>JAMAHW010000033.1:160331-365134 GCA_023627715.1 Periconia sp. R9002 | reverse complement strand
AGGGGGGGAATGGGGGGGTTACGCGTAGTTTCGTCCGATACACATTATCTGTTTGGGGGCGGGGGGGTGTTAGTGTTTTGTTTCTTTGTGTTGATGAGAGGGTGTGTGGTAGTTGAAGGGAGGAAAAGAAAGGAACAGAAAGAAAAAAGGGGGGGGAGGGGGTTCTAGCTATCTGTCTATCTGATCTATCTACGTGACCTTTCTCGATGGGTGGGTCGTGATGAAACGATGTGTAGAAGTATGTACTTCTCTTTGCCTGGCCAGGGAGATATCCAGGATGCATGCATGTATGAAGATGCTACATAACATAAACATTGAGTGGAAGTACGATAGGTAGGTAAGCTTAGGATCGAACCGAATTGGGACATCAACGACGACACCTTTCTTTCTTCTTCTTCTTTGCTAACGTTGACGCTGTGTTTAACATCGTGTGTGTATGTCGATGTAGAAAGGAAGACAGAAAGTGGTGTTTGTTTGTTGATGCTTTGGTCTAGGTCCCGCTGGTGGAGTGTGTGATGGAGGTTAGGTGGGTAGGTGTAGGTCTTGGAGTTCAAAGAATTTTGATTATTTTTTTTGTCCCCTCTTCGTGTTTCCTTCTCTTTTCAGGTGTAATGGATGGGCTCATCGTATGCTCTTAAATGGGCTGGGGGGAAGCTTTGAAATGCTTTTTTTTTTCTCGAAACCGTTGGGGGGGGTTTGGGATATATCTCTTTCTCGCGGAATTGGTAGGGGATCGTACGTATCCCTTGCTTTTTTTTTTCTTCCGCTTCTTTTTACGACGGCAATAAGGACGACAATATCGAGATAAATAGGAAATGATTTAAAATTAAGAGAGAGAATAGGCGAATCCTTCAAATACCACACAAACGCAATTGATTATAAGGAAATACAGACATACCTTGCGACAATTCGCCTTCAATGCGTTGAGATTGGCCGCCATGGCTGCTGCTGATGCTCCTGAAACCCAATTATATACGATACAATTGAATGCAATTGCTCTGCCGGAACTAGAAAGGGGGACGAGGTCTGAGAAAAGAGAGTGAGGGAAGTAAAGAGAGGGTATGTGTGTGTGACTTGTCGAAACGTTGACCAACGTCTGAGGTTCTCAGACGACAACGGGGGACGGAAAACTGCCGTTAATTGCCGCGGCTCGAGCTAGTTCCTTTGACGGGGATGGGAGCCTCAAACACGCGCGCTAACCCCTGCCTTCAACATGTGGGAGCTCCCCACTTCCATCCATCCCACCACTAACTACATCACCACCACAACACAACACCACAACACAACACCACAACACAACACCACAACACAACACCACAACACTGTGGTCACAACCCGAAAACCCAGCCAGCTCCTCAAAGAGTAGCAAACTGCTCTTTCTCGAGCCTTTGACCAATCTTTTCTATGTATGTGCAAACAACCCTACTCTACATCACTAGAGTCCAAGTCGGGAATCCATAGCTAATATCAGTTCAGGTTGTGACCACACTCTCTACACCTCCTCACCCCCCACAATCCCCGCTCCAACCTATCCACAAGCCCAATTAACTACCTTCCTTCCACATCATAAACAATGGTCGAACCAACCCCCCTAACCCTCGCCCAACTCCTCGCCGACCTCGACACCCTCCGCAACACCTCCTCCCCATCCGCAGCCCTAAACCTCGTTTCTGCTCGTCCTAACCTGTCCCCTTCTCCTCAAACCACCACCACCGAGCAAGACGCCGCCCCTACCAGCGAAACCGTACAGCAGAAGGAGATAGACGACGATACAGACCTCCAACGCGCAAAAGATCTCGTCTCCCTGCACTACAAAGTCAAAGTCGCGTACGCGAAAGGCGAGTTTGGACGGGATTTGGAGAGGGCGAGGGAGGCGGTGGGGAGGGTTGTTGGGGTTTGAAGCGTGTGGACCCCCCTTAACTCAATCTATTCTATCCTTCGATTTTCTGGGGGGTTTTTGGAGTTTCTTTGGTATGCGTACCACCATCCCGGACTTAGCATCCCATCCTCTCTGCGTTCTCGCACACACGCTTAAGAACCGATTTGGGGTACTCTTCACGCCTCGAAAAAACTATTAAAACGAAACACCACCCCCTCTTTCCTCTTAACGCCCCCGGGGGGATGGATACTTCACCAATTCAAACAAAAAAAAAGAATCAACCAAACAATAGCACACACACACATGTACATACATACCCTACTCTATCTATCTACCCCCGTCCCACCCTCCCTATTTATACGCCTGCACAACCTTAGGACTTGTTTGGCTTCCAGGTATCGCGAACCCAAATAAGCCCTAAGGTTGTGCATGTGGGTGGATAGGGAGGGGGGGGATTGACACGAGGCTGTGAGGTTGTTTTATGTATGTATGTATCCATCAACCACCCACATTCACATTCAAATCAATTCATCATGCTGTTTGTTACCTGACTGACCTGGATATTCTTAACTCTCATTTCCATTTCATTTCATCCCATCCCATCCCCTTTTCCCGTCTACCATCTCAAATACGTATCCCTTTACCCCCCTCCCCCCCCCAAAAAAAAAACCAAAATCAAAATCAAAAGAATAAACAAACAAGGGTAGGTACGTAGGTACGTACAGGTATCCACATACATACATACATACCCAACAAACACAGAAGGAAGAAGGGGAGGGAAGGGAAGGGAAGATGTGGTAAAGGGAGGGAGGAGAGGTAGGTAGGTAACGCAGAACATGACTTTTTTATTATGAAATATGTGTGAGAGTGGTGGGGAATGGAGTACGGATGGGATGGGGTGGGGGTGTGGTTTGGTTGTTTTACTCTCAGACATTATACATGCACATGCACAAATATCTGATACAATCCCTACCCCGATGAAGAAGAAGAAGAAGAAGAAAGAATACAAACAATTCCGCTTGAGTTTTAGGGTGTAATGTAGGTAAGTGTACAAGAATAAGAAGAAAACAGAAAAGAAAACAAGAAGAAAAAGGTGTATCCCCCACATCCATCCTTCCACTCACTCACCCACGTAATCCAAACCACACACATAACAAAACAATTCCGACCCCAAACCCTCCTTCCCCTATCCCCCCTTCAAAAAAAAAAGATAAAACAAGAATACACTCCCCATCCCACCCTAACCCCTCCCCTTTTCCTTCCCCCCACTCTCCCTCCCCCTCATCCACCTCCTCCTCTCCCTCGCCCTCCCCCTCAAAAACTCCTCGCTCACAAACCCCTCCGGCAGCCCAAACTCCCTCTCTTCCCACTCCGGCAGCGGGTGCCCAAACGCCGACGCATTGCGGTGGCCATGATGCCTGTGCTTCCCCAGAGCGGCAGCGCGGAGGTGTGGTTTCGCGTAGAAGGATGTAAAGGGGCCTTTTGGCTCCGGGGGTGCGAGGGGGAGGAAGAAGCCGTGGGGACGGGGGGGACGGCGGGGTTGTTTGGAGGGGGATGGTTTAGAGGTGGAGGTTGTGGTTGTTGGGTGTGGGGTTGAGGTTGAGGAGGAGGTTGATGATGGTGGGATGGTGGTGGTTTTAGTTGGTTTTTTGGGGGGAGGGTGGTCGGTTTCTGTGCGGAGGGAGTTAGATGGGTGGGTGTGATGAGGAGGGGGGTATGTACCTGGGTCCGAAGACTCTTCCTCCTCTTCTTCTTCCTTGGCTAATGCGGCCTCCTTCTCCGCTCGCACTCTCTTCTCCTGCTCTTTCCACAGTCTAAATTTGTCTACGAGGGCTTCGACTTCTTTGATGAAGTAGTCCCTCTTGGGCTCCCAATCCTTCTTCTCGCCGTCCGTCACGCCCGATATGCCCATGACTTTGAGCCAGTCCGGCCCCTGGAGTCCGTCGAGGAGGCGTTCCAGCTGCACCTTCTCGTGCATGGCTCGCTCCTTTTCTATGTTGCGGAGCTGCTTTTCCTTCCGCTCGGCTCGCCGGTGCTGAGCAAAGTACACGGAATCGGCGAGGGGATCATCGTCTGTGTCGGTGGGGATGTTGGCGTAGGAGGAGTAATCGATTTCTTGGTAGGATGTAGCAGGCCGTGAAGGCTGTGGTATGGATGTAGCGGAGGAACGGCGTGTGGGAGTTTGGGCTCGCGCTTTTCGTGACCTCGACGGGCTGGCCGATTGGCGTGAGCTACCAGGGAGGGACGTTCCTTGCGAAGTTTTGGTTGATTTTATGGGTTCGTCAATAATGTATATGGGAGCATCGACGTCGAGAAACTCTAAAGGAATATATCAGTATATCATTCGCAGAAACGGAAAGGAATCCTTGATGTATTGTCCCGACGTACCTGGTGACTTTTCGACACCAGCAATGATATCATCGTAGCCCGAAAAGTAGGTAGCAAGATCGCTTTTGAGCCTCGAGCCGCCATCGTGACTCCTCAAGCTCCTTTTGTCTGTACTGGGCGTGGTCGCCTGCTGTGATGTTTGTGTCGGGGCTGCCAGACGCGGTGGTACCGCTCCGCGGGCGGTGGGAGTCGAGAGGCCGGACGGGACTTCGTCAGCGTCAATTCCGAGACTGGTCGGCACCCCATTGGTGATGCGGAACAGTTCGCCGTGTGGTTGTGTAACGGTAACCTTTGTTGGTGGTCTCGCATCCGCAGTCGCGTCTTCGATTGCGGAGGCAGGACGCTTGCGCGAGGAGCGTGGGGGCGTCGTCGCCTTCGCCTTTGCGGCTGTCGTCGTCGTATTCTGCGGTATCACTTCATCGGGCTGCGGGAGCAACGGCGCATTGCGAGAGGTGCGGCGCGTCGCGGGGTGACGGGCAGAGGTTTTGGCGTCGTCGCGGTCGCGGTCAGGTTCGAAAGTGGTCGTCGGGGAGGTGGTTGCTGCTGCTGATGGGGGCGCAGCTGGGGGAGATCGCGAGCTGTTCAATCTCTGCACTCGCCGCTCGTGAGCTGGGCGGATGAGATTAGCCATTGCTTTGAGCATCGCGCTGGATCATTTCACGAGGAATTGATATTTGATCTGAGAGGCGCCATTGACTTTTTTGCGAGGGGGTCGATGGCTGCTCCGGGAACGGGTAGGGGTCTGTTGCCTGGCTGGTGAAAGACGGAACCGACGACGTGCCATGCAGCTGGCACGGTTTCTGCATTGTACGTAGGAGGTAGGTATTGTACGTTTGAGAGCGGCACATCACAATACGCAGCGAGCCCTTGCCTCTGCCATTCTTTTGATTTCCTATGCAACTACAAGGTCCAACGTCTCGAGCATGACATTATTGTTATTGCTGCTATTGTTCTGGCGAATGGCGTGGCAGCATGGTCAGTAAGGACGTAGTTGTGGTCGGAACGCCACTGCCCATGCTGGCCACACCCTTGCTCGACCACTGACTGCTCCACGCCTCATGTGAGAAGGTTATTCTTGAGCCTCATGTCTAGCATATCGAAACCTTTTTTTATCTTTTGGGCAAATACGTCATGACCAGGTAGCAGTGGGTTAGGGCGTGCACCCAGTCACGAGCCCAGAGTCTAGGTCTGGCTGATCGATACATGTACATGGTTATACCCATGGAACTGTTCCTTCACATTTACGAGGTCTCGCCACATAGATGGATTCGTAAGTGTAGGATGTGGATGGCTATGCTGAAAGGGCACATGGCAATATATCTAGGCGGTGCGTTGCATTGGATGGTACAGGCAATTATCATTAAAGTTATCTCGACGGCTAGGTAAATGTACAGTTGCAGAAGAATACGTATGTATGAATGAAGGGATCACGAGAACAGAAATTCCTTGAGGACTGGTGATCCGGCAAACTCTGGGTTGAGTAGGATGCAACTAAAAATAGGGCCATCAGTAAAGTCATTAATCGATGAATGTATGGATAAGAATTAGATAGTGGGTGCAGTATCGATATCCACTAGCGCCGAATGGATATGCAGCTGAGGGCAAACGGGACGACGTACTTTAGAAAATAGGCAAGGCCAACCCTCCGCCTTTCGAGAAACCTCGGCCGGAAGCGAGCTGCACACGACAATCAATATCTGACACACGGCAATATTGGCTGGCCCGACAGCCGCCGCTCAAATAATCTGAGTGGGGGGGGGAGTACTTACAGACGACGGATTTTGGCGGCAGCGGAGGCATCGAGCTGGCTGCATGAGGGAAGCTCTGGACCAGCTTTTCGCGCAGATCGTCGAATTCCGAAAACCTTGGGCTGGGTGAGCAAAACCATATGTGCGTGCGAGCGTGACAATGATTACCTCTTCATAATCTTCATGGGGCCGCCCTAATGCGGGGGTCAGTGACAAGCAGATGGAGGTTTGGGTTTGATAGTACAGTACTTTCCCCGCCCCAGACAGGACGAGGACGAGGACCAGGTCGGGGTTGGGGTTGCAGCTGAACAAAGCTACCGTAACTCACATCCAGGGTTTCGACGGTGATGGTCCATACAACGTAAGCCCCGAATGCGGGCGCGGGACTGTTCCCCACAATCACATAATCGTCGATGGATACGTGCTTGGCCCAGAGGGCCTTGTGCTGCTCCGAAGCCTCATCTGTGTGGTCTTCGAGAAGGATGGGGGCTGGGCGTGACCCGTTCTCCAGCGAGTAGCTGCTCAAACGATTCGAATTTTCCTGCCTCTGCCAGTAAGGGGGGACCAGCGAATTGCGCTCTGGGCGATGGGTGGCGGGCTCACCCCCCTCATCCTCGCGGGCTGCATCTTGGGTGGTGGACGCGGAGGTGTTGTCTGGGACAGGTTCAGAGCGGGCGGGCTCCATCAACCCTAATCCATCTAGCCGAGTGGCGGCGCAAAGAGCGGGAGCAGCGTGAGGGATTGTGATGGGTGTTTCGGGGAGTATTGGATTTACTTTACTGCGTGGAGAGTGGGGGGGGAAGTATGTAGGTAGGTAGAGGGCTGTCTGTTATCGATACGGGATGAGGATGGTGGTAAGGAAAGTTAGCTAGCGGTGGTGGAGGATGGATGCAAGCAAATGCAATGCACAGCCGGCGATATGCAGAGGGCAGAAAGCAGCAAGGCGCGGGCGCGGACGCGGGCGGTGTTTTGCCGTGGTTGATCAGTTAGTTGATGATGGATGGGCGGGACGAGGGCGGAGGGTGGTAGGGGCTTTGAAGAGGTGTAATATGTAGGTATCAATTGATGCCACCATCCGTCGGTGGAGTGTTTGTTACGTTACTGCTGGTCACCGTGGTCAGGCCATTGTCGCCATCAATTGATGCTATCGAACCGAGGAGAAGCAGCCAGATTGGCCCCCTCTCCGCCATCCATGTCGACTGAACAGACGCCGTCGAGCACCTGGTCCGTGCCCATGTCGCCCATCCCTGCATATTCTTTTACTGTATTGTACAGTAAGTACGACTGCAGCAGGCCTCATCCATTGATTGAAACAGCAGCCACCACACTTTTACCTCTCCGCCGCCCGTACCACGGAACTACGCCCAAGCAGCCACTCCCTCTGTTTGTTCTGCACGCTGGAACGCGTATGCCCACCGCAATGGCGTCTTCCTGTCAATCGTGATTTGCATAAACCTAACCCGCCATGCCCGACTGGGCCACAAAGGGGCCTTACCTCAAGGGACCAGCCTGGAAACATGAAGCCGTTGAGCAGCTACCCGACTCGGACCAGCCTATAACTCCATAGTCGCTTTATCAAACTGGTCCAAGCGTGCGCCATCAAGTCCATAACCTAGCCTCATGTACTGCAAGCTACTTACTAGGTGTGGTAGGTGCGTGCCCCATCGGATCCATTCCCTTCCCTTTATCAACATCCCCAACCCTCTCTCCCTCCGAACCTCTTTCTTCTTCCCTATCCCTTACATCCTCAATCGTTAAGAGATAGACCCAGAGACCTTCGCTTCTGCTTGGATACAAGTACTCGTTGTACTCGGTTGCATCCATTCCCCACTTTCGCTACTAATATATACCCTCTTGTAATACTTTCCGTCTCTACCTACCTAATCCACCTCAGTGAGTCTTGCCTTCCTGCTATGGTCACATCCGCTGCATTCCTCCTTCCCCGGGCAACGTCCACATATACCTGCCCGCCTTACTTCACTTCCTCTCCTCTCTTCCACCATCACACCCATACCACTATTCAATTGTCATCCCACAACTAACATCTCAACCCGTTTCTCAGATCCCATCCATAATCCACAATCATCAATATGCGTTCCACCATCGCCCTGTCCCTTATTGCCACGGCCGGCTTCGCTGCCGCCCAGGAGCAGTACAGCATCGACCCTAACAGCGTCTCCAAGGACACGAGGAGTTCGTCACCCTCATTCCATTCACAACCAACTCCAGACTGACTCATTCTTAGATTACTGGTGCCAGATGAGCCAGAAGCAATGCCCTCTGATCTGCCTCCAGCAACCCGGTGTCACCTCCCAAAACACCATCAAGAACGACTGCTCGCCCGACAACCTTTCGTACGCCTGCGTCTGCGACAACAACGTTGCTCCCAACATCACCGCCTACACACAAACAATGCCCTTCTTCATCTGCCAGGAATGGGGTACACAGTGCCGGAAGAATTGCAACGGAGACAACACATGTGCCGACAAGTGCACGTAAGTTGTCTCCCCTCCACCTCCCTCAAGAACATTTCGAATCTGACCATGCATAGTGCCGATCACCCGTGCGGCGCCGCCGATCCATTCAAGGGGAATGCGACCCAGTCCGCCTCGTCGTCTAGTACTCCTTCGGCTACCAAGTCTAATCCTGAGTCCACCTCCATTGCACCCGCCTTCGGTGGTTCAAGCAATACCCCCGAAAAGAATGCCGCTTCCGCTCTGTCAACGATCGGAGCCACCGCCGGCATGGCCATCACCGTCCTCGGCATCTTTGCCGGAGCCGTCCTCTTGTAATCAATCGCCGTCCACCCCAATCTCCCACCTCTTTCCATTGACAAACACTTTGTAATCTTTATCCGACTCGAAGCATAGCGTTTGGTATTCACAGCGGCATTTCAGTCCTTTCTATATTCATGGCGCTTAATACCCACCGGGGGGTCGTTTCACTCTTTTTATATCGCGAAGCGCACGGAGCAATCGGCTTAACGCCTGCAGCGGCTTCACTTTGCATCGGCCGAGAAGCAAGGGCACAGAAGCACGCAGGGTATTTGATTTTTGTTTTGTTTTCAATAGCATAGCCAGGGAAAAGCATCGTATCGAAACAAGGGATTTATTATTGTTGTTCCTTGGCTGGTAGTCGTGCAGGTAATGGAATTCAATTTGGACTCGGCCCGAGGGCGAGCGATTGACAATGACCCTTTTCATGCTGAGCTGTGAACATGCTGTGTTGCTGTTTGATTGCGAATTTCAGCCAACATTGGCTTCTCGATAATTGATCCGTTTCATCCAAACATGATAATTATTGATTTGTACAGATTCACAAACGCCATGATACCCTCTGGGCCGAGCACACGGCACCAACCTCCATATTTTGTGGCATTGGCGAATCAGAGGAATGGATCGACATTTACATGCAGATGTAATACGAAAAATGCGGCTCGAGTACGATGCGATGCGATACGAGATTGTTTCATATCCAAGCCAACAAAATAATCAACAACACCAGCCGCAGCTGCATCATAAAAATTAACTACGATAACCCCGGGCTTTTTGCAGAAGGAAAGCAATGAAATCGGAAATGCCACCGAACTACCACCGCCGCTGCGGCTTGTCGACTTGTCGACCGTACGATAACAAAGGTACATTGTCATTAACGTACATGATCCCTGCGCTGATATCCCATGGATAAACAAGCAGGGATAAAGCAGCATGACCGACGTCCGTCCGTCCGTACCCCCGTCTCCTTCTTTTCCTGTCTTGTTCTTGTCTCTTTCCGCTCGGGAAACGCCCGCGCGCCGCGCGAGAAAAGGAGGGAATTACCCCCCTGAGGTTTTGCTCGGCAGGCTAGGCTTGAAAAGGAGTGCGTGGCGAGTACGAGGATGGGAAGTGTCCCGGGGTGTTGGGGGCATGGGGTGGACAAGGGACGGGGGGGGAGGTTGGAAAGGTATATTGTTTGTGTTTGTTCGTGTGAGATAGAGAGAAGGGGGGAGGTGTGATGTGCTGTGTGTGGTTTACTAAAATATTGTAGTCATGTATCTAGGTACGTAGGTATAAGTATGTATATCAGATTCGTATTCAAATTCAGCCATGTTCATAGTTTACCTTCCAGCCGTTATTCCTCAAGGGTTAAAACGGAAGCCGGAAGACCAAAAAAAAAAAAAAACTTACATGTACAATTGATATTATAAGAAAGATAAAGGAAAACTGGTAAACACAAAAGACACCACCAAAAAAAAAATAACAACCTGTTACGTATGTATCCATCTTACTTTGTTCTCTCACGGTTGTGTCTTTCTAGTTTCAAGTCTATAGAGGGATTTAATGCATAAGTAGGGTAGATGATATAGGTATGTTTGTGTTTGGGTATGTATCATCATGTAGGCATGTAATACAGCTATTTCTCATAACAGGTAACTTCGCCGTTTTCCTCCACTCGTTCCCCCCCGGATATCTCCCTCCCGTTCGTAGATAGATTCCCGGTATCATAATTGAGGTTCCTTGGCATTATGCCTGATTGTAATGCACTTCAGAAACCTCTCCACATCATATCGCCATAGGAACGACTGGTCGTGAAGTGAATCCAGCGCTTCCCTCCCCTTCCCTTCCCGTCCAAGCATGCAAGTATGGAAGGGGGATGATTATCCTAGAGGAGGCCTGGCGCGGGGAGTGGAGCTATAGAACGCTGGCTGGCTCACGGGCACGGCGGCTGAGGGTGGGTGTTTGGAGGTGTTGTTTGGAGGTTGGGATATGGCCGTCTATGAGGCAGACTTTGGGTCCCGTTATGGAAGGATGGAAGCGGTGATTTTGTTCTTATTCAGCCGACGGCATTCCAATCATCAATAGGCGCCGGGTACGAATTCCCTTACCACTTCTCTCTGCTTCTATCCGTTCCACGCTTCAAGATCCCTTGCGAGGCGTTGAACGCTCCCTAACCTCAGCGGGACCCGACGAGTTCACAGAAGAAGCCCTCGATTTCCGCTTATCCGCGACCACGGTGCACGGCCGGGAGTGGTAGCTGACGTCTCGCCAGTACGTGCTCGAGCACGGCTTCAACGTGGGTTCCTCGTAGGGCACTGCTCGCTGGGGGCCGCCGGTGCTCGACGATGGCTGCTCCGGAGCCTGACTGTGCGTCATAAACCGTAGCTGCCCGTTCTGGGCGAGCGGCTCCAGTGTATCGTCGTAGTAGTGTACTTTGGATTTGTCGTGCCCGAAGAGGGAGTCCCTGCGGATGCTGATGCTGCTGAAGAAGTCTTTGACTTTTGCGAGCGAGGATCTTCGACGGGTGGGGTTTGTTGTTGTTGTTGTTGTTGTTGTTGTTGTTGTGTCTTTGGGATTCTTTTGCTTTTCTGCCTTTTCGTGTTCGTTTTCTGCTCTCTCCTTTGGATGTTTTGAAGGTTCGGGCTTGGGGTCTTTCTGCGGAGCTTTGCCACGTTGTTTGAAGCTGACATTCGGTAAGGTGAGCGAGAACCTTCGAAGTGTGGCATTTTGAGACGACGATTTGTCTTCTTTGCTGCAGACTGGTGCGGGCTTGCTTCCTGAGAACCAACTGGCACGACGCTTTTGCTTCGTCGGCTTGGGAACAGAGGCTCCGGGTGCATCGCTCCAGCATTGGGACGTTGAACGTGGCAGTATCTCAGTTCTGGAATGTTGGTCTTCGTTGTTGCATGGTAGAAAAACGTCCGAAATCATGGTCGGAGACAATGGCGTAAAAGCGGTATCCATTTTGTTGCTCGATTGCTGTCATATGAAGTAAAGCTGTCCGAAGAGTAGGACAATTTGTCGGTGATGGAGAAGGGAAACACGTCAAGGGGTGCGAAGAGCAAGAAAGCTATGGGAGTTACTACCAGCGTTGTGAGGGGACCAAGTCTAGAAGGCGGCTTCTATGGGGGTTGCCCTTCAAATTCAACATTGCTGGATTGGAACAATCATTGACATGGACGCTCCGCGTGAATTTTACTGGATTTGAAGCTCAGCTCCGTACGATCTATGCCCACTGGCATCAATATCGTGGACCGATGACATGATGCAGCCCGAATTCCATGGTAACTACGGGTCTTCGAAGATTCCATGACTACGACTATTCATATGCCAGTGCCAATACGATAGCTGTTGGGCAGTTATCGTATGAGCACTAACCAAAAACTCCGTTCACCGTTGATGAAACTTCCCAATAAAGGGCTGAGCTCTTGTCGCACATTTAGCTATAAAGGACAAGTCACAATAGAATTGATGTGTACAGGTGTTGTAGGTCCGAAGTTGAGATGGGAAGATGAATTGGTGACGCTAAGCTTGACGTGGATTAGCGTGTAGACTACCAGACATCAGATCATCATCCAGTGACGATGGAGTGGTAAAGCAAGTGACCAGACGCCCATAGCAGGTCAACACATGACGCTCCAACAAACTCTTTGCCCATGCGATTCCAGAAATTAGGCCCGTAATGCCTCCACGAATTCAATTGGGAGCGCATCGGGGCGTCTCACCCACGAATTTTATCATACGCTGCCGAGCGCGGCCTCAACGGAGGTTTGCATCGAGTTCCGCCGAGACACCTGATATATACGATGTGGTTTGCGTTGGAGGGGGTCCTGCCGGACTCAGCCTTTTGGCTGGGCTGAAAGCTTCCCCGGTAACGAGAGGACTTAAGGTTGCGCTTGTCGAGGGTCAGGACTTGCAAAAGAATCGGCTACAAAAAGATGCTAGTCTGGAGAGCTTCTCGAATCGGTGCAGCTCTCTCACACCAGCTTCGGTCAAGAACCTCCAAGGTATAAATATCAGAATCGTGAACGAACCTGAAAGAAGCCCATGCTAATTGGCCTTTAGAAATTGGAGCATGGCGCCATGTGAATGCGTCGCGCGTCCAACCCTATCAGGAGATGCAGGTATGGGATGGTGTCTCCGACGCCCGCATTTCCTTCGACTGGGAAAGTGCTCGCACTCCCTTTACCCCTCGCAAACCGAGCCAGCCCACCACTATTGCCTATATGATCGAAAATGTGAATACTACAACCGCTCTCCTGTCACGGCTTGAGGAACTTGGAGGGGTGGATATATTTTCTGCGACGAAGGTCGATTCGATAGAGCTGGGAACGGATACACAACGGCTGGATATGACTTCATGGCCTGTTGTGAGTCTTTCCAACGGCAAAACTTTGGCCGCGAGATTGTTGGTTGGAGCGGACGGCGCAAATAGCCCTGTTCGAACATTCGCTGGAATTCCTTCTCGTGGATTTGACTACAACCGGCAGGGTGTGGTGGCCAGCCTTCAGCTCACAGGACCAGGATGGGGTGGTTTAAACCACAAGATCGCATACCAGCGCTTCCTTCCTACAGGACCAATTGCGATGCTACCCCTGCCTGGTAATATGGCGACATTGGTGTGGAGCACAACGCCCGAGCGTGCAGCGATATTGAAGTCGCTTTCGTTGAATGATTTTGCAGCAATGGTGAATGCTGCATTCAGACTATCAACAACCGATCTCGAATACCTGCACACGCTCTCCTCTGGCCAAGAAGAAGAAATCGCATGGCGAGAGAAGCACACACCCACCAACGAACGCTCACTACCCCAGCGCGTCTCCTCCGTGCAAAGCGGAACCGTGGCTTCCTTCCCGCTTCGTATGCGGCACGCCGATACCTATACTGGCGAGCGCGTGGCTCTAGTTGGTGATGCTGCTCACACTATCCACCCCTTGGCAGGTCAAGGCCTCAACCAAGGTCAGGGCGATGCTGCCGCACTCTTCCGCACCATTTCGCAAGCTGTATCAACAGGTCAAGACATTGGGAGTACGTTGGCGTTGGAGAGCTACAACGAAGAGAGATATGCAGAGAACAACGCCATGCTCGGAGTATGCGACAAACTACATCGTTTGTACAGTGTCGAATCCGGCCCTCTGGTAGGCCTCCGAAGCCTGGGACTTCGAGCAGTAGATGCACTAGGGCCATTGAAGGGGTTTTTCATGGATAGAGCTGCGGGCGGTACATGATGTGCTTTAATACATGTTGTATCAATAGTTCTGTACATATAGCAACACAGCACCAAAAAGTAGCGAGTTTTAGAGCACAGCTTCAACTATTTGCCAAATAGAATGTATATATATGTAATCGTGTACGCCCTCACCTTGTGCAAATGTGCCCTGGAAATGGCGTCTTCACGTCGCGTGCTCGCGCAAACCCGCGACTGCCCCACCAAAGAAGCTCCAAGCTACCCCTCCCTGATCATTACATGTACACAGCTAGTTGCCCGAATACCCTGCTTTACCTATACCGACATTTCTAATCTACCCTTCAAACCTATTTTTCCATACTTACCTAGGTACCTTTTCTCGCATTTCCTACCTACACCCTAAGAATACCTTTTGTGTCCCAGTAGACATAGACATCCAACCAACATATCCACATTGTTCAAACCGAGCGATTCCTTCTCTCTTCAACACCAATCTTCACAACACAACCACCTACTCCCCTCGGAAAGAACCTACAAATTGAACTCCCCACCCCGCAAAACAGACCAATGTCAAACACCACCACCGCCACCGACGAAAAGCAACAACTTGAATCGTTTGGCCAAAACGACGATTTTTGGATATTTGGGTATGGGTATGTGTGGTTTTTTACTTTCTTCCCACCTTTCGTCCCTTCCCCTTTCATACATACATATGTATACTTTTAAGTCCACCCCTATAAAATAAACGCTGATACATACGATCCGTTCATTTGTTGGTTTGTTGGTTTATTTATTAATTGAGATATGGGAATGTAGGAGTCTGATATGGAAGCCCCCACCGCATTTTGGTACGTACGTCTTTGAAAGGAGAGACAAAGAGGATATAAGAAGTGGGCAAGGAGATTAGGATTCAGAAGTGCTTGCTGACAGAAAGGTTGGAACAGATGAACGCGTACCGGGGTATATCGAAGGATACGTGAGGCGGTTTTGGCAGGTATGTTACACACGAACAACCTAACTCCCCTTGTTTTGTTTTGTTTATTTTGGTGGAGAGAAAAGCTCAAAATGAATGGGGTTTGTGTATAGGCAAGGTACGTACTCTCGAGAGAGAAAGCGAGGGAGAGAGAGAAAGTTCTTGACTGATAATGAGCATAACAGCGAAGACCACCGCGGCACACCAGAAGCCCCCGGCCGCGTAGCGACGCTGATTGACCGCGCACATTGGGAGACGTTGACGGATCATGTATGTCGTTTTTCATTCTATGCAATCTACACATCCTTCCTTCATTCTATCTATCTCCTCCGATACAACACCGCTTCCACGTCACAAAACATAATCACTGAGAACGTCTGACCGCTCTCACAGCACGAACCCACCGAGCGCGTCTGGGGCGCCGCATACCACATCCCAACCACACACGTCGCCGAAGTCCGCACATACCTCGACATCCGCGAGATCAACGGGTACAGCATCCAATTCACGCCCTTTATCCCGGCATCCTCCACGTCCACCACCACCACCTCCTCCACGACCCCTATAACCTGCCTCGTCTACATCGGCCTCCCCTCGAACCCGCAGTTCGTCGGCCCGCAGGACCCAGACGCCCTCGCGCGGCATATACTACGGAGTCGCGGCCCGAGTGGGGAGAATAGAGAGTATTTGTTTCAGCTGGAGGAGGCGTTGCGGGGGTTGAGTGGGGAGAGTGGGGATTGGCATGTGAGTGATTTGGTGGAGAGGTGTAGGGGGATTGAGGGGGAGGGTGAGCGGGGTGTGGGGTTGCGTGGGAAGGGGGGGAGTGAGGTGTTGGAGGAGGTGGAGAAGTGATGTCGTGCGTGATTGTGTGGGGGATGAAGTAGTTGTGTGGTGTGGTAAAGTAGAATAGACTAGATGATGTGTGTTTGTTGTTGTGGCTTTGAAATGCTATTGGGATTACAAAGGCCGGCTCATGCCGGATTGATAACTTTATCTGTGTAATCTCGTGGAACGGCCGTGGATCCTTTTTGCGTGTTGGAGATTCATCTGCTATATCCCATCCGTGACTCAAACACTGGTCTTGAACGAATCCCCACAACCATATGGTCGTGTAAATCGCCAGTGCAACCCTCCCACCTCAAATCCTCAAAGACCGTACTATTCCAGCCTCTAATTGAGCTGTCCGAGTGATTACCAAACTCTCACTCGTATAATACCCCTCCATAAAACGCTGTATACGCCGGGCTTGCTGTATACCAACATGTTCCACTGCATATTTGAGATGCGACATGGAGTAGGATTTGATTGTTGATCAGGGCGGATAGGTAGTCGACTCTCCGGATCAATGTTTGAACAGATGGATTCCAATTGGATAAAGAAAGTGCAGTCGTATTGCGAGTAAAATGGGGTATTTCGTACGTGGTCACATAAAGTTATCCCCTCCAATCGTCTAATAATCTTGAAAAGATTCTATATGGTATATTGGGATGCATGGCTTCGCCTTGAGCTGGCATTGTTTGAAGGACCGTCTTCGATAGGTGCGGGACCCGTAACAGGTTTACAGAGACCCGGAAGAAGCCGTACACGATTGATAAAGGACGCGCAATCATGCGAGATCGTGTGATTGCAAAAAAAATGGCGCATCATCGCATGTAGAAAGAGCTGTTATGGGGAAACGCCTGGAACGCCAAGAGTGTCAGCATTAATAAGCGATTGCTGGTGGTGGTGGAGAAGGAAAGATGGTGTGATATGGGGTAGGGACTCACATAGCCTGAACCAAACTCATATAAAGGTTCCTCTGATCCTGATGGCGCTCCCGACCCATTCGCCGCCACGTTGCTGCCGGACGCCTGCGCTTGTTCGTTGTTGAGCGGCGTCAGTATCGACCAGTCGATGTCTTGCCAGTCCTCGAATTCCGGCGAAGCCACACGAATCTGCAGCGGGCCGACCGAGTAGGCTTTATCGGGAGGTGAAGATGCCTCGAGCCTGTAGCATATAACGTTCAGACATGAGCAAAGGGACGGAGCGGTAGAAACGTGTGGTTTTCTGACCTGGAAGCAATGATTCTTTCCCACAGGTGGCATACGGCTCGGTCCAACTTGAAGTTGACCCAGCCGCACATGTGCAGTCGCTCGAGGAACATGTCGGCGCTCTGGATGCCGTACTCGGAGCAAGCGAGCGAGGCTTGGTGGACGAACCAGAGACTTTCGATGGATCCCTCGGAGGATATGGCGCCGATGGCTAGGATGTATACGAGCAGTTCGGGGCAACTCTGCCAATCGACACGTTTTGTAGCGCTGAGTGCCTGCTCGAGCTTCTTGTTTGCAGCGATATGGAAAGGATGCATGGTAGGTGAGACTCGGAGTGCCTCGGTCGTGCGCACCGTGAAGATGAGGAGAGTAATGCAGAGAGCATCCTCGCGAGGGCTGACATGTTCATTGTTGCGTAGCCATTGCAAGAGCATGCATTCCAAAACGCACGCGTAGTTTTGCACGTAGACTGGGTCGAGTGGGCTGTTGGGGTCGCTGAACAACGAATTCAGATCAGCGATGAGTATGAGCACAGCTTCGACAATCACCATGAGCGTTACCCTCACTTGCGCCACTCTGCAGCAGTCAAGTAGATGGTGCGAGATGTTGGGAAGGTAGCCGGGCGGATGGCGTGGGTTTTGCATGGCACAGGCAAGATCCTCCCCGGTCAAATACGGGGCTTCAAAAGTGGCGATGGCGTGTGCCGTGGAGTGCCTGACGTGCGGTAAGTAAATGCGAGAATAAGTACTGAGCACATGGCAGATGTTGCGATCCTATTTCAGGGTACACCTACCAAAGGATGAAAGCTTGGAGGATGCGGTTTGACCCAATCGCTAGCAGCCCGCCTCGCAGTTGAATCATCTGACGGAGTCCATCGTAATGGACCCTCCGCTGATCCGTCTGCCCGTCATCACGGCGATTTTGTTCAATGTGAACCAGCGATTCTTCAATGGTTAGCAGGTTGAAAACCGCTCCTATGTTAGCGTCTGACAGTCCGTCATCCGTGTCTAGGTTGGAAAGCGCAGAATTTATTGCAGCGACAGCCAGGTGTCGATGGTAGAGGATGGTTTGGTAGCACCCTTTCCCCCCATACGTGTAGTACCGATGGAGGGCGGCCGTACACAGCAGACTGTGCATGAAACCTGCATGAGCTCTCGCTGTCCCAAACCATGCACTATTCATCAGATTCGACTTGTTCTGAATGTCAATTGCGATGGCAGCGGGAGCCATTTGAGTGATGACTGCGCGCAAACGTTAGGAGGGAATTATGCGGGAATGTATCTAGAGAATCTTACAGTGCTCTATCAAGACGGAGGTGCTCTCATCCATCTCGATGGACAGGGTATTGAATGGGTCGACACTACTGCTGTCTATGTCTTCAGGGGAGGAGGAGGCCTGGGCTTGCACTGCCAGGCATATTGGGCACAGCGACTGACCGAACTGACATGTCAAGACCTGACAGTCTGAGCAAACTTCTTGCTTGACTAGGAAGGGACGAGTGGTGTCTGAGAAGGGGACATATTCAGCTCGTGCGGGAGCCAGTGGCGGGCTAGGGGTCGACGTAATTGGGGTGTGGGAGAGGTCGGGCGTCCGGGTCCCGGCGGTTGCAGGGCTCGTGGTCTCTGGGCTTTTCCTCTGCTTTGCCACATGCTTGCTCGTAGACCATGGACGCTCTCTACGTGCCTTTTGCATAACAAATGAGCGTGCATTGCGCCGTCCTTGGCGCGAACTTTTTGCTTTTGCGGTATCGACAAACAGGAATTCCTGCTGAGCGGGCGAGGGCCGCTGTTTCCCATGGGGAATGTCCCGCTGACTCTCCATCTGGGAGGTCCACAGAACCTGGCGGAAGCCGGTTTGTGCCCCGGGGCCGTGGAGACTGGTCGTGGTGGAGGGAGCTCAAAGGCGCATGCCCTCGAGCTGGGTGTAACAATAGATTAGGTTAATTCGCCCTAATCGATGCTCTCGCACCACCATTTTGAGCTGGCCAGAATTCAGATTTGACCGTTCTGCTGCTTGACAGCGGCCACAGCAACGTGCAGATACAACTTGGAGGTTGCTGGAGGGGTTCGTGGTTTGGCAACTATCAAAGACCCGATTCGTGCTAGGCCGAGAACCGGGGCTGCGGGTCTATATGTAAGGAATCAACTCTAGAACGACTACTGAGCTGTTAGACAATGCATCTTTCTTTGATACCTTCACCCACCTACCTATTTATTTTCTTTTCGCTGTTTCGTTTGGACAAATTCGATGGGTTTGTTTTGGGGGCGGGTGTCGAAGTAGGTTGGTAGGGGACCGGTCAACTGGTCGAAACCGAAGGCACCGCTACCTATACGTATCCGCAAACGCTCGACCGCTGCGGGACCGATGATCTGCAAATAAATATACCTGTGTGCACTGCTCTTTGGACCGACTTCTCAATGCGGCTGAAGGATGGATAGCACGTTGCAGAACAGGGGAGGGTGTGCAATAGTCAAAAGGTTGCCAATCAATATTTCCTGGGGGGATGGAACACAGGTTGGATGAGCTGAGATGATGATGATGATGGCGATGCTTCATCGAGTATTGGCTGGAACTGTTTTCGGGATTCTAGAAGGTGAGACGGCGTTGCGAGGCTGCTATATGTAGCATTGCAAGCAAAAGTCGATAAATGCCCTCTACAAAAGCGGCGGATTCGCCGAGGTGGTGGCGCCCGTTTGATGAGAGGGTCGTCAGTGGTCACTATTATCGACCGACTCTCCCTGAATCTACTTGTACAATGCTGCTGTCCGTTCATCATGATGCTCGTCGTTGTATTTGGATTTTTCTAAAGATATCCATGGGCCGGTTCGCGGGCCAGGATGCGGCTGCAGGGTCACTGACAGAGCCGTTTGGCGACTTGGCGTTTCGGTCCATCTGGGAATAGGAACGGAAAAGTAAGATGTGTATGCATCTGTCACCAGACGCGACCCGGATTTTACTCTTTCTTTTCCCCATGGTTAGACGCCTGACGACGTGGTGATGAGACGACGCGGCGGAAGTTTTGCACCTCTAACGGCAGTACTACTAAGGCCGGCTACAGACAAGTGACGACAGCAGCTCGTGCTACCACTATCTACCCTGCAACGGGCGCCGTCCCTCTCCAACCTCCAACACCATGGCGTTCACTGGCACGGATGCAGGTCAGTGGGCTCTTAGATGTTCACTACTAATCCAATCTCTCCTCCTTATACACAACCTTTGAAACATGACGCCTGATTCTATTTCAGGGCTCAATTGGCTCGACGTTCCGACCCACATTCTTCGTGCGGAGCTGGTCCGTCGCGACCAGAACGAACGTCCTCAGTGTGGAACCAAAGGGTCCAGAGGACAGTACAACACGCCTATCCATGTCTTCGCACTGCTGCTGATCCTGACCCTCAGCACGGGAGGTGAGTTTGACATACATACG
This sequence comes from Periconia sp. R9002, assembly GCA_023627715.1. Classification (NCBI taxonomy): domain Eukaryota; kingdom Fungi; phylum Ascomycota; class Dothideomycetes; order Pleosporales; family Periconiaceae; genus Periconia; species Periconia sp. R9002. The sequence continues at coordinate 344,745 of JAMAHW010000033.1, read as the reverse complement.
CCCTATGCATTCGGAGTTAACAGCTTATACCCACCAGCCTGCTCCTTTCCCATCATCGTCAAACGATTTCCTGCGTTTCCCGTGCCTCACACTTTTCTTTTCATATCGCGACACTTTGGCACAGGGGTGCTGATTGCGACCGCCTTTGTACACCTTCTCCCGACCGCCTTCCAATCTCTCACCGATCCATGTCTTCCGCACTTTTGGAGCAAGGGATACGTGGCCATGCCCGGCTTGATAGCCATGGTGGCTGTGTTTGTTGTCGTGGGCATCGAGATGTTTTTTGCATCCAAGGGCGCAGGCCATGTCCACGATTACGAAGCGTTTGGGGGAGACCAACAACACGGTGGTCAGGAACGTCCGGGCCATAGGCGGACTAACAGTTATGGGAGGTACAGGGTCAATGGCCATGTCCCGGATATTGTGCTCCACGACATGCCTGCTTCATCAGATAACCTCATGGCTGGCAGATCGCCTTCTGTTGGTCCACCCTCGCCTATGAGCCTCCCCCACCAAACTCCAACTCCACCCGCTGCCCCCGTGCGTACGTTTGATCGAGGCGGGGACGATGACGACGACTCAGATCTGGACCTTGACCCCGAAGAGCTTGGACCGCGTCGTTCGACCGATTCCGACGATGAATCTCGTCTCCTTTCACGCCCCGGAGCCCGTAAGGACCATTCTCACAAATCTTCCAATCAAGCCGAGCAGACTCCTGAAATGACCGAGGCTCAGCACAAAAAGCAATTGCTGCAGTGTCTTTTACTCGAGGCGGGGATTCTTTTCCATAGTGTATTCATAGGCATGGCCTTATCCGTGGCAACTGGCACCTCCTTTGGCGTGCTTCTTGTTGCCATCTCCTTTCACCAAACCTTTGAAGGTTTCGCGCTCGGCTCACGCATCAGTGCGGTTCGCTTTCCCGTTGGTTCCATCAAACCTTGGTTGATGGCCCTGGCATATGGTACTACAACTCCGATTGGGCAAGCAATTGGCCTGGCTATTCATTCCCTCTACGATCCTGCCAGTCAAACCGGCTTGCTTACAGTTGGCTTCATGAATGCCATTTCCAGCGGGTTACTCCTCTTTGCCGGTCTAGTCGAACTTTTGGCCGAGGACTTTTTGAGTGACCACAGCTACGTGTCTTTGAAGGGCAAGAGACGTTTGCAGGCATGTGCTAGTGTGGTGGGTGGTGCGTTGTTAATGGCATTGGTCGGCGCATGGGCATAATTTGTGCATTTTATCATTCCTTTTTATAGACTTGATGCATTTACTGGCGTTTGAGCGACTGATCTGGCACTTAGAAGACGGTGCAAGTTGCATCTGAGGAAAAATAGTTAATATAGACTGGCATACCCCATATCTTCTAAGTCTTAATAGGTATTTGAATACGCTAGTTCCTCAGGTGCAGTTTTCATTGGTTTGTGAGAGCATGGTCACTAAATATATTCAAACCGCGTATTCATCATACAGAGACAGGGTCGTACGATGTATGCGTGAAATCTGACAGTGTGCCAGAATTTAGGACAACAGCTGCATCCATATCAAACGTTGCCGTAGTCGCCATCATCGACTCAGCCAACGAGACTCCAGGGTTCCCTAACTTATCGTAAGCCTCGAGCCCGCTGTCGAAACAACCAAAGTCGACTGTCGTGAGATCGGGGGCCAACATATTCGCACCAACCGGGCCATCGAACGACGCCGGTATCGACACTGGCGATTCAGAGTCAGGCAATCCCAGCGTCTCACTCATCATCGACTCCCCCAATTCCCCATCGAAGCTCAAAAACTCTCCAAACTCAAACTGGTCGAAGCTGAACGGTCCCATATCCACCACCCCATCACTTCCCCTCCCCGTCTCACATACCCCAACTTCCTCCACCACCACCTCTTCCTCCTCACCCCCTTTCCCCGCACCCCCCTTCTCCTCCATCTTCGCAACCGCATACTCCCTCGGCGTAACCCCCACCCGATCCTTAAAAATTCTATGAAAATACCGCCTCGTCAACCCCACCCTCCTCGCCAAATCCTGCAACCGCAACCCCTCCATCCCCTCCCCCCTCTCCACCACCTCCTCAATCAACGCCCGCGCCTTCGCCACCGCTTTAAACTGCGGGTCCTCGGTCGTCTCGAGATCCGGACGGCACCGTTTACACGCGCGGAAGCCCGCTCGTTGCGCCTCGAGCGGGGTTTCGCAGAATCCGATGTTTGCGCGGCGCGCGAGGCGGGCTGGGCAGGTGGGTCGGCAGTAGACCTGGGTGGATTTTACGGTGTAGATGAAGGCGTTGTTCGAGGCTGGGTCCCGCGTGCTGAGGGCGCGCCAGCGTGCTGCGTCGGTTGTGTAGGCCATCTTCTTCTCCTATTTGTGGAGGCCGGAGAGTAAGAGGTGGGGTGAGTTTCTTAGATGTGAAGAAGAAGGATATTTAAGTAGGTTCCTTACGCAGGTACGTATTTATTTGATCTCGGTACACACATAACATGTATGTGAGGTCTGGAAGGATCGGGGATTCGGCGATGCTGATTGGTTAATTCTCGAGCACTCTTGAAGATTATCCGATGACGTATCTTGGATCTCTGACTCGACGTAATCTGCGAGAGGAAGAGTTACTTACAGATGTGCTGCTATGGGGAATTCATTTGTTGGGATATGTGGTACTCCATCTCCTAGAAATTAAATATGTACTCATGGTTTACCTTGAAGAGATGTTTGGTCCCAAGTTGCGTTGCGGTAGTAAGATGTCTTGACTTCTTAGTTCGCATAGTACATACATACCTTTACTGCGACACCGACGTAGCAAATATTTCGATCTCTAAACATTTGTACTCGAATATGTTAAGTACCTATACACATGACATGTGCATGTATGTGCGTGTGCAAGTCATGTGACAGCGCGATGGACGCGTCGGGGCTCCTTCCATCCCAAGACGGTTGGATGGGAAGGTGCGGTAGGGGAGGTACAGCATCAGATCAGTGAGCGAATTCTCGAACTCTTCTACAACTCGCAATATACATGTATGTATTTGAAGGTATTTATTGTAATCTCCTCGTTATATGTATTTCAGTCAGAATGGAGGAGGGCACCGAAACCACCGCGGGAGCATCTAGCATAGCTGCTCTGCCGCCCACCACAGTGCGACAGATAGGTTCTATACAAGTGCTCACAGACTCAAGCTCCGTCGTGAAGGAACTGGTCGATAACGCCCTTGATGCTCGTGCGAATGCAATCTTCGTGGAGATCAGCTGCAACACTGTCGATACTATCCAAGTCAAAGATACAGGTCATGGTATTTCGCAAGAGGATCGACCATTGCTGTGCCGGCGGTATTGCACAAGCAAGATTCGAGATTTCCATGATTTGAAATCGATCGGTGGGACCTGGCTGGGGTTTCGCGGCGAGGCTCTGGCGAGCATGGCTGCGATGAGTGGGGGTTTGGAGGTGATAACGAGGGTAGAAGGTGAAACTATCGCATCCAAAATGAAGTATGATGGTAAAGGCGATCTTTCTGGGTAAGTAATCTCAGTCCAAATCTTGCCATTTCAACTAATCGCGAATAGAAAAACTGAGCCCGCATCAGCGCCAACCGGCACTACTGTCAAAGTCACCGACTTCCTCAAGCAACTTCCAGTCCGAAAACGGTCAGCTCTCAAAGACTCGTCGAAAACCCTCGTCAAGATCAGACAGCTCATGCAAGCGTATGCCGTGGCAAGACCCGCCGTGCGTTTCAGTCTACGCGTGCTAAAGGCGAAGTCAAATAAGAATAATTTCATGTACGCGCCGAAAAAGGATGGTTCCGTCGAAGACGCAGTTCTGAAAATCTTCGGTAAAGATTGCGCCTTGCAGTGTGAATGGACTGCTTTGGAGTCCGATGGCTTCGAAATACGGGCTTTTCTACCAACGGCTAGTGCTACCGGTTCGAAGATTGCAAATCAAGGGGCCTTCCTTTCCATCGACGCGAGACCGGTATCCACTACACGCGGAACACCAAAAAAGATTGTTACCGCGTTTAAAGAGAGGCTACGGAAGTCTAATCCAGGACTTTCATCGATCAAAGATGTTTTCTTCTGCATGAATATCATTTGTCCGCCTGGCAGCTACGACCCCAACATCGAACCGGCAAAGAATGATGTGCTTTTCGAGGATGAAGAGGTGGTAATCGCTGCCGTAAACAAGCTGCTCGTATCTCATTACCCGGAACAAATTCAGGGGGTGAATGAAGAACGGGATGTGGGATCTTCAATCTACATCCCCGACGATCTGAGCACTGATGATGTTGAGGATGCTACTCAACTGCAGACCCCAGGTCATAGTCATTATGATATATCCTCAAGCGTAACTGATAGTATGTCTGTGAGAGAGGACCAAACACAGTGGCGTTCAACAATGTATGGTATCGACGCAGAAGATCTTGAATTCGTCCATAATGATTCTATCTCGGTTATTGAAGAAGAGGAAGGGCGTCGCGATGTGTCCGTCTCCAATCCGTGGGTAATTGCTAAGATGAACGCCCGGACTAAGCAACGTCCTAATAACCAGCAATTGATGACGCCCGCCAAAGACCGCGACAATATGTTGCATCGCTCATTTTCTCCTACGAATTTGCATCAACCCCCACCCACGATACTGCTGACTCCTCAGACACCTACAAACACATCAAGATCCGGTCCTCTCGATGTTATGGGAGGACCCAGGGCATCTTATGAAAGCCCTACCCATCCATTATATGTTCTCGGTAATCAATCCGACAAAACAGCTGCTGCATCGCCAATATCCCAAAGCATACAGAATGACTCTAATTCTCAAAATGAGACGGTTAGGCAGGATCACTTTGAAGGGCAGGGTGACCAACGGGTACCTCGGTCTAAGCGGCCAAATGCTCATAATAAGAAATTTGCACCACCAAAGTATAACGGATCGCAGAAATCGAAACAGAAAGGAGGCGAAAAGGCTATTCGCGACTTCTTCGGTCCGAGTGGGCTACAGACACAGGGGAATGCAGTCCCACGCCGGAACTTGGAACCATCCTCTTTCACGCCAATCAATTGTGGGCCACGAGAGTTGCGCAGCACACTTAATGCTCTCGAGGACAACCGAAGATTTAATTCCCCAGATATAAACCAGCCATCGTCCGTTGAAATACCGTTTTCTCAAGCTGGTCCATCTCGAATTCATCGCCCACGGCCTTCTCTGGATCAGCTCGTACCTGATTTTGGAGAAGAAGCAAGTGTTCAACAAGAGGTTACGTCTAATAGACCGGGGATTTTCGCTGCTCAGAACGCTTTCTCCCAGTTTTCCTCCCCTCAAGCTTTGAAAAAGGTTCCTCCTAGCTTTGGGGATATTGATGGCTTATCTGGCGAGCGACCCAAAGATTTCCACCGCTCTTCTCGACCGTCCAAATCGAGTGGCGCAGCTTTGAACCACAGCGATATTGCAGCTCAACTCAACGCCTACGTTGAGCGTGAAAACCGGGCCCCTGCTTCACGTGCTAACCCTCATGTTTCTCCGACGCGTACAGGACCTGCAGCCCATCCTCTTCAACGCGGACCTCTAAATAGCATTCGTAGGAGACAGTCATCGAAGAAATCCGCTGAGCCGCGTCCCGAACACCTCACTTCGCATGTTGAAAGGCGAATTAACGTCAATATCGATCGTGTGGTCCGCTCCATACAAATACTGGACATGAGTGTGGAAGGAGGTAACACCCAGCAATGGGGATACAAAACCACCACGATGCCACGCAGTCACAATCCCTTCTCGATCCCAAACAGCACCGTTCGAACATGGATAGCAATTCTGTGCAAGCTACTTGATAAGCTCTACGAACGAGAAGATGGTGTTAATGTCGAAATGAAAATCCAGAACGTTTTCAACAAGCAGTTGTTCAACAAAGCCCATCAAAAAGTCTTTAGCTCAGAGTCTGAAGGTGGCGATGATCTAACGGAACAACTCATCGCCGCCGCTGCAGCTGCAGATGCTCCTAAGTCTCCTCGCTCCCTTCAAATCCAGCGACCTCGTACCGACATCCTTGCGTCTCAAACTCGGTTTGAAAATCGACTTACTCATGTCGATGAGCTTTGTTCACCGTATGTATCGCATGATCCAAACATTATTGAAGTCCCTGCAGAGTCTACTGCACAAGATTTTATCAACACGGAGGTTGTTGTTCCTTTTACTTCCAAGCACGACGAGGACGATGAGTTTGGTGATGTTTCTATAGGTGATGAGATGTTGTTTGATGTTTGAAATTCTTGTGGGATGTATGTGAGGGAAGATGATGGGGGAATGTATCCGAAAGTAATAATAATAGTAGTTAGTGTTATGATGGTGACGGGATGAGATGTAAAAGAAGTGTACGTATGTGTATGAGAGTGGGAAGTTTTCGGGTGGTGCAGAAGCAACTCAGTTAAGAAACGGATCGCCATCCTCATTCCGGGTTTTTCTTTTTTCTTTTATCTCATTTTCTTCTCTCTTTACCATTTCAAAAAAGGGGTATATTATTTCGTTAGAGTAGTACCGTTCCGAAGGTGACAATGCTTTCCTTCCTCATCCAACATCATCCGTCTGCCTCTCTATCTGTCTGTCTAGATGGAATCTCGGTACTTTTCCCCTCTCCACCATCGCAGCACACACATTCTCGGCGCCAAAACTAAACGTACAAACCCCCATCCCTCCACCTCAAACCACGAAACCAAAAAAAAAATCCTACACTCCGCATCCGGGTCACCAACCAACCAACTATGAACTCCCATCCAAAACCCCACTCTCCCTCAAACTCTTAAACAGCTCAGGCTCGAGGAACTTGCCAATACTCACATCCTCAGCCAAACCCTTCCGCCTGCGCGTCTTGAGCACAAAGTCGCGGGCCGTGGCGCGGGCCTCTGCGGGTTCGAGGGGACGGAGCTTGATTTCCTTGTCGAGCGGGTCGCCGGGGACGATCTGCCACTTTTCAAAGGCGAGCGAGAGGCCTACCTGGCCTTGGGTTTGGATCTGTGGGACGGGGTGGGTTAGTGTGTGTGTGGTGTTTGAGGGCAGGGGGAGGTTGGTTGAACTTACTCTAAGATCCGTCTCGAAGCCAAAGGAATCGATGACGGGGATCAAGCCGCGGACGTTGTAGAGCGGGGTCCCCGCGATGGGTTCGTCGGCCAGGACATGCCCGCGGCGTTTGGAGAGGACGTTGTACAAGCTGGACCTCGCGTCGGCGGGGCCGATCATGCGGCAGCTGTACAGGGGCTCCATGAGGCGCGGGCTCGCCATGAGGAAGCTCGAGTAGCACGCGCGACGGCTCGTGGGGATGATTTGGCCGCCGCCGCGGAAGATGGGTTCCGACGCGAGTTCGACGTTGGTGATGCGGAATTTGGTGTTGCGGATGGGCTCTTCGCAGAGCGGGCCTTCGCGCGTCGCCCAGCTGAAGCCTTGGCGGATCGTGTCGCGGACGGAGCGGAGCGTCTTGGTGTCGATTTCTGACGGGATCGTGTCGTTTTGGAGGATGTTGGGGCCCATTTCTTCCGGGCCAAAGGCCCAGATGTTGCGCGCGGCGAGGAGGTCGTAGCCGTAGTTTTCTTCGAAGAATTTGCCTACCACACGCACGGAATCCTTGATGTTGACTTTGCCTGCTTCGATGTCCTCCGCGATTCCTTCTTCCAGCGGCTCTGCAATCATGGTGATTTTGTTCTTCTTGTTGGGCGTGAGGGCGTAGCATTTTATCGCGGACATTTCCTCGACGGTTTCGCAGAAGCGGGTGACGGGGTCGGAGATCTTAATCTCCATGTCGGCGTATAATCTCCTCAGATCGTGTAGCACACTGTCCATGTAGAGCTCGCCGGTGCCGAGAATGATGTGCTCGCCTGATTCTTCCACCTTGGTGGTGATGAGAGGGTAGGATTTGTTGATCTTCCGTAGACCGTCAAGCATCTTGGGCAGTTCAGATGGGTTGATCGGTTCCACAGCAACCTTGAAGACGGATTCGAAGAAGTGGCGGATAGGGCGGAAGATGTATGCATCCTCGTCGTCGGGTAATTTCTGTGCGACTATGGTGGCGGTTTTGACAATGGAATTATCAACGCCACCAAGGAGCACCCAGTTTCCTGCCGGTACGCCGCTTGTCCAGACGTTATATCTTGACTCCGCGATCCATGTGTCAGCGATCGTGGCATCTACCATGTCTTCCTCGTCCTCGATCGTATAGCCTTCACCAAGCACTCGTACTGATGTGCCTGCTTTGGCAATTCCGCTCACGACTCTTCCTAAGCAGTGGAACGATTTCGCATCCGAAGTATTGAACAGCTTTGTAACATGAATGACCAAAGGTCCATCTTGATCACACTCCTTCATCGATTCGGCCGTCTTGCTATTCAATGGACCAGTATAATGTTTTTCGAGTAGTCTCAATGCGCCTTCCTTTGGTGACGGGACGTGCTCGATGAGCATATCGACGAAGCCGGTTGAAGGGCCAAAGTAATGTTGGCAAACTGTCCTCATAAGCTCTTTCGCATCTGCTTTGTACTCGGACGGTTTCAGCTTAATATTAAGCTTGCCTAGCGTGTCTTTCAAATCCTCTGCGCTCTCGCTCAAGGTGTGCGAATAGAGCTTGTAGATGGGTTCTAATATCCAGTGCACGAAAGATCGTTGTGATCTCTCTTCTTGCGGCTTGCGGCTGAATTTTCGGCTAGTGGGGTTATAGAATATATCTCCCCACAGGCGCATGGCGAACTTATCGACATCGAGTGATTTCATCGGCTTGCCAAATCCAGGGGCTTTTGCAGGTCCAGGGTAAAAGTCGGCATACATTTGCGCGAAAGACTGTATAGTAAAGCACCACCTCATGCTTGTGCAAGCGAAAGCGACATTGCCTTTTTCAGGGCTTACGCGCCGCTTCTCTCCGCGACCTGGGATGGTGTTTTCAATGACAGTGTTGACTTCCTCGATCACATGCTTGAGCTTGAAGTATGCGTCTCGAGGAGGGAGCCTCAACTCCAAAATCAGACGGTCCATTTTGTTGACAACCAGTGTTATAGGGAGATCCTCCAGTATGGCGTGTTTGATGGCGAGTTCGGTGGTGACCTGCACGCCTTCGACAACGTCCACGACAAGCACCACACCGTCGACCAAGCGCAATGACGCGGCGACTTCATCGACGAAATTGACATGGCCAGGTGTATCGATGATATTTACGAGGTGCGATTTCTGTTTGCCATTCTGAAGAACCAGAGTCATGGGTGCTGCCTTTATTGACAGTCCGCGCTCTCGCTCCACAATATGCACATCCGTGTAGCGCAGCTGCTCCTCTCTCTTTTTCCCTTTCTTGGAGTCGAGGCGATCCTGGATGTCGTGTGTTTCCATGACCAACATATCCATAAAAGCCGTCTTTCCGTGGTGAAGATGTCCAACGATGGCGACATTCCGTATTTGATCCGGGTAATTCATGAGATCCGTCATGAGGTTGCGCGAGAAATGAACGGGCGGCAGATCTGCTTCCTGCACTGTGAATTTCTTCTGCACCACGGGCTCGATGATGGGCTTCGACAGCTCCTGCGCATCCTCCTCTTGTACCAACACTTCCACATCTTCGCCGTATACATCGGACGCGGATGGGTAATATTGTTTGTCCTCGTGCAGTATAACGGCATTTGAAGGTCCCTCGTCTACTTCCATAAGCTCTTGGTCGTGCGCCTCTTGATCGTCGGCTTCATCGTCGAGCACGTAGGCGTCTGCCGCGTCGCCAGAGGACTGCACCTCGTCGTCGGATCCGGCCTCGCCAATGAAATTACCAAACTCGTCGTATAAGTCGTCCATTTTGAAAGCTGGTACAAGGGAACGCAGGACAATTCCAGATTGAGCGTCGCCGCGCGCGTGTGTTCGTCCTCAAGGCGCCCGGAGCTATCCAGAAAAGTTAGCTCAGTTGGCGCGGTCTCGGAGATACCTTTTGCCGGTCATGTCCCAATTCGGTATCCGCCGGCGGGGGCGGTCAAGGCCAGACCCCCGATTCCCCCGAATGCAAACAATGGCTAGCGTTGGGCGAATCGGAGCATTAGCCCTCTCCCACCATAGACCCTCGCCTCACACCATAAATACTTTGGTCCCCAAACTCTGTCTCGGACGCCAGAATTATACATATTCACTCATCCCAGCTACTTGCAGAGCAAAGGTTTTAACATGTCTTCCCTCCCACCCGTCTACATTGTTTCGGCTGCCCGAACTCCCACTGGCCAGTTCTTGGGGTATGTTTTTCTCCAATCCACTTCAAGAGGGGCATTCAGAGCGGCCGATTAATAAACACAACAGCTCGCTCTCGAGTCTCAGCGCAGTCCAGCTTGGATCCCACGCTATCAAAGGTGAGCAGAATTCTAGATTGAACTAGAAATTGCCATTTTGCTAATCTGTAACTATAGCTGCTGTCGAGCGTGCTGGCGTGAAGCCTGAGGACGTTCAGGAGGTCTTTGTAGGCAATGTGCTCTCTGCCAAGTACGACAACTTTCCCTACACTTTTCGAAACCAAATCTAAATATTTTGAAGCCTAGGACAGAACCCTGCCCGCCAATGTGCGATTGGCGCTGGCTTGCCCGAGTCGACTGTTGCCACCACCGTCAACAAGGTGTGCGCTTCATCCATCAAGGCTCTGATCATTGGAGCCCAAACCATCATCACTGGCAATGCCGATATCGTGGTCGCCGCCGGTACCGAGAGCATGTCCAACACACCCCACTACCTTCCTGTCTTGAGGAACGGTGCAAAATTCGGCGACCAATCCCTGGTCGATGGCGTGCTCAAGGATGGCTTGACGGATGCATACAAGAAGGAACACATGGGTGTGCAAGGAGAGGAGTGTGCAGATGATCACAGCTTCAACCGTGAGCAGCAGGATGATTACTGCATTCGCTCATACAAGAAGGCCATTGCCGCTCAGGAGGCCGGCTGGTTCAAGGAGGAAATTGCTCCTATCGAGGTGTCTGGCGGCCGGGGTAAGCCTAACAAAGTCATCGACAGGGACGATGAACCAAACAACGTAAGTTTATGAAGTACCTCATTAATTGACAATCGCGAATACTTATCTCGGCCAGTTCAACGAGTCCAAGACTCGCACACTCCGCCCTTCCTTCAAGCCCAAAGACGGCACCGTGACTGCCGCCAACGCCTCCCCTCTTTCCGATGGTGCCGCTGCTCTTGTTCTTGCTTCAGAAGCTGCCGTCAAAGAGCACAACTTAAAGCCTATCGCCAAAATCTTGGGTTGGGGTGATGCTGAACAGAATCCTTCTAAATTTACCACCGCACCCGCTCTGGCCATCCCCAAGGCCCTCAAGCACGCGAAGGTCGAGCAAGCCTCTGTGGACGCTTTCGAGATCAACGAGGCCTTCAGTGTCGTGGCTTTGGCAAACATGAAGCTCCTCAACCTTAGTGAAGACAAGGTCAACATTCACGGTGGTGCTGTTGCTCTTGGCCATGCTTTGGGTGCATCAGGAGCACGTATCACCACTACTCTCCTCGGTGTGCTGAGGGAAAAGAAGGGAAAGATTGGCTGCGCGGGCATTTGCAACGGCGGCGGTGGTGCTTCAGCTATCGTTGTCGAATCGTTGCAATAGGCGCCTAGATACCCCATGTTCTTGGATGCATATGATGGAGATGACAATTTAATATAACATTAACATTTATGACTAATCGCTCTGATGAATCTAGTGAATTGAACTCGAAGAGTTTGTATTTCGTAGCGAGGTCAGTCGAATCGACCAATGCCAACGCCAGTCTAATAGCCAAAACGTCTTGAAAGATTGCCACCTGCACCCTGTCGATCTTCTGTCTGTACCTGGCTATGAGTTTAACGGCGGCGATAAAGGTGCCAAAATCGAGTCTTTTTAGCGGGGCATATTCCCAAGGAAGATACCTCGGATGTCGGTAGCCTCGCCGCGTCATTGACCCTATGTTATGCACTTTTTAAACAAAATCATTTCCCCGCTTTTTTACCTCTCCTTTCCAATTATCTCCCTCATAAACGCAAGAGACTTCAGAGAGAGTTCAAAAAGGACGTTCATTGGGAATTTAAAACAAATCGGAGTAGTATTTCTGTTCGCAATCGTAATCATAATCTAAGCACTTGAGGTCGTAAGGAAAGGTCACCAAATACTCAATCTCAGCAAATAAGAAGTTTCATACAGAAAAGAGAGGGATAGAGGAGAAAAAAGTCATCAAATGAGCTCCCCAGAAACATTCCACGGCTGGTTAGGCCACGACTCCACCTCCGCTGCCGGAAACCTAACTTGGTCCTCCTTCCCTCCAAAGCCCTTCAGTCCCACCGACATCGACATCAAAGTCTCACACTGCGGCATCTGTGGCTCCGATATCCACACCCTCCGCTCCGGCTGGGGCCCAACACACTACCCCATCTGCGTCGGCCACGAAATCGTCGGACGCGTCACACGCGTGGGTTCCTCTGCCTCCTCCACCCACAAAATCGGCGACCGCGTTGGCGTCGGCGCGCAGGCATTGAGCTGTCTCGAGTCCGACTGCGAGGAATGCTCCAACGACCAACATTCGTACTGTGCAAAGGGCTTCGTTGGCACGTACAACGGCCGGTACAAAGACAGCGGGTACTGGAGTATGGGCGGATACGCAGACTACGTGCGCGTTCCCGCAGCCTTCGCCGTTAAAATTCCAGACGGGCTGAAGAGCGAGGACGCCGCGCCCATGATGTGCGGCGGCATCACCGTCTACGCGCCCCTCGTCCACAATGGCGCTGGCCCCGGGAAAACGGTGGGGATTGTTGGTCTGGGAGGGTTAGGCCACTTCGGGGTCTTGTTTGCGAAGGCGTTGGGGTGCGATAAGGTCGTCGCCATCAGCCGACGACGAAACAAAGAACAAGATGCTCGAGCCATGGGAGCCACGGAGTACATAGCCACGAGCGAAGACTCAAAATGGGCTTCCAAACATTCCCGCACAATCGACCTCATCATCTCCACCGTCTCGGCGCCGGATATGCCTTTGTCGGGTTACCTTCGCCTACTAAAGACAAACGGACAGTTCATACAAGTCGGCGCGCCCGAGGATAAGTTGCCGGCGATTATGGCGTTTTCGTTGATAGCGAAAAGGTGTAAGATTGGGGGGAGTCAGATTGGGAGTCCGAAGGAGATTGAGGAGATGTTGAGGTTTGCGGCGGAAAAGGGGGTTAGGCCTTGGGTGCAGAAGGTGCCGATGGAGCAGGCGAATAGGGCGGTTGTGGCGATGGAGGAGGGGAAGGCGAGGTATAGGTTTGTGCTTGAGAATGAGGGGGAGGGGAGGGCGAGGCTTTGAGGAGGGAGTTTGGGGGGGAGAAGAGGATTGGTTGGGAAGGATCGTGGGATTTTTGACTGTGTATAAAGTTATCCATGTGAGACGATACCTTTACTACTCACACATATCAAAATGTACGTTTACACATGAAATGAAGCTTCAACTACGAGAGTTAGTAGTAGTAGCAATCCAGCTATGAACAATACTTCACCTTCGGTCTCGATACCACATAACAAACTCTCCATGCCCGTGTAACGCCTTCCCTAGCACTTTGTGATGATAGAGCGACATATATCCAAGCCGTCTAGTCGAGGAAATTCGTCAGAGGGATACGCCTCCTCGATCTCATTGATTGACAGGTTAGAATACGGTTTAGATTCTGTAACGATTTCGTGTAAGGTAAATCCAAGAGCGAATATCTCGCTTTGGACACATACGCCCTGAATACTAGGGTGTGAATAGCTCGACTCATAGCAGCTCAAGTACGGCTCTTCATCAATTACCGACCCTGCGAAATCGGCGACTTTCGTATTGAGATTTTGGTCGAGGAAGATGTTATTACAGGAGATATCGCCATGAATAACGCCTTTGAAACACGGAGTTCATACTTGCTGCCACTCACCCCCGAAAAATCAGCGCGAGAAGGTGGCAACGCAGCATCTTGATGTGGTTCTTTCATTGCTACTCTGGGTTTTGATATCTTTTCCATCCTGGTTATGAGGTGTTTTTTTGTTGGGGGAAGAGGGACTTGTTTAGAGCTTGAGAGATTCAACACCGTAATTCTAAAAAGGTAATTTCTCGGCTTAGATTTATCTACGTCGTCGACTGCGGGTATGGCGATGATTCGTCTGAAGGTTAATCCTATACACATCCTTTGGCTTTGATTCTACCGGTAGATCCTTGATGATAGTCAGCCTTCCAAGCTCTGCTATGACCCAGGCCCATAATCAATCTCAACACACCGAAAAGTTTCCCGAATTCCCTGATGTAATGAAGTCCCTCGGCGCCTCCACATCCCCAAAAAGACAAAAAACCACACCGCCTTCTAGTCCCCCCCATGCCTCCCCACCCCCTTTATCTCCACACGCGCGTGCGTGCCTGCAAATGCGGCTGAACCCAATTCATGTGCCTGCCTGCCTGCCTGTCTGCATGACGCACGGTTCCGAATTATGGTAGGTAACATCATACATCCGTTTCAAACAAGGTATGAATAATTCCCGGGTAATAACCCGTTACACAAGAAAGCAGCACCCTTGCTCGTCTATGGTTACACACATGCAATGTAGCGAGAGGTGACGTGCTGTTAAGATTGCATCGCAGCGCAGCGCCGCACAATAGGTAGGTGAGGTCACCCATGTGTGTGGTAGTAGTCTATTATTCTCCTTACTGTTCTGTGATATCATGTAGTCTCCCGTGGGGCGATTTTGAGGATAATGAGGTGTGGGTGGGTAAAAGAGCCGGGTTTTACCACACCTAGACAGCCTGCCTGCCTATATATTATGATAAGAATAATAATGCTTACTGTTCAACTTCAAACGATAGTTTAGAGTCATGATCCAACGTAGATTGAGTACATGATCCGCCGCGCTCTCTCGTCAATGGGAATTTATACGGAGTATGGATAGTCATCAGATAGATACATAGTGTAATGCCTCATTTTTGCGATTTTAATAGTTTACTGGTAACCGCTATCGAAGTTGTGCACTCGGATTGTTCTGTGGACCATGTGCGTGTTTTCCGGCTTTAGCTGCAGGTACCCTTTTCTCTTGTGTATCGCTCGTGCCTTGCAGTTTTGTAGACGGTTTGGTCGGGTCGGTCCCGTTTGGTGAGCTTGCATTGGGAGAAGTGGGGAGTTGGGAGTACAATAGGACAACGAAACAAACGAGTCTAAAATCACTACGGTGGGAGATTGTCCTATCAAGATGTGAGCACGAGCTTTGCCAGTTGCACGGTGAGATGTATGTGGGTGCAGAGCAGTGTCGCCGCCGGCCTTTTGGAGGTGATGTGCGCGAGCTCGAAACAGGCTTGCTGAACGTGCCGCATGTTAGTAGCTCGTTTGTAGCGTGAGATTGCGGCCAGCCTGGTACTTGCTGGTGTGCGGTTTGGTGTGGTCGTTTGCGGTGTGGCATAATTAAACGGCCGCCCGCGCTCCAAACTGCTCCCTCTTCCTCTTCCTCCACCACCGCCACCACAAACTCACACTCTTTACGCTTCAATACCACCTCCATCTCTTTCCGCAAGCCTTGCTGCACACAGTCGTTTCCTACATCTTCCTCATTCATTGCGCTGCCCGCTGAGAGCCTGCTCCACTTCCAATCTTCTCTTCGGCAAAAACACTGGTCACCACGACGACCTCACCTGCACTTGCGATCATGCAGCTCACCATGTTCTTGCCAACTCTCTTCTTGTGCTTCTCTTCGGCTGCGGTCACCAACGCTCTCGAGGATCGAGGTGTTGACCCCATTGGGGACCCAACGCGGGCCTCTGTCCTCAGCGTCCTTGCGACCGCCGTCCCCTCTTCTGCAATTGTTGCTCCTACTCTTGCGCTCGGTAAGTTCATTTCAAGTAAAGAGTTTCCAAGGACCAAGATACCACGTGGTGTGGCGTTTTGAGACATTGTCGACTCATTGAAACCTCCAGCTTGAACTTTGTACTGACACTGTACCCCCCACGTAGGTGACAAGCCACCTGCCTGGTACGAGAAGTTGCCCCCTGATGTCAAGAGCCTCCTTCCGTCTCTGTATCCTAAGAGCGAGGGAGATGTCGACGCTGCTGGCACGATCCATTCTTCGGCTGAGGATTGCTCTTCCACCTCCACTACGACAATCACGAGGACCTTGACTAGGACGGCTGGCGCGCCCGAGGAGAGCATCGAGTGCACCACTACGACCTCTACCACGACTTTGACTCTCACGTTCACGGTCCAGCCTTCTTCTACGGTGGTTCTCTCGTCGTCGAAGGCTCCAGTGGCAACGGAATCTGCGCCCATCTCGACTCATTCCCACTCAACACCCAGCGTTTCCGTCAAGCCGACTCTTCTTCCGCCATACGCCAATCTCACTGCTACTGCTCAACCCACGAGCGCTGGCACTGGAACCCAGGCGCCATCTGGAACTTCACCAGTTCCAACCTTTACTGGGGGCGTTGGCAGGGTCGTCGCTGACTTCATGGTCATGGGCGTCTTGGGAGCTGGCGGAATTTGGCTTAACCTAGCCTGATATGAGACAGTATATGGTTATTGCCGCAATACGCCACCCCATGTGGTGTCTGGACAGCAGACAACTTTGTATAGGGAGTTTACTATGTTAACCGGTAGGACCGCCTGGCTGTGCTGGGTAGTTCTCAAGGTAGTCTAGTGAAACTGGCGTCGATAGGGGCCTGATTATACCCTTTTGTGTGCTTATTACATTCAATGGATGGAAACAATCTTCACTTTCTTCTTTCTTCTCGTGGTGATGCTATGTACTCAAGCTGTGATGAGCGGTTTCTACTTGCCTACCTGTCCCTCCGATAGACAGATTTGAAACAGAAGGCCTATTGAGGGTAGAGCAGTGATACAATGGTGAGAATGAGGCTCATCCAACAATGCCAGAAGGTGATGTGTTGCAGCGCCAATCTCCAAGGCATGAGGGGCTTGTGAGAGCGGAGATGGGAGGCTAGCGTCGGAGAAACTCGGCTCCCGGGAACCCGTGATCTGCGTAAACAACGACCGACTTTGTTGCTGCACATCAAAGTGAGCTACCCACTCGTTGCCCAGTTGACAATCGTACAAACGAAGCACCAAAGCAGAATTAGCCTCCCCCGTTCACATTTGTCGACGCCCCCAATTTGGTCTTGCATTTGCCTCTACCAACCGTTGCTTACTCCCAGGCTGCCCCGCGCTGTTGTTTTGCGCCCACCAGCCACCCCGCTACCTACCTACTTTCCCAAACACGCGAGCTTCTTCGACTTTCCGCCCAACACACCCAACAACCACAACCCTTCATGACGTACAACATGACTGCCGCCGACATGGATATTGACATGACGCGTCGCAACAAGAAGCCTCGTGCTCTGTCGGACCATGAACGAGAAAAACTTGAACACCTCATTGTCGACATCCACTATTCGGCACGGTATGTCGTTGGCATGTGACCATTTGCCATCCTTTTTCTCTGACCAGCCATTAGGTACTCAGATGACGAGTACGAATACCGCCATGTCCAGCTCCCGAAGCAGATGCTCAAGCTAATACCTAAGGAATACTTTGATGGACAGCGAGGCACCTTGAAATTACTTTGGGAGGATGAGTGGCGCGCTCTTGGTATCACCCAGGTAGGATTTGTCTCGGAAAATTCCTGCATTGGGCGCCGTTAACGACATACAGAGTCTTGGATGGGAACACTACGAGGTCCACGAGCCTGAACCCCACATCTTGCTCTTCAAGTTAGTTTTGACCGTATGCGCTCAACTACAGCCCGCTGACGATACACAGGCGTCCTATCAACTACCAACCACCCATGCATTGAGAGGGTGCAGACCTACACTTCCTCCTGTTGAGGCATCTAAAACAAAGGCACATTGCGTGTATGATTGACGAAACCTCAGTCGACCACACGCTAACTCGATTTTCCTGTGCTTCTCTCGCTTTTGTCGGATTGAAAACGAATCCTGGCGAAGCTATATGACGACGGCATGATCACGGCAGAACGAAATGACTTAAACGGATTATATAACGTATTTGAAGCTTTCACGCACTGCATTGGATGGGCGGGCATACGCTCAATAGTGTATATAAGCAAAGTACGGACTACCGGGGAAGGCGGCAGGGCGTTGAGTGACTATCAATGAACATTATCAGCTATCATTTTGGTCATCTCGCATAGTGAAATTCACAAACTAACAAAGGACAGTGAAGCTCTGTGCTCTTGACTACCTGGTTCATTGACAAGCTCTAGGTTCTGGTTATGCTGCGCACCACTTTTTTTTCTTTCTAAAGCCAACGGCTTAACTGGCATTGTGGAAAAGCGCCTAGGACATGCTCCTTGTGCAATTTATCGATGCCGAAACGAGCTCAATCTTCTAGAACACCCATTGCATGATCACCGAAGGCATGGCTGTGCTACAACATGCTTTCCCCATGCAGCTAGCGCAACGTCCCCCCGCTGAAATGTGGTTCGCTTCTGCTCCCTTGCATCAACCGTTGGGTGTCATCTGGATAAATTCTCTACCAAACCTCGTATACACCCTTGCAAGGCACGAGAATGCACGACATTGGGTGGACCTTGAACGGAGGCTGCATCCGTCCGACCCTCGAACCCAGAATGTGGTTGACGAATCCCAACAGACGACCACATCCGACTTCTTAGGGTGTTCGATAAGGCTTTTCCAGGGCAATCGAGCCCCTAGTTGTCATGGATCTTCAAGCGTCCGTGAAGTGAACACTCAACACTTGTTCAGTGTGGCGCAAAGACGTCTATACAAGCAATCGGATGTCTGCTTCCTCTCAATTCGAAACAGCGGTCATATCGAAACTATTGATAGAAGATATCGACTAAGATTCTTGCAGAGCGATCTCCTTAAGATGGCAATAGATTTCTTAAGAGGGAAATCGGCAGTCGTGTTCTTGCTCCGAACGATGGCAAATGCTGTCATCGCTCCCTGCCTGCCACCTGCTCGATCTCGTCCCGGCTGCATACGTATCATCTTGCTAGAAGACCCCTGCATGAGGTTCCCCAGACTTGCTGTCCACGAGCCAGGCATGAAGAGTTTCAGGCACCTGTTGAGCCGTGCGCGCCACTCCATTATGATGCTTACTGCATAGTGCTTTTTGCTATAGTCAAACTCTTCGGTACCGAAAATGCTCGAGTTTTCTGGCAGTAGGCTAAAGGTGTAGCAGCAGTTGCCATGGGGAACGTTGAGGCCAGATCAAGACGTAAATACGAGAAGCAGGCCCCGTACTAGGCCCAGTCTCTGTGTTTTGAATTGGATTTTTCCCGCTCTTTCTTTGTCTCCCTCCTCCGTTTTCTTATGGGTTTCTAGTTTCACCTTTTAGAATATCGCTCGCCAAGATGAAAACATGGCTTCATAACCATCGTATTCGAAAGTCCATCTCCGGTATGTTGGCCAAGCGAGCTCCTCAGCATCTGCTCACGAGCAAGTCAGAAGCATTATTACCACTGCAGAGGCATGATTCTGTAGACGTGGACGATGATAGATTACAAAGGCCGCAGCCTACCTTCCCCCCTCGCATCGACAGTGCTGGCAGAACAACAGCGTCACACTCCGTCGATCGCATGTCTATCGAACGCTACTTGAGCGCTCCGCTGGAGGACGAGCCGGCCTCTGTTCCAGCGATCGATAGAGCACTGAAGAAGCACAGCCCAAGGGACTCTCCGTCGACAATCCGCAGAGCTCATTCACGTGATAGCTCCTATGATGCCAATTCAGAAGGTCATCGTACATGCCACACTTCTGGAAGTGCGCCTGCGTCTACAGGCACGTCCTATAGCGTTATCTCCAGGGTCAACCACCACCGCCGGAGCACAACTCATTCAGGTGTACCAGAGGTTCCTAAAATCGCCGGGCTGAATCTCACGGGAGCAGCAGCAGGGTCATTGGAAAGACCAACGACCTCTAGGACAGTGGATACGGAAAAGAGTTGGGCACCCCAGATTGATATGACGCCATTGTATTCACCAGACCAAACCACAGACTACAAAGCGAAAGCAGAGGCTGAGATCGCTCGCATTCAGGATCAAGCCAAGGCTCTGCAAGAACATATGCGAGGGCGTAAGACGGTGCGAGATGATGTGAGGGTCACTGATGAGATGGCTTATGCAAAAATGGCGCAAAAACCAAAACTCGCGTGGATTCTCGGCGGAGATGTGACAGACGCCCAAAGCATCAAGCGACCGAAATCAAGTGCAGCGAGTATGGTCACCACAAGCCCGATTAACGATATTCCAGGACTACCGAGCACAAGCTGGTTCCAGGAAAGCAACCAGGACAAGGGTCCACGGAGAGCAAAATCAAGTGATGCCTTGGACCATAAAGCACGCAAAGCCGTTGGTCAGAAACAACAGTCTGCACCATCACTTCCCAGTAAATCGATCAAACGTATCCGATTCTACTGCACCTTTTGCCAGAAGCGATTCCCGAGTCAGACAGAATGGATGAAGCATGAGCAGACCATTCACATGCCGGAAGAACTTTGGGTCTGCTGCCCGCGCACAGGAGACTTTCCAAAGCGATGCCCATTCTGCGCCAAAAAGGATCCCAGTCCTTCTCATCTTGCCGACCATAATTATCTGACGTGTCAATCCAGACCACTCTCGGAGCGCACGTTTTCGCAGCAAGACTATTTCCTACAGCATGTCAGCCAGGAGCACAAGGTCAGTCCTGATCAGAAGCCTCTCCGTCTGTCAGAGTTGCTGGAAGCATGGCGCTACCCCCTTCCAGTCCAGTTCGGCCATCAAGCTCTCCACTGTGGTTTCTGCGGTCAGCTCTTTTCGACTTATCGGGAGCGGACTGATCACGTTGCCGCTCACTTCATAGCAGGCCTGGATATGATGTCGTGGTGGGCGGGGCGAATCAGTCATAAGATAGTGGATCGCAACAACACGCCATCGAATCCAGGGCAGCCACACAAGTGTGGATACTGCGAGCGTATATACGACAGCCTCTCGACAGCCCAGAAGCTCCATCCGGTATGCACCATGTGGTCGTGCAGCTTCCTCCCCGGGATGCAACACACGATATACCCAGCCCGTGTTGATGAAGACCTGGAAGCCATCTGCTGCTACTGTAACGAATCGCTAGTAAGAGGGACGGGAAGGGTCAAAGGGGCCGTCCTAAAAGAGCACATATCACTCCACAACTTCCGCAACTGCAGCCAACGCCTCTACTTCTCGGGCCAGCGCTTCCGACAGCACCTCCAGGACTCGCACCGCACCAACAACGACGCGACCCTCTTCGCCGGCTGGACGCTCCTCGTCAAGACGTGCAAGAAAACCACCCCCGCCGTCTTCACCCCCATCGACCCAACTCCCACCATCCTCCGCCGCGCCTTCACAGACCCCAACAATACCACCACCACGACCACCACAACACCAAAACCAACCAAAAAACATAAACACCCCACAGACCCACCTCCGCCACCACCACCCCCAAAACTCAACTTCATGGACCTCACCCCCTCAACCCCCCTCCCCTCACCACCCCTTCCCCCCCGCAAACTCCGCAAATCCTCCGTCCACACCCTCCGCTCCTCCATCGACGCAGACCCACCCCAACCACACCTCAGCATCTTCTCCTCCCGCGCCGCAAGCATCGACGTCGTACGGCACAACATCCCCCCTTCACACCCTCCCTCTGCACCTCCTCCCCCTCCCCCACCGCCCGTCCTCCAACTCCCAAACCCTCACCATCGCAAAGATATGTATGCTGCACCAGCGCCATCCCCACCCGTTGACGCAGCACACACGTGTCCGACGTTCTACCGCAAGAAAATGGATGCTTCGATGCGGAATCGGTTGTTTGTTCGGGAGGAAGGTGAGGAGAAGATGGGGGGGAAGAAGGGGTTGGCGAAGCGGTATCGGAGGGTGCACGGGAGTGTGTTGGGCGGGTTGGTATTGAGGAGTAGTTTGATTGCTGGGGCGCCGGTGCGGTTGATGAATGGGGTTGATGTTTATGGGTTGAGGTGAGTTTTTGGGGGAGGGGAGGAGGGTTTGGTAATGTTGTGGACTTTTGTTTTTTGGGGAAGGGGGAGGGTTTATTGCGTCTCAACTTTTTTCTCCTAATTGTTTTTTTGTGGAAGTATAAATTTATATATATATATATACAAGTATACAGAAGAAGATGAAAGGTGATGGTTATAATATAGAGAAGTTCTATCGTACTTACCTACCTACCTAGCTGGCTAGCTAGCTAGCTAGCTAAGGGAGTCTTTTTTGTGGAATGGAGTGTTTGAATGTGTATGTATGTACGTGTGTATGTGTGTGATGCGTTGGTGTTTGGTTTGTGGGGTGTGCTTGGTTTGCTTTGGTATGGAAATAAGTGAGTGAGTGAGTGAGTGAGTGAGTGAGTGAGTGAGTGAGTGAGTGAGTAGGTACGGTAGAAGAGAGAGAGAGAGAGAGAGAGAGACTTTGATTCTATAGATTCCAAGTACATATTTCTAGAAATCTTTCGCCGTTATTTATCGCAGTTTAGATTAGTTAGGCAGAACCATTTTACTATTGACCGTAGTCTAAACGTTGCGGCCTATTCCGGAGAAAAGCAATCAGACGAGTAGAAGTGTACTTGACGGGCAAAACAAATAGTTGAAGTGCTACCCAGGTATCCGTACACGGACAATATATATGTATATATTGAAAGTACAGATACAGCAAATAGGTCATTATATCTTTAGATCTACGTATTGTTTGGTACTCACTCAAGGCCTTTCCACCTTTTTGGGTCACTCCTTTTGGAATTCCTTTTTTTTGTCTAGGTGGAAACACTACGAAATAGTCCGTCTTAAACAAAGGTAAATTTACATCTTACATCCAAGTTGGTTTTTGGTTAGCCCCTTGAACTGCTTACGAATCGCCTCATTCAGCTGCTCGTTATATCCGAGAGCATTTGGGTTTGTAAGGGGATCAATCCGCGGATACCTAGGAGCGTGCCAAGGCTCTACGCATCCGGTAGTTGAGTTTGAAACAGAAGAGAAGGCGCTTGGTGGATGGGGCAGATTCAAACGCCTAGACATGTCAAGTCCATGGATCCGCCGATTTCACGGTGTAGTTCGGCTTGTGTGTAATTAGTGTACCGATCAACTACCCTCGCTACTTTTCGAACAGACTGGATTCGCAGCGAAATGTACCGTAGTGTACAGGTATGACGAGGACGACTAGATGGAGTCATGATCCGCGCGTACACGGAGGAATTACGGAGACAGAGGCGAGGCGAGGCGGTGGAAAAAGAGCGAGGCAGGAAGGGTGAAATGAGAGCAGGCGGTGTAGTCGCAGCTCAACTGTAGGAATGCTGGAATGTACGCATGGCGAGCCTTACGGAAGGTTAATCGTTGGAAAAGAGTTAGTGTGAATTGCCTTATTGGTGCAGCGAGATGTAGACTAGGGCGTTAGTAGGTGGCGAGGCGAGCTGTCGACGTCGTTGTCGTTTGGTGCCGCGCACGCCGCGTTTTCCCATGCATCTGTCGTCTGGAGAGAAAATATCATTATGTAATGTGGGACGGGACAGGGATACAACGGGGAAGATCGGAGCCCGGGGGGAGTTCGAAATTGAAAAACATAGCGATGGAGGAGGGAGTGGAGGGATGGCGGCGAATCTAGATTGGCGACACTCAAATCAAAGTTGAGTTTCTTTGGGCGCCAACGTGAAGTTCGCGGCGTCAAGCTGTGAAGAGGGTAGGTGGGCCGTGCCGTCACCGCTCTGGGGGATATTTGGGGAAATTGCCGGGGCTTCTTTTCGTTTGGTAGGCGGACTGTTGGTGAGTGGATCTTTGATGGAGGAGTTTGTTGGATGATAAACATGTATTGGTGGATCTATCTGGGAGATCTTTGAATGGGAGATGTTAGATGGGAAGCAGGTGCTGGGCATCGTGGTCGCGTGACTTGGCGATGGGCACACACGTGCTCCGGTCCAACGGTGTTACATGTAACTGCGGTGCTACCGAAGATTAGTAGTATACGTTACAGTACATAGATACATACATACATGTAGAAATGTACATACGTTGCTGGTGGGCTACGAGATTATGTTCCGCGGTGCAAGACGGTTAAAGAGAGAGAGAGAGGGATACAGCATGACGCTGCATGAGGCAATGAGGCCATGATCAAGATTGAAGCTGGCGGAGAATTGGGGTGTGACGTTGAAGAGATCAACGCCATGGCGGAAGAAGCAAACTCGTACCTAACAGCAATTCATCGTTGGTCTCGGAGCATGTGCGAGTCGATAGCAGATATGGCCTTTGTCATGTTTTTACGCGCACGTTGAAGCTAGTGGGGGAATAGCCCCGCCCTGATTGGCCCTGCCGCTGTTGCTTATCTCGATACTACGCGCTAGCCCAAAGGGGGTGACGGGCAGCCCGGACGCACTTTCCATGACAAACGGTAACCTTTTGTAACGCGCTTGGCCAGGCACATGTCGGCGCAACCCCAAACCTCAAAAAGATGTGAATAGACAGACGTCCTGCAAAAAATAGTTATCCTGCCCTTTCTTTTCTCCTTCCCTCCTCTCGGCCATGCCTTGATTCTTGTGCACTGTGCATTGTGCATTGTACTCGTTTCTTTTTCCGTCCCTCCAGCTCCGTCTCCATCTAACCCCCCATACACCATACATATACCCTCACCTGGCTTGTCTGCACTCTGCACAGTGCAGCCCCACACCCCAGTCTCCAGCCAGTCCCATCCCCGGGTCCTAGATCTCCGCCCTGCATCATTATCTACCTACTTACCTACGCTGGGCTGGAAATCGATCCCATCTTCGCCTTGTCGACAGACATATCCCACTCTACGCTTCCGCTGCTGCTGTGTCTCCGCCAAACCTTCAATGACGGCACGCACCACAGCCCACCTCATCCTGCTCGCCGCCATCACGGGCAATTTAGGCCCTTGATATCCCTTCCAACCGCTACCATCAACCACCACCCAAGGAACCACGTCTCCCTTTTCTTCAGCTGCTGCAATTCCTCCCACGCTGCGATAAGCAACCACGTATCCCGATATATCCACGTCGTGTGACAGGTTCCCCATTCTGCATCGCCATATCAGTCACTCCACATCCTTATCTGCAGTCCACATATCCCTCGCCCAACCCTTCTTCCTATAGGTAATCGACATGTCGACCGCCGTGGCCATACAACCTGCTATACCGCGCCCGTCTCCTGTCCCCATTGCCGCTGCCCGCCCCAAGAAGCCTCAACAGCAGCAGCAGCAGCAGCAGCAACAACAACTACAGCAACAGCAGCCAAAGCCCTCGCCCACCGGAAGAGACGGCGGTGTCATTTCTGGCAAGCCCGGCGTAACCTCCACATCCAACGCCCGTTCAAGACGAGAGAGGCCCTGTGACGCCTGCAGGAGGAGGAAGAGCCGCTGTGTCATCAACGAGGGCGCTGCTCTGTGTGTGCTGTGTGAGTTCCACAAGCAGGAGTGCACCTTCGTCCAGAGCCCGTTGCCGCGGAAGCGCAAGGTTGTCGGAGACGGAAAGAAGGACTCGCCCAACAACCAGAAGAAGAGGTACGTTGTTTGTTTAACCATTTCGTCCCATCGTCTTGCATTGGTCGTAGGGCTGTCGCTTGCATGGATCCCGCTAGACTGCATCGGGCCTGTCCTCAACCTCAACGGCGTCGACCATGGCCCAGTTGGGTCTCAATCCGCAATATACATAAATCATGGCATCTCCGGTGCGGTGTTGTTATCTTATCATTCAACGTTACTGACGCAGCTAGCAGATCTGTCGATGCTGAGCCGCCTCCACTAGCGCTGCCGACGCCTACGATAACTGCCACTGCCCCTAGTCCGCCTCCAGCCCAACCCCCATTGGCCAGCGTCCACATCCCTTACCTTGGAGAGACTTTGGGCCTTCAGCAACGCCAACATAGCAGATATATCGGCCTGAGTTCTCCCTTTGATTCTTTGCTCATTGGCCTGTCTCCTTTTGATACTCGCAACGAATCCACTTTCGACCTGGGCACCCTCCGTCGAGTCAACGATCATGAGTGTTTCATCATGCTGCCTGATGAACATACTCAAGACTATGCCGACGAGGTCGAGGCTCTGAATCACGTTGAGCGGACGGTGCATCCACATGGCCCTGCCCTGCTGGATCTCTACTTTCGGGTCGTCCATACTAGTTTTCCCATTATACAAAAGCAGCTTTTCATTACCCGGTACCGCAATGGCGACCGCTCCTTTTCCCCGGCCCTCATGGCGGGCATGTACATTCTCGCCCTGAACTGGTGGACGTACGATGCAAGGCTCGCCCAGCATCCCAAGCCCGATGTATCTCAATTAGAGGCCATTGCCATGCGTTCACTCATGCGGGCCTTTGAACGTCCCAAACTGTCAACTGTCCAGGCTGGATTGCTGTTGTTGCAGCGGCCCAAGACGGACTCGTGGAGTTTGACGACTCAGTTGGTGGCCATTGGTCAGGAATTAGGCCTGCACCTTGACTGCTCCGGGTGGTCGATTCCGGCATGGGAGCGGGGTCTGAGAAAACGCATTGCATGGGCTCTGTACATGCAGGACAAGTGGAGTTCGCTGATCCACGGGCGGCCCTCGCACATTTTCGGTCCCAACTGGGCTGTGAAACCGATAGGGGATGAAGACTTCAATGAGGAGGCAGATGGGTACGAGATGCGAAAGGAGGAGAGCGAGGATGAGCAAGAAGAGACGGCGCGGGGCCAAGTGCTGTTTGCACAGATGATTGCGTTGACCCAGATCATGGCCGAAGTCATGGACACCTTCTACACACAGGTCGCCATCCAGGATTTTGCGAATGCTGGGAAGAAGTCGACGGATTTGATCATCCAGCGGGCCAAGCCGGTGCAGATTAAGCTGCGGCAGTGGCACGAGCGGTTGCCGGCCTCGGTCAAGATGAATGCGCCTACCAAGAGCAAGCTGTCTTCATTGGGGTACCTGCATCTCGCATACTTTGCCACCGAGATCACACTCCACAGGCGGATTGTCCAATCCCTCGATGATCCCACCACTGACCCATACGGCTTCTTCATGTGCCGCAACGCCGCCAAGACCCGTCTGATCTCGGCCATGGACTTTGTCAACCGCCTCAAGCCCGAACATCTCCAGTCTTTCTGGTACTTTGCATCCAAAATCAACTTTACACTCATCGGCACCTTTGGTTCTCTACTCTGGGCCACCGCTCCGGCTCAGGAAGAAGCAGACTTCTACAAGACCCGCCTCCGCGAGTATCGCTGGACCCTTTCCGTTTCTTCCAAGCGCGCCGACTTTCTCGAATACGCCGTCGCCATGCTCGATGCGTCGCGGGCCATGCTCAACAACCTCGCCGAAAAGCCCAGCCTCGCTCAGCAGATTAGCAGGACCGGCGTGCCACCCGCCCCGCGGCAGTGGAACACCATGGGCCCGCCGGGTCAGAGCCAGCAGTATGGTTCGGGGCAGAGCAGTCCGCGTGATGTAGCGATGCGGGATTCTGGCGGCGAGCTGGTGCGCGTGTCGAGTCATGACAGCTTGGGCCATGAGAGGGAGCAGATGTATGATAGTCGGCCTGGCAGCGGTGAGGGGAGCTTGGCTGGCGAATGATGGGTGCCGTGCAATCATGACACGATATGATGTGAATCGGCTATGATGCACTCGAGGGTTGCACATGGGCGTTATTTGGGCATTCGAAAACGTTTTGTCTCGGTACCACTCGAGATGTTTTGAAATATGACGTTACGAATGGCCTCGGGCATCTAGGAATGGGCCTCGGGGGCATCTTTGTTCCTCTTTTTTGGGATGGATATGAATATGGTTGGTTTTCTTTTTCGCGTTAGACATGTATAGCGAGCCCGTTGCCGTCGTGCAACTGTTTGTTTGTTTGTTGCTCTTCTTTATTTTTTGTTTTTGTTATGATACCAGCACGGGAAGAACTCTTTGCGATGGGAAATTCGGGATAGAATAGTGGTTTTTTCAATGATGCTGTCGGGAATAGTTGGAAGCAGGCGTGCGTAGGTACGTTCCTCGCTTTGAAGGGAGGAGGAGGGGAGTAGAAAAGGATAGGGAAAGAGATGGCGAGAGGAATGCATCAACTTTGAGTCGAAAAGAAATAAATACAATTTTTTTAGAGAAGAAGAATGATGCGTCAAGTCCATTATATATCGCGTGCCCGGTTTCTTTTATAAATAATAATAAATGTGAGGAGGCTCTGGAATGCCATGCGCACGCGTGCGAGTGGGGCCGCGTAGCGTGATTGACGCGAGGGATGGCGTTACGGGGAGCGTGGATTCCGTGAAGGTTTCGCATTCGAGAGAAAAAAAGGGAATAAAAAGGGGGGGGGTTTAGGTATGTGTGTACGTATGTACATGTGTAGTTTCTTCCAGAGAATACTTCAGAGCGGAGCAGAGTTTAGGGGGACGAGAACGGACACGGACACGGACACGGAAAACGAGCTCAAAGTACAGAGACAAGAGTTGGATACCGCACGGTACCTACATGGGTATGTAGTGAAGTTTTGATGGGCGTGAACTATGTACCTATTGGTACATACATAATGGTATGGTATAGTACATATGAGATTATGATGGGCATTCCAGGGTATCAAGTGTACCCAAGTACTATACATACATAGGGTAGGTGAGGTGGTTGGGAGAAGGTGGGGTTGGAGAGAGAGGATGGAGTTTGGAAATGCTGTGAGGCGTATTTGAAATACCAAGGCATTTGATCCATGAATGATTGAATTCTTAAGTTAAGTTTGCAAAGCACTAAGTATGTAGGTATTATTCCACCCAATCCCTCCTTCACCCACCCCATCTCCACGCCCCATCAAACCTCGCCCAAATACTCATACACCAGCACAACCCTAACAACCGCTTCATCCACACCTTCCCCACCCTTCTTCCTCACCACAACGCGTCTAACATGCC
This sequence comes from Periconia sp. R9002, assembly GCA_023627715.1. Taxonomy (NCBI): domain Eukaryota; kingdom Fungi; phylum Ascomycota; class Dothideomycetes; order Pleosporales; family Periconiaceae; genus Periconia; species Periconia sp. R9002. The sequence goes on along the minus strand of JAMAHW010000033.1, from coordinate 315,912 downwards.
ACCTCTCGCCCTCCCTCCCCTTTGGTTCCGCAAACCCCCAGACCTGCCACGCGGTCCAACCGGCCTTTTCGTTGACGACGAAGCTCTCGATGACGTCGCCGTCTGCGGATTCGGGGAGCCAGTTTGAGGTTAGGAAGGTTGCGTCGTCCTGTTTGTGATTGGGTTAGACAATTGACAGGAGGGAAGTGCCGCGTATATGAGATGTATGTACATAGTAAAGAGATGGGGGGATAGTGGGGAATACAAACATACCTCCTCAACCCCTTTCCCCCTACTCTCCTCCACCAGCTTCTTAACCGTCGTAAAGCGACTCCGCCCCTGCATCTCGCCGAACAGCCAATCCGAGTGCGGGCGGTACGTCCAATCGAGCGTGCGGTTCTCCGTGGTGCCTTTAATCCCACCTGTAGCCGTCTGGTCGATCTTGATGTGCAGCACGGGTGGGCCTGCGGGGTTGAATTCCGTGGGTTTGTTGTCTGTTTGAAAATAGGGGAGGGATTGAGTTAGTTAATGGGTGTGGGGTGGGAGGGGATGAGGGGAGTTGTACAGGGAGTGATGAACTGCGTTATGGTCGCGAGACCTATGGCTTTGCGCGTGAGCCAGCCTACGCCTTGGAGCGCGAGGACAGGGTCTGGGTTGTCGGAGAGGGTTTTGTTCTGTGGAGTGGGTTAATTAAACGGTGCTTTTGTACAGATGATGTGGATTGTTTGGATTTGAGTGAGGCTGAGCAGCGATGGGGATTGATCTGAAGGTTACGGGATCCGGTGGGAAGTATATACCATGAGCCATTTCCCATAGAGGTACGGGAGGGTCTTGTCTTTTGGAGCTGCCATGTTTGGATTCTCTTTCACGGGGTTTTTTTTTTCGATTTTCTGTATTAACTATTGAGGTGAATCTCCCGTGATTCGCAGGTATATACCTATGTAGGTACTAGAGTTGATGCTGGCGCGGGGTACGTATAAGTACTTCACTTTTTAGAAAGGACAGATACTGTGATAACGAGACACAGGGAAAGGCAACAGAGGTTAAATATCTCCAGGCACCGAGTACCACCGGGTGCCATGCACAACTTCACATGGGCAGCATTGTCGGATCTAGTCGTCGAGCCTAGGCATGTCCACATCGGGAAAGCTCTCATTGATTTTGCGGGGATCCCTGCTAACTCCACTTGGAGCAGTCGCCAGTACGCGTGTGCATATGCGAGCGAGGAACAGTGATACCTAGGAGAAGGATCGTTAAACTGCCCGCTAGAAGGAAAGACCTAGGCTTCCATGGATTGTTATTGCTCCAAAACTACCCCTGGCAGAGTACCCCGCTGATCCGCAGACCCAAATCCAGTACTGCTAAGTGCTCGTCACCTCCATCCGCAAGCCTCTTGTCCGTTTCACTAAATAGCCCAGTTATCTTCATCTTCTGCACATCTCCCACGCGCTCGTCAAACATGATTTGCTCGTATAATTGACTGATTGTCTGCGCGGAGCTCCAGCCCTCGGCTACCATGTCCTCCACCACTTTTGCAATCTTGTTGTACTGTATTGATTTGGTAGTAGAAGGGTAGATGGCAAAAGTGAGAGCGTCAAGAGTCGGTGCTGGTATTACGCCGGCGATCTCAGCAATGTGCGTTGCCGTTACGGCTGTGGAAGACGTAGATGCATCATCTACATCCATTGCATCTTCATCATCTTCGACAACTTTGCGCTTTCGGCTCTTTCCCCCTTCTTGCGTAGCTCCCGCTCCCACTAGCCGAGCTGCAGACTGCAAGAATGTGATTGCCTTTCTCAAATCGCCCTCTGCGACTCTCACCAGCTCCTCACTAACACCCTTGTCCAAAGCCACACCCTCTAATTGGGCAATGTCTTCCACCCTCTTCACTGCGTTCCCTTGATCCAGACTCTTGAACCTGAACTTGCTGCATCTGCTCGCCAGCGGATCAATAATTCTGGTCACGTAGTTGCACACGAGACAGAACCGCGTCATCTTCGAGTATGTCTCCATGGTGCGGCGTAGCGCCGACTGCGCATCCTGTGTCATGCTGTCCGCCTCATCAAGCACAATGATCTTGAACGGCGGACAAGGATACTTGTCGCGATAGCGGACCTGTTTCACTCCACCTTCTGCATCTGGATCTTCTACCGAGATGGTATGTGAAGGAGCAGCCGAGAGCTGCTGGCGTGCAAAGTCCTTGACTTTGGCTCGAACAATGGAAATGCCTCGCTCGTCGGAGGCGTTAAGTTCGAGGACACGCGTCTTGACGAGTTCGGGGCCGTATAGCTGCTTCGCGAGCGCTAGAATCGTAGACGTTTTGCCCGTTCCTGGGGGGCCATAGAAGAGCATGTGTGGGAGGTTCGTCGATTGGAGTGTACGAGAGAGAATTTGGATAGTATTATCCTGTGCTGTGACCTCAGAGAGGGTTTTGGGACGGCTAAACATCTGTTAGAAGGCGGGCATTCACGGTATTGTGGCCAGACTGACTATTTTTCAACCCATGGCTGTAGTCGATTCGGTTCCTGCTTCGGTGGGGCTTTCGATGAGCTTGCCTGAGCAGCTGCAGCCTGCCGTGCCTTGAGATTGAAGAAATTCGACATGATGTGGTGTTGTGAGGTTTAGGGTGATGACGCGGAAAAGTTAAAGTGGTACGCGCGACGCGAGAACGGCAAGCGCGTGTTCACACCTCAACGCTCGAGCCACCCTCACCACTACTTCACATTTAAATATCGCTCAGTGGAAATTCAAGTCATTTTTGATTGATGCTATGCCCATGCCCATATAATCCATCCCATTTATTCCCATATGCCGAAGCAACCTGAGCCACACCTCCTTACTATCCATTCCCAATACATGGACCTCGCATGCCTTAAACGTCGATCGGTGTGAGAAACCTATGAACAGGAGCGCTTCAATCGGAAACATCATCACTTTCCTTTCAAGCTAACCCCCTTAACCCTCTTAGCTAACTGTGCAGAATCGGAGTCCGAGCCCATCGAAGCATCTACATAAGGGGAGGGGCGTTTCGGGGGTCGCTCACCGGTTTCCCTGAGTATCGTCAGGAGTGTCGCCCAGCCACCTGTTTGCTGCAGCTGCATGCCTTGGGAGAGGTCGTGCTCAGACGCCACCTTGGCGAGGAGCGCTTCTTCGTCCTGTAGCCTGTGAGTTAGTGTACAAAATAACGGAAAGAAAATGGAAACATACCTTTGCAAGAATGCCTAGGCTGTGGATGAAGCATAGGAGATGGAAATTGGAAACAGCATTAAGACCACTTGTAGTATTGAGAGCGAGGCCATTTGCTCGTGCTTTGAGTGCTTTGGCCAGTTCTGAAACATCCTGCATCTCGCCAATGACCTCCCGGTTCTCGATCTTGAATTTCGGGCCAGTGAACATTGGGTTGGGCTTGTTGGGGAAACCGTGTGTAAGTGTGACGAGGAGGTAATCGACCGGGAACGCCGGTTTCGCGTTCTCCTGGACATTTGCGCCGTATTCGTTCTTCTTGCGGTAAAAGACTTCCGGGATATATCGTGCTTTGTTGAGTGCTTCGTTGTCATCTTCAGATTGTACCAGCATGACAGACGGTTCTGCCGACGGCTCGACAATGTCTGCTTTGACCATTTCCACAGCAGTGTTGGATGCTTGATACGAGGAAATACCAATCTGGCCTTCCGTATCGCCGCTTATTACGCATGTGACAAAGTTGGATCCAAACTTGCCCGTCTCGCTCCACTTCGTCGGTCGGGGGTATTTCGCTTGGTATCGTGCTGCAAACACAATCTCCAAGGAAGAGAGGAAGTAGGAATCAATATGTCGCTTGCAAATGACTGTTCCATCACCTTGCCCCGCATCCAGCAGATCCGTGAAGATGACACCGACACGCTGCAGCCCACATTGGCGCGCCATCTCGTCAATCTCTGCCTCGTTCTCCCACTCGCTCAGTGATATTCCGTCCGTTTCGTTGACTTGCGGAGGTTCGTAGATGGCTTCTACCACGGCTTTGGTTCCCAGAGGCACCTCGGTGTATTCTTCGTATCGTCCGTACATGAAACCTAACCGTTGAGTGCCCGTCATGCGCCAAAAATTAACAATGTCGTCGGCTACCGCTATCGATGCGAACTCGACGTGATCCACCATGCGGAACTCTTGTGGTTGGAGCGAGATGGCACTTGGTTGGCATTTCGTGCAAATACCGTCGGGGAAAGGCTTGTGGCCAGACGGGCAGTCCGGTCGAACGCGGAAATAGGGTTCGCTCAACGGAGGCATATATGATGTGCCGCTTTCGGGTTTGTTCTTTCCAGCGTTGATCTTCCTTAGATACGAATGGAATGAGAGGTGCTTGATCTTCTTATCCTCCAAATATTCCAGCGCGTACGGCTCCAACGGCATGCAGTAATCGCACATGCCTTTGGGGCCATGCCTGCACATCTTCTGGTCCAGCTTCCTCGGAATCTTCCCATCAAGCTTGTCTAACCTATCATCCAATGGCGATTGCTTCACCACCTCCCACGGGTTCTTTATCAGCTGTGTAGGTGAGCCGAGTGGCACGGAAGGAGCTTCGGAGGGATCGACGGGCTTGCCATTCAGGCGGGCGGCGCCGGTTGGAGCTGCAGCATGGCCGTTTGTTGGGGTATTTTGTTCCTGGAAGTCGAGAAACAGCTCTGCACCGTGGCTACAGGAGATGTCAGTTGTGGTGGGCAAGGGAGGGGAGCTACTCACGTCAAGCCCACTTGCTTGAATGATATGCCTTGCAGCGTGTTGATTTTCCTCGCATCGCCTCCGTGCGGTTTGTTGCTGACACTAATGCTCGAAATGTCGACATTTGAAGGTAGCTTCTCCGCTATCTGGGGTATGACATCCGTGAATGTGGTCGTGGGTTCGACGTTGAGCCGGAACCGGCCCTCTTTGCTCACAAATCGCAGTATCATAGCGCTGCCGGCGGTGCGAGTGTTGAAGCCGTCGAAGAAAGTGCCGTGGGTTTTTTATCCTAGCAAGCAATGGTTTAGCACGTGTACCTGAGGTGAAAGAAGCAGACAAACAGAAGTGAAGGCGAAGATGAAGGAAGTCCGTCACAGAAGGCGCTCGAAAGGATGACGCGCCTGCCTGCGGCGGGCTCGCTAAAGGGCTAGAGGCGGCAGGGGTGAGGGGTCGGAGTCTGTGGTGTGGCTAATTAGCGGGAAAGGCGCGTACAAAGGACAGTTAATCATTTAGTTGTCGACACAGATCAGGACAGACAATTCGTTTCGCTGATCCCGTCTTTACATCACCCCTCCGCCTCCACCTTCCACGTTTCTAATGCTCCCGTCGCTCCTTTGAACTTTAAATCGAGAAAAAAAACCCAGAAAAAACCAGAGTCAATCTCTCCCATTTCGGAACCGCTATAAGAGTGTCTGTCGACTGTAGGATCCGCAACATCCCACCACCGCCAAAATGTGGCCCTTCGACGCAATCGACTGGCTCATGCTCCTGGTCCCCATCGCCTACCTCTTCATCCTCGTGGGCTCTCTGTACACCTTCAGCTCCATCTACCGCAAGCGCACCGCTGCAAAGGCCGCCTCCCTCGAGCCATGGTTCCCGCCTCACCTCCAGCGCAACATCTACCTGTCGCTCCTGCACATGGAAGAGCCAAAATGTCCAGACAGCATCCTAAAGGCTGCGCTGTTGCGCCGCGCTACCGAGGACATTACGCGCATCATGGCGATCCGGAATGCGAAGCAGGCGCTGCAGGTGTTGCTGCAGAGGGGCAGTGTGGGCGATGATTTGTGGCAGAGGTTCCAGCGCGCTGAGAAGGAGATTGAGGATGAATTGAGGGACGTTGTTACTGAGGTAGGCTTTCTTTCCTAACCTTGCAGGAGTTTGCGTTAGAGACTAATGGATTTCCCAGGCCAACGCTTTCGCCCCTAACTGGGGTCAAACCATTTTCCAATCCGCTTCAGAAATGCTGCAAAACGACCAGATCCGCGAGCGCGTCTCAGAGATCCTATCAACGGCCCAGTCCGAAAGGGAATGGTGGGACAAGCGCAAATCTCAAATCCAGACGGAGTTTATGAAAGAGCTAGATGAGGAGAAGATCAAGAGCCCGACGGCCGGAAGCGTTGCGGGTAGTGTCTCTGGGAGCATTGCCGGCAGCGAGGACGCCGTGCTGGTGGAGGGCGGTGGACCTGCGGAGAAGACGGGCAAGGGAAGGAAGAAGAAGGGCAAAAACTAGATTTTGACTCTTAGAGGGGACGGGGACAGGGACAGGGACTTTGTACATGATGGTAGTATAACTGGAGGCGGTAGGCCGGGATCTCGTAGACTTTGCATTGCTGGCGTTGCGGTGTTGTGGAACATCGGATCAACTCGTACGGGGGAAGTCTCACATTGTATGAGCATTTTTCTTCTTCTCCTTCTTCTGCGGCATCTACCTTTTCCATATCGAAGCGTAGAAATTCATTTTCTGGTTAAGCCCATCGACACTGTTCGCGGAATGTTTCAACTAAATACAATTGCAATGCTATGAACGCCATTACCCCCATACAGACCATTTCGCACTTGGTGATGTTACACGCTCACACACTCTATCCTATTCCAAAGAAATCTTTCGTCGTACAGCAGATACTTCATATACAACTCTTCTTCCCCTGTCGTTCATCTTCCCCTGTCATTCGTACAATCTTTTACTTCCTCGACGGGCCGCTCACACCGGCACCAATGACGCTTGGGAGCTCTTCACTCCCCATGGAGTACATCAATCCGATGCCCGAACTAATCAAGAAGGCAAACAGAACAGTGGTGCCCGCGAGCAACCAGAAAGGTACGGAGATGTCCTTCTTCTGGCAAGCCGGTCCGCCCCAGTAGACAGTCTTCTTGCTGGTCTCCATACCCTTTCCGTCGTGCATCTTGACCTCAGCCTCGCAAGCACAGTGCCAGCAATCAAATCCTCTCTCTTTCTTGCCACCGTTCCGGTTCACGCACTTTCCGTGGCCTGTGCAGCCGTTGGTGGCGGTCGAGCACTTGGACTGGGACTCGTAGCAGGTCTTGAGGATTCCGAGGGGGGCTGTGGTGTTATTACCCTTGCCTTTGGCGGCAGTAACGACGGGGAAATCCTCGAGATCGTCGGGGACGTTGGCGATAGCAGAAGCCAAAGAGAGGGGTGTTTCTTTTGAAACCTGAGCTTCAGCGACCTCGCGGCGGGATTGATCCGCGGATGGCATCAGGTAAGTTCCGTAGGGCTGGACACGTCGCTTTGACTTGGGGGAGGATGGCGGCATCAACACAACGGTCATGTCGGGGTAGGGGTTGATAAGAGATAAGAATGAGCATTTGTTATCATCGGCCGGCGGTGTAAGGTCTTTGAGTTTGAGATGTGCGACGGTCAGGTCCTCATTGGGAAAAAGGACACCGCGATCCATGTCTTGTTGATACGGGTCGTGCTCACTGCCAGCTAGGCTCCTCGCCTGCTGTACCATGTCTGCGAGAAGACGTTCGTTGTCGGAGGTGGAGGGGGCATCGGAGATAGTTAATCTGAGCCACTCCTTTTCCTCGAAGCAAGATGCGAGCGCTGTTTCAATCATCAGCCCTGGCTGTGGTTGTTCGTATCCAGTTCATATACCTTCAATCTCATCTACCTCATCTAGCCACAGCAACTGTTTCGTCTTCAACTCATACTGTCCCTTTCCACCAAAGAACTTTGGGTGTTTTCCTCCATAAATATTGAGATTCCGAATCGTTTCCGCAGTTGGGTTGTCCAATGTGTGGAAATCCGACAGACCCAGCCGTCTTGCGAGGATCAATCGAGCTGTTTCAGGCGTCACCGACGATGGCGTCTGCTCTGGGGAACCGGCTTTCGCATCGTACATGTATACGTGCGCATCTCTTGCGGCGGACGCTGCGCTGCACAGCGAGGTTAGTGTGAGGCCCCAGGACAGCTTCATGATGGCGATGGCGATGTCGTGGGTGGTCTAGGATGGTCGATAGGTGCAGAGACAGACGTCAGTAGTGGAAAGCTCCAGCCCTCCTCGCTGGCGCCAAGAAGGGTCTAGCGTGGTGCAACCCTCCCTCATTCCACTCCCCAACACCTAATGACCTTTAACCTAAGACTCTTCTCCTTCAAATTAGATTCTTACCACGGTACCTTTACCCGTTCCTCGCCAGCTGCTGCGAATAGATGTCGACCCTACACCTCACCCGCCCACGGTAGCCTCAACCCCCGCCCCAGGGTCGCCTTGCACATGTTCAGAGCACAGATATTGCGGAGGAGCTTTTCGCTATTCCGGAGGGGCCCATCGACGTCGTCGGCAGTGCGTTCAGCGGCTCGCGATGGCCACCAGACGATACGGGTCCAGAGGGTTGCCTTCAAAAAGCCCATCTTCACGAAGACGTGAGTTTGTGCGACATAACCGCGCGGTTCTAATTGCTAACCCGGTCAAAGGCGCCTTGTAAACGTAGTTTTCTGGACCTCCGGTCTTTATGCCTTCGCTAGGGTGTTGGACGCCCTATTAGAGGAAGACGAAGAAGAGCAATCACAGCGTGAGGGCGTGCGACAGAGTAAACCAGAGGTGGACAACAATGCAGATCAGGCCGCCGACAAAGGCAAAGGTGAAGTGGAGGATGGCGAAGATGAAGAGGACGAGGATGACGGATTTGAGGAATACGATGAGGACGAGGAGGAAGAGGAAACGCTTTTCTTCTTTCCCACCGGCCTCTCAAGACCAAAGCGTACGGAATTTTTTAAAGCCTCGGATCCAGAGTGGCAAGAATTCATCAAACTCGCACCAGACCGCGACCGCATTGACAAGATACGAGCGAAACTGGTAGCCATTGTGCGTACCAGAGTCGCTAAAATACCACAATGGACGCAACTCCTGGGCAACATCAATCCTAACATGGGTGCGATCTGGGTGGAGGTCTTCTTCCCGGATGCTCCCCCGGTCGAGTATGAGCGGCCGGGATGGGAACTAACAGAGGATTTGACCTTACGACGGGCAACCCGAGACGTAGACCGGGAATATCATTCCCTCTTCAATAACGTTTTGATGCCGACAGCTGTCGCCAAGTCTATTGGTGAAGATTCGTGGAGGAGAGCCGTCAGCTTATGGGGAGCGGCCAAAAAGCAGATGGGTTGGGAGTCAGAATCCAACTCTGGTACAGTTCAGAATGTCATATTTCCTAAGATTCCAACCTCGCCCGCATCCAATCCATCCACCCCATCCAGTACGGCGCCATCCGCTTCCACACCCGCATCCTCATCCTCGGCACCATCTACTGAACCCCAATCAGCAACATCCCCCTCATCATCGTCAAGCGGTCCGACCTACAACGCTTTTGGAATTACTCTGCCAAAAGCTAAAGAGTTGCCCGTTATGGATATGCGATTCTTCCGTGGCAAATGGCTACAAAGCCGCCCACGCGATCCACCGCCGTTGCCGAGGGGGGCGGTCGAGGTCTCGGGTATGATTGAAATTGTGGGCGACCGAGCAAAGCTCAATCTCGAAGTTTTTGCCGCGTACGACCCCAAAACAGACCGATACGTGCTAATTTCCGCACGGCCCCGGAGGTTCAAGGAGTGGTCGCAGAAACCAAAGGGTGGTCCCTAAGGCTTAGATCTTATGTGTTTCTTTCTGCATTCCCGGCATCTTGCGAGGGAAAGGCTGCGTTGGGAGGGGTGTCATGCATTTTTATCGGCGTTCTTATTGATTTTAGTCTTTTGGTTGGCAGCGATTACTCTATATACATACCCCATTTTCCTTGCAATTCTATCTATCCAGGTATCCTGTAATGACCACCTCACCTCACCTCACTCCAATCCAATCCACTTCACCGACTTTCCTTGATGCTAGGCTTGTATGATCAGATTGTATTGCGGCGGTGTGATATCCCTTCCATTCGATAGGAGAAGCGCTCGTGCATAGATTATAACAAATCCCAATGCTTCCTCACGTTACGCAGAATCATACCTCATGACATGTAAGATTACTGATCGAACTCTTTCATACTGGTACGTGGTCTGTGTTAGCGGCAATGAGAAGGGTATATAAAGCACGCTTTTTTCTCGTTCTCTGCTTCTTTTCCTTCTTTCTTTCTTCACACTGTTCAAGGGCTTTTTGCCTTGGGGGATTGGGGGTGGAATCTAAAAAACTGTGGGAGATCCATATGTTTCTGGGGTGTCGAGATTCGAGCACAAAAGAAAATCGGAAAAGGCAGCTATGGGTCGCTGTGTCCAACTGGGAGATATGTTTGGTAATGTTTGGCCATGGGGAGTTTCGAAATTTGAATCACATCCAACACAACTGCATGCTTCTGGCTTGTGTGGAGATTTTTTTTAACGATTTTTCTTGATTCAAAGCTTCCTACAACTGGATCATGTCATCTGCGGGATCTTTTCGTCAAGATTTTTTTTCCGGCCAAAAAAGTTACAAAGCCACTGCATGAGAATTTTCGAAAGAACGAAATAGTTCTCGGCACCGCAACCTATACTGAACAAGCTACAAGCACGATCAGGACTGAAGGAACTCTACCATGACAGTTTGAACATTTGACTTCGAATGATCTTCGCCGTGGGGCTATGCGGGATATTGAGAACATGGGCTGCCAAAAACAGATGGTTTACAATTCATGAACTTCGACAGAACATTCGACACACATAATAGAGCATGAAAAGCAGCAAATGAACGTGCCATGTTGGGTCCATGGAACCTGATCGGTTCAGTCGTTGTGCTGAAACATCATTATGGCACCGGATTTTATGCATTACAAACGTGAATCCAGAATGGTTATGTTTGTGACCTGCTGGGCTGGAGTTCAATACCGTTCTTCCTCTCCAAATCACTGTTATCCTGCATCATGTTTTCTCTTTGGAATTTTATCCAAAAACCAAAGCCATTGTAAGAAATGTTTATTGAGGCAAAGTATGATAACACAGATTCCTGTGGTTCTTTTGGATGTGGGAGTATTGGTCGAATCAATCCTAAAGAACATATTGGTCGATATGATGTTCTGAGGTTTTTAGAATCTCAATTTCGTATAAAAGTCGCGCGAACATCATTCTATGGAGTAGCACTTTTCTTCTGTCGGATTTCTCTGAGGAACCGGTAAAGAAGAGGGGTTTTGTCAATCGAAAGCGATAACCCAGAGTATCGATGTTCTGTGGATATGGAATTTTGAAAACTTAAATAAGTAAATTGCCATTACGCTCTCTCATGTTTTGTTGTTTGGAGGGATTGAGATTAGACAATTCGTTAAATCAAATTGAAGGAATACAATTTGATGTGTTTGCCGTGGGGAATTTTCGATAATATATTAAAAAAGCAACCTTCTTAAAAGACATGCCTTTATCATCGATCACCCCTGAATACCTATCGGTCTGTCCCTGACGGCGCTTCACAGAAAGAGGACACTCTTGTTACTATTAATCAATCCGTACATGAATGATGCACAAATGTGTTATTTGCTTCGATGAGACCTCGATCCTTGTCCTTGTCCCAGTTAGCGATATCCACCTCTGAACAACAATAGAAGAAGTACACGAGCAATGTCTGGACTCCTCAGCCCGTAAAACGTCCTAACATGAGGACTTTTTGGATCTGGAAAACTCGGTTGAACCAACGAAAATGTTTTGACCGTATAAAAGTCTACGGTAAACAAGTGGATGTCGGCTGTGCTTGTTTGGCAAGACCTGGTATTATGTTTCTGGTTTATGATCAATTAGAGTAGATCAGCATTCTGTAGAAACGCAGCAACGTACAGAGTTATGTGAGCTGGAGAGGCCTTACTTGAATTTTTGGAATATCAACAAAACCAATGAATATGATGAGGTTGATTCATTCATGAAACACGTTCTGGTCAGCTCAAAGCATGTTTCTCCGCTGAAAATATACACCGGATTGGGCGATGAGTTTTCTGTGGCACCTATTTGAAAACAACGAGTTGCGAGTTTTATGGGGAAGCAATCCACTACTTTGGGTGTTGTAGACTCTACATGGATCGTTAATGTTTTTATGAAATCCGGCTCTGTCGGATACCATGTGTTCGACAGAACATCACAAAAAGGCAGTATGTTTTCTGTCGGACCTTTGCTGAAATACAAAGTCGGACAAGAACATGGACATAATCTTCGAAAGTATACGCTACATTTGAAAGCTTCAGCGAGCGCTTTACATGTTCGCGGTTCTTAAATCGAAAACAACAACAACAAAAATAGCATGTTCTGTGGCCTCTTCTATGTTTGAGGTTAACATATCTGTGTTAAGCTAAAATATGTAGTGTAACTCGAGGACAAATTCGTGAAGGCAGAAGATAGACAGCAGCATTTTGAATGTCTGCAACTCTACACGCATGGTTTCTTGTGTGGGATTTTATACCTGAAATGACATCAGGAGTCAGAACATGAACGCTGGTTTCTTATGTGGACTTGGATGTCCGGGTTTAAAAAACTCAGTCCATCTCAAACATGTTGCAACGGCCGCTAGAAGATGATTACAGCGACCAGATCTTGTAAATCAGCAAATGGATGATCGCTGTTTCGATGGCGTCGTTTCGTAACTTGAGTGGTTAACGACGATATTATAATGCCAGAGATTAAACAGCGGTTAAGTTTGAACCACCTTTGGTTACAAATGATGTCTAGAGCGCCTATACTCTCTCTGGCCTTTGCTCAGTCTTTCTCTAAATGTACGAAACATTGCATTGTGTAATGCGGTATATTCAGTCAATATTGAATCTAAATCTTAATGAGTTTCCAATGGGACTATTTTCAAAAGAATTTGAAACTTGATAAGGAACTCGTAGACTATTTAACAAAACATCACTTGGTTAGAACATATGTCTTTCGTAGTCTTTAGACTTTCCAAACAATCTGTGGTAAAGCAGGAATCTGCGAACACCTAGCGGGAGGATGAGATATAAGCTAAACAACACTTTATTCTCATCTATGGAAGTTAAAATCCAAAGCATCATGGGATAACTTCTAAATAATACCGGGCTCCGGTCAATGCGTGATTCTCGAGGTTCGCCCTGAAACGAAATAGATCCTCCTCTTATGTGAGGATTGTGTCGAGATCTCCTCTGATTGTCTCAGCAAAAGATCAGGCATTAGATACTTGGTATTCAAATTAGAAATGAATTTGGCTGATGAGTACATTGCAAATTTTTCGTCACTATATTCATGTCCATGCCTGGGAGATTTTCTGGAACCCATAAGCAAAGGCGCATCTAAATCAACATTGGATATTACACATGAATGATCTGAGGTTCGTGTTTTGGTATTTAAGAAGAAGGTGTCGATGAAGAAAACACCGCTACTACCATTGCCATGAACTAATATTAGCGAAATTGAAAAATTTGTCGATTCTGCCTTTTATCAGATTCATTAAAAGGATAGTACCCAAAAGCTCAGTGGGCCTTGCTCATGTTGGATTTGTTTCTTTGTTTTAGATTCACTTGCAAAAACGACAACAGATGTTTCAACATGAGGGTAGAACCGGATTTGGTGTATAAAATACAACATCACAACTTATTATGTTCCTGAAAAATTCGAACCTTCAAATTAGCTATAAAGTGGGAGCAGCACATATACCGGTAGTCTCTGGCTATTGCTTTACGACAGTCGGATTAATTCGATTTTCGTTTTTTTTTGATGTGGAAGGAGAAGTGCGCGTTAAACGACCATGAAAAATCTCACATGTGGCCTTTTCTGAGTATTCTTAGAACCAAATTCTGGGCCCTAGTATGCACCCATCTGAAATAGCAGCTGCACCGGGTACATGTTTCTGGTCGACTCTATAAAAATCAGATTAAAATTTGTGTCGTGTTGACCCATTTTTTGGGAGACTAAACGAAGAATGAAATATGTGTTTCACAACTAAATTATGGAGTTTGAAAGATTGTTTTGAAAGCAAAGTTGTTAACTTCAATGTAGTGAAGATTCTGCGTGTTTAAAACTATTTCAAAAAGAACCCATGTTCTTCTTGTCTGCCCGTGTCTAAATTAGCAATAAAACAAGTCCGCGTGTTTTTCTATGGCCGTGTCTAAACCAACAACAAATGACTTACATGATGCTCCTTTTCTGGAGGTTTTTGGGATTCAAAATTCGGACGAGTTGTATTTCATGTGGGAGTCTTTTGGTTGTGATTTTAGTATATTTTGTTGAAATTCATAACAACAAAGAAGTATGTTGGGGAGTTGGGGAGGGAATCAGGTGTGTACATGATCCTTGGAGTCCGTTTTAATTGAGGAACAAGACTTAACATGTCTGTTTGCTTGGCTGAATATATTCATAAGATGGAATTTTTTGGATAGATTCCACAAAGACACGGACGAAGAATTCATGTGTGGAAAGCTAATAGATTTTTACGAAAAAACCGAAGACAGAACCAGAGATGTTGGCAACGAGGTGTTTGCATGCATATTTTGGAAATTGCAATGGACGTTTGAAATTGAAAATTCGAGAGATGGGACAATATGGACGCTTTTAAAGCAAAACGTTCACTCATCTTCGACTCTTTTTATTCTTCGGTAGTATCAAACTAGTACATTATCATTTATACGCTTTGCTTTGCGCCCTTCGCACCATGAACAAAATCAACCCATCATCTATGCAAGCTGCCCGCGGACCGCGCCAGGCAACGCGAGACTAGAGTGCGTATCCGCCATGAAAGCCGAAGGATTAGCCTCAATCATAGCAATCGTAAAGCCTTCCCCGGTATCCTTGCCCTCCATCATCACACCAGTTGTGAAAGGTCCCTTCAAGCAGCCAGCACTGTTCCTGTGCGCTACATCGCCGTTGACGGGCTCCGGGTTGGGGAAAGCGATACGCGGAGGGCCACTGGCACCACGTGCTGCTTCGTGGATGTGCGTGGCGGTAGTTGCGGGAGAGTCGAATTCACCCTGGAAGTTGAAAAGCGTGATGTTGTAGCAGATCATGTTCATTGCGGCGTTGAGTCCGAAGTTGAAGGTTCCGGATGCGCCGGCGATACCACCCGTGGGCTCGGTGCCGTTGACGACTTCCTCGGGGACGGCGGCAACGTTTTGCATCATGGTGAAGTGGAAGAGTTGGTCGGCGGGTCCAACGGCGGCGGCTTCGTTGACGAGAGCGGATTGGCCCCCTAGGTTGATGTTGAGGGTGAGCGTGCTGCCGGCTTGGATATCTTGTGTGATTGGGGCCGCTGAGGCGGAGAGAGCGAGGCTCAGGATGGTGGTGAAGTGTGCTGTCTTCATTATTGCTGTTGTTGAGGTTTTTGATTTGGGGTTGTGGGAACGGGGGTTCGTAATCGTGTAGTTAATGAGAGTCGAAAATAAAAAAGTCTTTCAAAAGTGGGTTTTCGAAGAGAAGAAGAAGATATTATTAAATCTCAAGTGAATGTAAATGGGGATGCGAAACTGTTCAACAGCTGTAAGCTCCTATCGAAAGAAAGCAGAATCGATCTCCATGTGGGCTGCTGAGGGCTTATATCAATTTTTAGACTGCCAACCTTTTTTCCTGCAATGTGTGAAGTTTTTGGATGTTGGCTGTAGCCAAGGATGACACCAAGGCTTGGTGTTGTGCGGGAAACTGCGCTTCCCGATATTCGAGGCAACTCTGTAACGTGTGGCTCACCCCTCGCCACCCCTTGGCCGTCCCCCACGAACGCGAGTTGGCACTTTTGATAGCCGTTGACGCGATTTAAGGACCCAGGCGTGCGTACGTACACGTGCCCAGGCGTTTGGGACGTATTCTTGGGTGCCTGAATTCGGGGGTGGTGGTGTTGGCAGCTCACTGCGTCGTACGATTTGAGGAGTTGCTTGACAGTTGATGCGGGATATCCAGTCGTTTGCGTATCCGTATTATTTTTCTTGATTCTTGTGCTTTGAGCGGCTAGGCAGTATTGTTTGTCCCACGTACCTTTCGCGTTACTCCGCTCTGTATCTACTCTTGGCGATGTGATCGTGAACACAGCTTTCTGATTCCTGGGCGAGGGAAGTTATCTTATATGCATTGAAGACAGTATTTAAAACTTATTTGGTATCATTGAAAATGCTGGTGTGCTTATTCAGTCGGATTAATATATTGAGTATGACACTGTTGCGATTTGGGCCCTCACGGCTAAAATAACATTGAACGCTCTCAATCTGGGATTTTACCTCGAACTCCATACCCTACTCATTTCCCTATAACCTAGGAACACAGTCAGCCAAATTCCACGTCGAAGAAGTAACAAGCTTACCTTATTCACCAGCGCCTCCCCCATCATGGCCATATTCGCCACAGCACTATTCGAATTGCCGCCCACACGCATGAAACTGACACCTTCGACCTTAAATCCCTTCTTCTCAATAAGCTTCTGAGCATTGAACCCCCATCTATCCTTCAAATCCTGCACTTCACCCTGCTTGCCGGCAGCCGCAGCAGAATACGGCTTCTGCAAATCTCTGAGATCCTCGGACGTGATTTTAGCAGCCTCGCTCGACGGGGCCCGTGCTACGATGAAGGTGTATCGATGCGGGCGAGAGTACAGGTAATTTGGCAGCGGCGCAGGGCCAATGTAGGAAGAGACTTCGGATGTTGAAGTGTTGGAAACGAGCGAGCCGTCGGATTGGGAGGTCAGGCCACTGACGAGCCAGTGGCGGACTTGCCCGAAGTAGGTGTCGTTGTCCATCATGAGGTCTGGATCGGTCAGGATGAGGACTAGGTTGTCAAGGGGCTCGGACGGCTTTTGAGGAAAGTCAGTAAGTGAGGACTTGAGACTTTAGTACTGATATACGTACCGGCGGGTCAAGAAACACTTGAGGCGGTGTTTGTGTCTTCTCACGCTCCAGTGCTTGTCCTGGAGTCTCTAATGACGTCTCCGGCCACTTTACCTTCACAAGATATTTGAAGTCCAGAACGTCCGAGAAAACATCGGGGATAAGGTCGTGCAAAGCCGAAGCGATCTTTGTTTCTTGGGGAACAGACATGTTGTACTAATCACAAAAAACTATATCGTTACAGAAAGCGGTCTGACTTCAGTATTGCGGCACGCACAGCAGTTTATATCCATCACCATGTTTTTGTACCCTGTAATTATTAACGCGTCATGCATACTTTGTTGGTCCATTCTCTGCAAAATATCGCAGGCCTGTCGCGCTGTGAGTGGATGTGAAACGGTTTTGTTGGAGTTGTAATGACGTTCGTATTACACCAATCACCGTGGATCTTCAGGAAGGCAGCTTTCTCGCATATTTCTGTGGGGTTTTGTAGTCGGATAGTCCTCCCGCTAGTTTACATGATGATACTAGCGTAGATTGTACGTCATGCACTATTTTGGATGGAGATGTGCTATTTGTGGGTGCCGCGGCGGGTTTAAGCTCTTTTGTACTGGCATTGATCCAGGTGTGGACATAGCCCGCACTTACGACACCACTCCACATACAACGCTTCGAGGGTCTCTTCCCCCTAAGATTACAGTCTTCACAATAGTAAGTAGAATTGATACTAGAAGAGTATTCCTATAAAATGTTTTTATTATTTAAGAGTATATGTTTTTTTATTGATTTACTACAAGTCCTTTAAAATATCAATGTTGTGAGTGCGGGATATATCAACACCCGCGTGACAGGATAGATCGTAGTGAGACCTAATCAAAACGAATCCAGACAAATTTTTGTTGTATACATTACTCGCTGTAGCACTATGCATTTCAATGTTACAAAAGGGGGCTAATGTATATCTATGATTCGCAGACATGTAACAGTCTCTCCGTCTTTTCCTAAGTTCGGGGTGAACCTACACTAAAACACAAAACCCTTTTCTCTGCACATCTAAGCTCCAACTGCTCAACCTCCCCCGGTCTCAGACCCACCGTACGTTCCGTATGCTCGACCCTCTCGCCCACTTCCCCATGTGTGTCCTGGCTCACGCCCGATTCCCCAGTCACTATAATAGACATCTCATCCGTAGTGCCCGCATCACCACTATCATCGTTTTCTCCTGTCACCCTGCGTATAAGCGGACGATACGTCGGCAAGCAAGCACAAATAATCGCACTCCCAGCATGTACGCTCTGCCAGAAGATATCTTGCACATAGTCGATGACTTGTACGCCGAGCTCTACACTCGACTCTATACGGACGATTCCGGTGACGATCACACTATTCAATCGTTAGTTTAAGTGCAAGGCAATTAAGGGGTTCAGTGTAGATGTACGTACAACCCTCCGAGCAAAAAGATCCCGACAAGCCCCGCCTTCTTCTTACACGGCAAAAGATGCAAACTCGAAATGTAAAACAAAGGAAGCACGAGAATCGCGACGTCAAGGCAGAGCTCGACCGTCAGCATGGAGATGAAGAAGTTGCTGTACATGATACACTTCATTGGTATAAGCTTCGGATGTTCCCAGAGAATACTAGGAGGCGAGCACAGGACCGTCTCGCCGACCAAGGACGGGATGAACCAGAGGATATGAGCGACGATGAGGATTCTTGAGCGAAATTCGAAGGACGGGATGGGAAAGAGGCGGCGGTAAAGGAGCAGGATGGAGAGGTTTGTGAAGAGGATGATGGGCATGTAGAATTCGCCGGCGATGTAGATATCCTACGCAAGAGTGCTGTTAGCAAACCTCGAGCAGGTAAATGTGTGTAGGCAACCAACCCGGAGGTAGACTTTCAATCTTGGATCCGTCAGTGTCTTTATCTTTTTCCCATGAATGAGTCCTGTCACTTGCGAATTAGCACCGTGTTGAGGGCTGGCTGGAGAGGAGATAGATACGTACCGTGCATTTCCACTGCATACTGCGCTAGAAAATTCACCAGCGCGAAGATTAGAGAAACTTCGCTCCATGAGTACCTCGCTTTTGTTTTCCACGTCGCCCATATGCGCAAGAGGACTGCGATAGTGGTGAGCGTCGCAAAGATCGATATCACGACCATGGTCTTGTCAGCTCGGTCGCGGAGGGCACTTAGGATGTCCTGCATCTTTCAATCATCTAAGAGTTTTTCCTAGAGATTGTATCGAGGCATGTGAATCAAGGCGTTTGGTATTGCGGGAGTTCTGCATGGAGTTTCTCGTAGTTGTGCTTCGGCAGCGATGGCTTGATTGATGTTATGTATGTTTCTCCTTTGTAGGGTGTCCGAAAGTTGTAATACGCAATGGTATTTTGTGCAACATTCATCACATGCTGGATGTCTACTCGCTATTATCTCGATACGGGTTCATGCAATATTTATCCGTCCAGCCCAATCAGATGGTTTCGACGGCCCCCACCCCTTTTATTCCATAATAGAGGGAAACATGTAGTAAGATTGTCATATAGGTAAAAATTAGCGATGCTGTCTTTGGTCGGTAATCGTGATTGCTTTTCTTGGTTCCTCGGTGATGAGAACGCGCTAATAGAGGAATATCGTCCCCGGAAACCAGGCTTGTGGATGATGATGTAGCTTTATATAGGTATTTTAAGACATCAATGATGTTTGTGTTTTTTTTTTGTCTCTTGTGTCGAAACCACAAGTAAAACTCAATTACTACGCAAGGATGTAGCTTTCAATTTGATTGTAATTTTGAAGCATAGTATAGATTCCCCATCAATCCCTCAAACACCCTACTCAGCGCCACCAAAACATTGATCAATATCACCAAGGCCCAACCGCACCAAGTAAACCACCTACAAAATAACTCATCAACTTCCACATATTCCTGCGAACGCCCAGTTGTCTTCCTCTCAGCAGCACATGGGTAAGCGACCCTCCGTCCCCAATCCAACGATACGCCTACTTCAACCCAAACCAACGCAAGTAATCAACCACTTCGTCGCCACAATCCGGCTTACATACACCGTATACCTACTTACTCAGCACCACAAATCTATATAATACGGACAGGTTCAGCTAGAGTATACACAGCGGGTGGGGTCTAAATTACTTAAAGCAGTTCACTATCCAATTTCGTGGGCTGGAACGTCGTGCTGGTCGTTGGTGTGGTATACACATCAACCCCCCCCCCCTCCTAGCCCTAACCCCCATCTCTCGTCACGCAAGAATGAATTCTACGCCAACTTCTCCCTTCTACAAAACAAGAACCCCCTCCCCCCGTGAACGTGAATACCAACACCCCTCCACATCCTATACCTACACCCAGTCCCAACCCCAAACCAAAACCCCGCCAAGCTCAAAAAGCTTAAAACCACAATTCCATCAATGATACATACATACACAACATCCGCACACTACTTGGTAGCTATCAATGTCATCAATTATCATACCAGCCAGGATAGGTAGTCTAATTATGCGGGGGCGCTTAAGCGTAAGCGTCCTCCCATATCTACTCTCTAGCTCTCTTGCGTACCTACATACCACAAGAATTCTTTCTAACCCGCAATTTTCCATCAATCTCGCAACACGGAAACGAAAAGAATCGAATGAAACAGACGCTTATATTTTGAACTGTCAATAGGTAAAGCTCGGCTCCCATTACAAAACATTGCAATCTGCGACCGACCCAGAGTCGCACACATCCCACATACATTATCCCGCCTTAATCCATACCATAAACGCAACGGGGAGTTAACACAAACCGTATAAACCCATACATACCTAGTAAGCCATTAAAACACGTGCGTGCGTGCGTGCGTGAGATGCATCAACTTATCCCCGCGACCGTTTGTGGGGGCGGGCTTCCTCCAGGCGGGGTGTACTCAAGTAAGTACCTTACCTGACGTAGACTACATTTAACCATTATGTATGTGCTTTTTTACGGCCGCAATCACTCATAATCATACCAACATAAAAGACGCGTCAACTAGGTAGTGTAGCAGAGAAGACTCACCTATATGTACCTACCCAATTATCACATCATATTGATGTCCGTGATGCTAGGAGCCCTGGAGTTCACATGCCGTCCTTTCCGACCCTTCGGAAACAAACAGGGGTCGCAGAAACAGGGATGTACAGCAGGTTCGTGGCTTAGCCCCGCCCCGACTTCTTTTCACAGGCACAGGGAAGCGGGCCGCCGTTTAAGAACGCCCGCTCGTGTGTCGTTTTTTTTTTCTCTCTTCAGATCCCCAAGGTTTTTGATTCCCGATGGCGAGTCCGAAGCTGAGCGCTGATGGCGGGCAGCGCGAGCGTGACGCTGCAACGGTGATACAGAGGCATTATCGCGGGTATAGGGCGCGCAGGCGGTTGCGGGGCATGGGGTTGGATGCGGATTCGAGGTGGACAGAGGTATGTAAAAGTTACCAGCCTACATACATACACCCTTTCTTGTTATGAAGATGTGTTTGAATTGTTTTCGCAAAAACTATTTGATTGTACTAACCAATACATAGGCTGTCAAAGAGGGTTAGTTTCCACCATTACCTGTTCACCTGTATAAATCCGATACCTAGTTACCTACTGAACCCCCCGAAAAGCGAGATGGCGCACACTCACCCGCACGGAATCGCGCTCCGCACAATCGGGAGAGCAACCGACGTTAGATACCCCCGCCGAGCGCTCCCGCGCAGCCAGCGACGCCGCCCGCAAGAAGTGGAAGCGCGCTGGGGCAATTGCCCGACGTGCAGGCGGCGACGACCTGGTCGAGCCCTCCGAAGACGAAAGTTCCATGACGCCAGAGGAGCGCAGACAGTATGCGCGCAAGAAGATGGAGCAGCGCGCCGAGCGCGAAAAGACGGCCAAGATGATGGATCTGCAATATTTCCTGGAAATGGTGGACTCTAAACACCGCTACGGAAGTAACCTAAGGTCGTACCACGACGTCTGGAAGAAAGCGGACACCAAGGAGAATTTCTTCTATTGGCTGGATTTCGGGGAGGGAAAGGAGTTCGAGCATCCTACAGTGACGCGAGATAGGCTGGAGAAAGAGCAGGTGCGGTATCTGAGTCGCGAGGAGCGCATGGCTTATTTGGTCAAGGTTGATGGCGAAGGGAGATTGTGCTGGGCCAAGAATGGAGAGCGGATCAATACGACACAGGAGTTCAAGGATAGTATGAATGGCATTGTGCCCAAAGACGACCCCACTTCGCCGAGTTTTGGCCCATACGGACAGCTTGTTGGGGGAGAAGGTCGTCCCGGTAGCTCTTCCAGCTCGAGTACTAGTAGCTCGAGTGAATCGGAGCACAGCGGCATCGAGGGCGAACACTATGTGAATGAAGAGTTGCAGAATGCGAAGGGGTTAGCAAAAGTCAAGTATGTTTCGGCAGCCGCCATATTGAACCACCTTCTGAGAGGTTCAGTCAAGCCGCATACCTGGATCTTCGTACGTCAAGTTCCATCGACTGGAACAATCACCAGCTGACAGGAAATGCAGGTAGCAGACACATCTTTCCGCCTCTACGTCGGCATCAAGCAATCCGGTGCCTTCCAGCACAGCTCCTTCCTGCACGGTGCTCGCATCTCTGCCGCAGGTCTCATAAAGATCAAAGATGGACAACTCCGCCGCCTCTCTCCGCTCTCAGGCCACTACCGCCCGCCTACCAAGAATTTCCGCGCCTTTGTACACTCGCTCCGCGACAACGGCGTCGACATGTCGCGCGTCTCCATCTCGCGATCCTACGCCATCCTCGTTGGCCTCGAAGCCTATGTGAAGACGCGGCGGAAAGCGAAATCGGGCGTCAAGCACGTGCGAAATGCCGAGACGAAGATTATAAGGCCGGAGGAGTATGAGAAGCAGAAAGAAGCGGAGAAGGACACGAGCAAGAGCGCGGAGCAGGAACGGCGGATTCTGGCGGCGAAGGCGGAGAGGGAAGAGGTGGAGCGCAAGGAGAAGAGCTGGAGGCATAGGATGTGGAATAAGATAAGACAGCGGGCTGGATCCGTGAGGGAGGATGCGGAGCGGGATTCGCATCGGCTACAGCAGAAGGTCAGGCACGAGAAGACCCTGAGCAAGCCGGGACAGGATGTTGAGAGTGGCATTGCACCTTCTGGGAAGAGAGACAAGGTTGAGCCTGCTGCATCGTGAGAATTCGCGATACTTCTTCCCCCCTGCGATTCTCCGCTGTCAGTTCCTTAGCCTATGTTTTGAGTTTTTCTCCCCGCGCCGGGCGAGTTTGATTCGCTGTTTTCCTTCTATTTCTTTTGAATGCATCAATGCGACGGAGCTTTGGGTTAATCGTCCTTTCTTCTCTTTCTCTCAATGATATCCGCAATCGCCTTGACCGGCTGGATCGTCCCTATTCTCGATACGGTGCAATCTGATGTATTACCTTCTTTGCAATCGGAGTTTTACCGTCAAAACTTTACCAAAATTAAATGAAGGTGGTTGGAAACGAAAGGGTCCCGTCTGAGTATTGAATCGAGGACTGTGCAGCGTGATTGACCCACTATGTGGGCGGGCAACGGTGGCCCCACGCGCGTCCAAACGTATGGGTCGAAATGATGTCATGGACACGCGGCGGGACTGCCTCGCTTGAACTTCAACGAACGCTGAGACAACGTTGGACTGTGTAGATGGATAATCGGATACGTACTTGTCAAGTTGTACACTTACTCGAGCATCAAATCCTTCTCTTCGAATAGTCAAGAGACGACGAACCGATGCGGAAGACACTCATCTCGGGATGCATGTATGCTTGTAGCTTTGTTCCGTGGCCAGGCCTAGACGTGCAAGAGGCACGGATAATGTGCCGTGAAACCGCGAGGCGTCCCGTGTAGGCAGAACCCAGGGGTAAGAGCTTGGACAGGAATCCTCAATTAGGTATCGCAATCTCGATTGCAAAAAACAATGGCAGACGGAAAATTACGATGATTGAAAAGCGATGTCATTGATTTAAATTTCCGGAAGGTGGGACGGTAGGATTGCAGTAAGCAGAGCGCTTTTGCTGATGAGAGAAGACAAAAATGTTGCAGCGCTCAGGTACAGGATTTTCGTAACACGGCGCCGTCCTGTGCTTTTTCTGTTGGCTGGACGGCAATTTACGCCACAGTTGATGTCGTTGTTTTTTGTGGTTTGGTGGAGAGGAGCATCTTGGTTCTTTTGCTAGGCTGCCGGTGTCAAGATCAGGGTTGCGAATGGTAGGCTAATGAGCAATCGGGCGGGGAATGTTGGAATTGACTATGCTAGAGGACGATGATGTGTAGAACGTTACTGGCAGTGACAGTGACAGGCGGTACTGGTGCGATATGGTGTGAGATGGGATGAAAAGCAGTGGAGACCGAGTGGAGGAGAGATCGTCGGCGCTAGTCTAGGCTGAGTGGTTCAGGGAACAGGACAGGGGTGTATCCCAGCACGTACCGCATTCCACCTCCCGCACCTCAACACACTACGTCATCTCATCTCGACCGTCGCGTCCAAACCTGTCTGTACGCGCCCCTCTGATATCACACCCTCGTTACAGGAAGGCCACCGGACGCCTGTACCGCCAAGCATGTCGTTTTCGATTCGCTCATCAGTGGAGACGTACGCCACAGTGTCTGGCGATCGAGACCGCTTGCCATTACATCGAGACTCCGTGCTACACGACGAATCCTCTGTTGCGGCGGCTCAAGGTCAATGGGATCAAGGGAGCAACTACAGCTCCACGTCTGCTTGCATTTCGAGAATTGGACCAAGAGACTCGCGGCGTCAGCATCGGCGAGGGCTTCTTCCAGCTGCACACCCCGCTCTCCTAAATCGTCGACGAAGTGCAAGGCCACCATGATGATCGAATGGGAGAGCATGAACTGCTGCAACCACACATCCGTGCGCGCTTCAATGCCGTGAAATGGGATTTTGCCATCGTCGATTTACCTCCAGCCACAATTCCTACCCACTCGTGTCGCACCAAGAGGGCCCTGGCTCTCCCACAACCCACAGACCCCAGGGAGCTGACGCCCCGCTCGTACCCAGATTGTGATGTAATGCAACTCGTCCGCTCGACACTGGCATCCAGTCCGTCCCAATTGGGGTGTTCCCTCCTGCAGACGACCAGAAAAAAACCGGTTACAGCCTTCTGCTCTGTCCACTCCCCGTTGATAGGGTACAAGCTACCCCTGCAAACCAGACAGCGGGAGCTCCAGATGGAGCAAAAAAGGACCTACGTCATGCTGTGGAAAGACTGCCCATTGCGCTGCCTGCCTCCCATAAAGCTTTAGCTCTTCCAGGCCCCAACCTGGACTTCTCCTTTCCATTCTACATACGACGATACTCTCGTCAAGTGATATATGCCCGATAACTCATCCAACAACTACTCGTACTATTCCTTCCCCCCCACCCCCAACCGCAACTCCCCCCGCTCACACCGATCACGATCCATTTCTAGCAACGCATCAGTTGCTTCTCAACGAACTTTACGAACGACACGAGAACCTTTTGACATTCACGACGACAGCATGCCTTCCCCCGCTGCAGGAAAGGGTGATACCCCCCGCACCCCTACCAAGCTCGGCAGGAAGCCCCAGCAGTCCGGTGCCCCCAAGCTGAGCAAGAAGAGCGAGTCAGAGTCCCCCAATCTGCCTTCGCAATCTTCGGCTGAGGAGGCTGTCGGCGAGGCATCAGAGGGTGTCGAAGACACCAAGAAGCAGGCCGAAGACACGGCCGAGAGTGCACAAGGAAAGGTCTCACAGGCTGAGGACGACCTTGAGCAACAAGAACCCAAACCCATTGACGACTCCGAGGAGAAAGAGGGTGACGGCCTCTTCGGTGCCGGCGACGCAAAAGAGAAGGCGGATGACGCAACCGAAGATGTAAAGAAGACTGCCGAGTCTGCCACTGGCGAGGAGGAAGACGACGATGACGATGGAGCTACGCAAAAAGCCGGTGAAGAGGGTGACGAGACCCAGGAGAACACCGAGGACGACGCCACAGATGCTGCCAGCAATGCTCAGCAGACAGGTTCCAAAGCCCTGAGCGGTGCTCGGGGTCTCGCTGGCCGAGCTGGTGAATTGGCTGGCAAGGCTGGCAATGATCCCAAGGGCGCTGCCGAGGAAGCTGGCGATGATGTCCAGGAGACCGCCCAGGACGCCACCGAGACTGCACAGGATACGGCTGAATCTGCAAAGGATACCGCAGAAGATGCCGCGAAAGACACTACTGAAGGCGCCGGAGACGCTGCTGATGGAGTTAAGGACTCCGTCGAAGACACTACAGGCCAGGAACTCCCCGATGTCCCCGACCTGAGCATTCTCAAGGGTCTCGAAGTCAACGAGGAAGGTCTCATCAATGACAAGGACGGCAACCCCATCGGCCGTTTGGTTGAGGGTGACGCTGAAGACCTTGCCGGCTATGCCATTGGCGACGACGGCGAGATTCTCGATGACGATGGCGACCTGGTTGGACGCACCGAGCTCCTCCCCGAGACGGTGCAGAACCAGCTCAAGGAAGCCCAGCAAGCCGGCGAGAAGAAGATGCCGCCTCTCAGCATCTTGAAGGGTCTCAAGGCCGACCGGGCTGGCCAGATCTTGAACGAAGATGGTGACTTTGTCGGTCGCCTCGTTGAGGGCAACCCTGCTGATATCGAAGGCTTGGAATTTGATGAGAATGGTGAAATTCATGATGAGGACGGAAACCTTTTGGCCCGTGCCGAGCTCCACCCCGATGCTGCCGATCTCGTCGACCAAGATGAGGAGGAGGAGGAGGAGGGTGAGGGTGCCACTGGCGCTGTTGACGGCGTCGCTGAACAAGCCGAAGGCGCTGCTGAAGATGTCAAGGACACTGCTGAAGAGACTGCCGAGGGTGCCAAGGAGGGCGTCGAGGAGGCCGCTGAAGACATTGAAGATGAGCTTCCTGGCGTTGAGGCCCTCGAGGGCATGGAAGTCAACTCCAAGGGAGAAATACTTGACGACGAAGGCGAGGTTGTTGGCCAGCTCGCCGAGGGCAACATCGACGACGTCAAGGGTCTTACCGTTAACGACCAGGGCGAAGTTGTCGACTCTGAAGGCAACGTGCTCGGAAAGGTCGAGCTTGCTGAGGGTGCTGCCGACAGGCTCAAGGAGTCTGCTGCTGGCGCCCTTGACATCCGCATCTTGGAAGGCCTCAAGGTCAACAAGAAGGGCAAAGTTCTCGACGCTGAAGGCGAGGAAATTGGCGAGCTCAAAGACGGCGATGTTGAGAAGTGCGCCGGCAAGACCATCAACGACAAGGGCGAGGTCGTCGACAAGGACGGCAATGTGCTCGGAAAGGTCGACGTTGTTTCTGGCGAAGCTGCTTTCGAAGCCATGAAGGAGCTCAAGGAACGCATTGGCGATGCCGAGCCTGAAGTCAAGGAGGTTGAGATTACCCCTGACCTCGACATTCTGGACGGCCTCAAAGTCAACAAGAAGGGCAAGGTTCTTAACGAGGATGGCGAGCCCATCGGTGAACTCACTGAGGGTGATCTCGCTGAGTGTGCCGGCAAGAAGATCAACGAGAAGGGCGAAGTTCTCGACAAGGACGGAAACGTCATCGGCAAGGTCAAGACGCTTCCCCAGATCGTCGAGCAAAAGGTCGATGAGGCCGAGGACGCCGCCGAAGATGCTGAAGGCGCCGCTGAGGACGCAGAGGAGGCTGCCGAAGACGCTGAAGAGGCCGCCGAAGACGCCGCCGAAAGCAACCTGCCACCTCTATCCATCCTCGAGGGACTTACTGTCAACAAGTCCGGAAAGCTCATCGATGCCAACGGCAACATTGTCGGAGAGCTTACTGAAGGTGACGCAAAGAAGCTCTCTAAGTCTGGTATCACTGCCGATGCTGAAGGCCAATTCTGGGACAACAAGGGCCATGTCATTGGTCGTGCTCAGACCGTCCCACAGGAAGAGCATGAGGAAGAGGCTCCATTCGCTGGTCTCGAAGGTCTCACCGTTGTGCAGGGTGGCTTCGTCGAAGATGAGAATGGCAACCGCGTCGGCCAAGTTACTGAGGGCGATGCTAAGAAACTTGTTGGTCGTGCCGTCGACGAGGATGGAGACATTCTTGACAAGAAGGGCTCGGTCGTTGGCCACGCTGAACGCTATGAAGAGCCTGAGGAGGAACCCGAACCCGAAGTTGAACAAGCCGACCTGTCTTCGCTTGAGGGCTTGACTGTCAACAAGCAGGGCAATGTGATTGGCAGCGAGGGTGTTCCTGTTGCTCGTCTTGTTGAGGGCAATCCCAAGGAGCTTGCTGGCAGGAAGCTCGACGGCGAAGGCCAGATCTGGAACGACTCTGGCAAGGTCATTGGCCGTGTTGAGCTCATTCCTCCTGAGGAGCGTGACAATAAGCCCGAAGGCCCCTTCGCTGGTCTCCAGGGTCTCCGTGTCGTCCCCGACGGCAAGATTGCCGATGAGGATGATAACATTGTTGGTGAAATTGTCGAAGGCAATCCCAAGCGCCTGGTGGGCATGGCTGTTGACGAGGATGGTGATATTCTCGACAAGTACGGCAACGTCAAGGGTCACGCCGAGCCCCTCGAGGACGAGCCCGAAGAAGAGCCCGCCGACCTTACACCTCTGGACGGACTTACTCTCAACAAGCAAGGCTACCTCGTCAACTCTGAGGGTATCCCCATTGGCAAGCTCGTTGAAGGTAACCTCAAAGATCTTGTGGGCCGCAAGTCTGATGGCGAGGGTCTCATCCACGGTGACACTGGCAAGGTCGTTGGCCGTTGCGAGTTGATCCCTGACAATGAGCGCGTCACCCGCAAGGAGGGTCCTTTCGCCGGCTTGGAAGGCCTCCGCGTGGTCAAGGACGGATTCGTCGAGGACCAGGATGGCAACCGCGTTGGTCAGATCACCGAAGGCGACCCCAAGAAACTTGTCGGCAACTCGGTCGACGAAGATGGCGATATCATTGACAAGTACGGCAACGTCAAGGGCCACGCTGAACCTTGGGAAGAAGAGGAGGAAGTCGAGGCTGACCTCTCCGCACTTGCTGGCTGCACTGTCAACAAGGCCGGCAACGTTGTCGACTCCTCTGGCACTATCCTCGGACGTGTTGCTGAGGGCGACCCATCCACCATGGTCGGCAAGAAGGTCGACGGAAAAGGTCAAATCTGGGACAATGCCGGCAACGTCATTGGCCGTGCTGAGCTCGTCCAGGGTGCCAACTCTGGCCCCGAAGGACCCTTCGCTGGCTTCGAGAACAACTCTGTCCAGAAGGACGGCACTGTCCTCAGCGAGGGCGGCGATATCATCGGTCGTGTCATTGAGGGTGATGTCAAGAAACTTGCTGGTCACAAGGTCGACGAGGATGGCGATATCAACGACAAGAACGGCAATGTCATTGGTAAGGCCGAGCGCTGGGAGCCCGAAGAGAAGGAGCGCCGCATCAACCCCATGGCTGGCATGCGTGTCAACAAGGAGGGCGAGGTCCGCGATGAGAATGGCGATGTTATCGGTCGTCTTACTGCTGGCGACCTCGGTCACTGCGCCGGTCTTGAGATTGACGACAACGGTTATGTCATTGACAACGATGGCAACAAGGTCGGAGAAGTTACTCTTCTGGAGAACATCCAAGAAGAGGAAGAGGAAGAGGAGACCGACGAGGAGAAGCAGAGGCGTGAGGACGCTGAGCTCGCTGACAAGATGGCCAATATCTGCCAGCAGACTCTTGAGCGTATCCAGCCTGTGTGCAAGCAAATCACTGAGGTATGTCTTCTATCATTGTCTATTTTCATTCTATACTAACTTTATCCCAGTACATCGAGAAGGCTGACCGCACACCCCGTGACGAGCTCGACGAAGAGGAGCTTGTCAACAACGTCAAGCCCCTCATCGAGGAAGGTGGCCGCATTCTCCAAGAATGCAACGGCTCTCTCCGTGGTCTCGACCCCGATGGCCGTATCGCCGCCCAAGCCAAGGGCCGCAGCCAAACCCGCGATGCCACCCCAGAGGAGTACCGCCTGGCCGATCTCCTCAAGGAAATCACCACCTCTGTCGTCACCACCATCGACAACGCGAAGAAGAAGATCGCCGACATGCCCCACGCCAAGAAGAAGCTCAACCCTCTCTGGTCTCTCCTTACCGAGCCTCTGTTCCAGATCATTGCTGCCGTTGGCTTGTTGCTGACCGGTGTTCTCAATCTGGTTGGACGTCTGCTCAACGGCCTTGGTCTCGGCGGTCTCGTCAACGGACTGCTAGGTGGCCTCGGTATCGACAAGCTCCTCGGTGGTCTTGGTCTCGGATCACTGACTGAGATGCTCGGCGGTGGTAAGAAGGAGAAGAAGAAGGGCGGCGGTGCTTCTAACCTCCCCATCGTCGGTGGATTGTTGGGCGGTAAATAAACTCCTCGCCCCATCGTATGAGCGTGTGGGGAGTTGAGTTGTTACGATGTACGAGTTTCCCGTTGGATTAAAATTGTTTCTTTCTTGTTTTTCTATTTTTCAACAATTTCACCTTTTGCGGACACTGGATGTTTTCGGGCATATGAAAATCACTCCATCTACCCATCCGCATTACTTCAACAAACCACCTTTCCGACACTTTCGACCGTTTTTCCTCCATCAACTCGACCTTGCGACTTGCCTGAATACCAAATGGGCCCGAGGATCGGGGGGTTCGACGGTCCACAACCTATTCCGGCATCTTCGAAAATCGGGAAGAAGGGGGGGACAGACGGTTGGGCTTAAGTCGCGTTTGTGTTCCATCACGAGAATTTAATTTCTCTCCTGAAGCCAGGACATACACCTCTTGTCCGATCAACAAGCATGGTTCCCCTGCGACTTCTGCCTTGAGCTCTTTCAGCTTCACAACCCTTAATTTTTTAAATTTTTCTTTTGTCGCACACCGGAGCAAGAAACTTATTCGCGAACTTTATCGGGTTAGCGATTTAGTTTTGTTGCACATTTGTGTTTTTAGCTATGGAGTTGGGGGCATGATTTGATTTTTTGAATGGTATGACCGTGTTGTATGATTAGTTTTTTTTTCGGGTTACCGCGAGGGGATGGAAAAAAAGTAGTAGTTAGTACTTGTCTGAAGAAGGGCAGGTAGACAAAAAATATCACTTCATTAAAAATAAACGTTTTTTTTTTTTAAGATTTTTGGTGGGTTGGTGCGTGGTTACGATGGCGATTCTACCTACCTACGTAGACAGACGAAAAACCTTAAAAGTTTTTTTAGTGGTTAAAGCCGCCCTACTTGTTTTTTTTTTGTTACTTGTCTAGCGTTTACTTATACATAACTCTACAGCTGCCACCTACCTACTCATGCCGTCGCAATCATAATTAAATCCTGCATGAATAAGAGCAAAATGAGTAAGCATGCATGATCTATACCTCTTAACCCGCAATATTTCGTCCGTTCACACCAAAAGCTGGTGATTTGCCGAATTCGTCCGTCTTACTTACCTTGAACTAGATTAACCCCCCACCGGGAAGGGAGGGAGGGCTGCTTAGAAACGTTTATTTGTGTGTGAACTGAATTATTAATCCATCGATTACGGCTTTGTGTTTTTTTTTCTTCTTTTTTTTCTGTTTGGGTAGGTAGGCGATAGGGTAGGTGCGGTGGGTCTCGCGTACTTTTTTTTAGGGGGAGGAGTTTGAATTGTGAGAAAGAGGGTTATAGCTTAGACGAAATGGAAATAGAGAAGAAATGGTACTGTACTGACAAAAAAAAAGATGAAAATAAGCAACGCCTGGTGTTGCTTATTTTCATGTAGTTAATTAAGATCCGTCCGCTTACCTATCCCCCGAATACCTAAGCTGATTGTGGCGCTGGATGTAGGTATACACACCTCTTACTGCACGTATACAAGGGACTTATTAATGTAATAAATGGCCGACTAATCCTAATGCAGAAAGTGTAGTGTGTTGGATTGTAGATACGCGGGGAGATACGCGCGGAAGGGGGAGCTGGGTTGTACCGAGGCCGGGACCTGGTTGCGTAAACAAGGCTAAGGTTAGGGGGGGATGGCGAGGGTAGGGGTTTTTTCTTCGGGGTATTTATGTAAAGTGCGATGGGAGGTTTGATTTTTTTTTTTTGTTCATCGACATTATTTAAGGGTTGGTTTTTGTTTTTGCGTACTTTTTTTTTTGAATTGGATCGTTGTCCTGTGTTTTTGGAAGTGTCAATTTTAGGATTCATCGCCAACGAAATTGGAGAAAATGTCGGAGAGTCGATTAGCCACGCCATTGACGCTGCCCAGCGGGCTGGTTCTGCGGAATCGGTTGATGAAGGTATGTGAAATTTAGTGAGAGCGAGGGAGGATGTCGATGCTGACTCTAGGCTTGCTACAAGGCTCCTATGGCCGAATCACTGGCAGACTCCAGTCTCAATCCTAGCGATAAACATTTGACTGTGTACCGGACTTGGAGTGAGGGTGGATGGGGAAGTTTGGTGACGGGTTCGTAACTACCTCAGAAAACAGAGAAGAAGTGGAATAAAACTGACAATGACCGTTTGGCAACGATGCAGGTAATGTCAATGTGTCGACAAAATATATGGGCGGACCCTCCAGCGTCGCCATGAAGCCAAATCCCGACGCCCAAACCGTCGAGGCATGGAAGCGCTGGGCGACAGCGGTCCAGAATGAAGACACGCCCGGCATAGTCCAGCTCGTCCACCCAGGCCGTCAAGCATTCCCAGGCGGCCATGGCCGCGGCTTCTTCGAGCCATCCATCGCGCCGTCCGCCGTCCCCGTCGTCACCGGTCCGACCATCTTGGAGCGCATCTTATCCAAAGTCCTCTTCGGCACCCCGCGCGAAATGACAATCGCCGAGATCAAAGAAGTCATCCAGCAATTCGCGCAGGCGGCCAAATTCGCCTACGAGGCAGGCTTCAAAGGCGTCGAAATCCACGGCGCTCACGGGTATCTAATGACGCAATTCCTCTCGCCCAAAACGAACCTCAGAACCGACGACTACGGCGGCACGCCCGAAAAACGCGCGCGCATCGTCGTCGAAACCATCCGCGCCATCCGCGCCGTGGTCCCCTCGACCTTCACCGTCGGCATGAAATTCAACTCGGTCGACGTCGGCGGCGGCGCCGAAAGCCTCGAGGAAAGCATGAAACAGGTCGCACTGGTCGTCGCCGAGAAAATCGATTACCTCAACATTAGCGGCGGCGACGTCGAGAACATGATCATGGGCGCGCACGAGAAGCCCAAATCCCAGCGCACCATCCAGCGCGAGGCCTTCTTCATCGACTACGCTCGCCAGGTGCGCGCGCGCTTCCCAAACGTGATATTAGCCGTTACCGGCGGGTTTCGCACGAGGAAAGGCATGGCTGACGCGCTGGAGAGCGGCGCCTGCGATATCATTACGATTGGGAGACCCGCGACGGTTTGGCCTCATCTGCCCAAGGAAATCATCTTGAATGATAAGGTGCCGGATGACGAGGCGGATCTTAGTCTGGCGCCCGCGCTTCCTCCTTGGTGGATCAAGTACTTGGGGGTCAAGTTGATTAATGCTGCGGCAGATACGGTGAGTGTTGATTCTTGAAGCTTGAGTGATTTGTTAGGATGGGGACTGACGATTATGTTAGACGTACTTTTCTAACCAGTTGGGGCTGGTGGCGGCGGGGAAGAAGCCTTCTCCTCCGCCTGTGAGGGCGTAGTGTGGATCTGGCATATCTCAATGTTAGATGAAAGTGTGTTGTTCTTCGCAAAGGAGTGATTCCAATTATTCCTGGTAAGGATTTAGTCTCGACGTTGTATAGCTAACGGGTGTGGGGAAGAGAGATTGATGGCACTTGAGCATTTAGAGTAAAGCGGAGTCAGTGATACCGATCAATTTCATTTGTTTAGGAAATATAGCACAAAAATTGACTTTTTTGTTGAAGGATTCGCTATCTAGATGCTCGTCTTAATATGCAATTTTCTCACGATGCCGTTCACCTGAGCGATCAATGGATGTCAAATGCAGGACAGCGCACGTGACGTTACGCCCGTTAACTCCGTCTCAACATCTTACCGTCTGGAATATTGGTTTTTTACACTTTCCACCACAACATGCAGTCGTTAAGCGTACCTGCATCTGTCTCCAAAAGGAAGCAAGCGTGCAAAAGCTGTAGGCAACGGAAAAAACGTTGTGATGTAGGATCACCTCCTATATTGTCTCTCCTCGCTAACCCAGCTCAGGGAGAACGTCCTACATGTGCATTGTGCAAGAAATGGGGAATGAAATGCGAGTATTCTGTCCCTGCAGCATCAACATCAAATATCGAAAATTTTCAACCTGGTTCCATGGGCACGATATGGAATAAACAGCCATTCTTTCCTCCAGATGTGGCCAGCTATGGCACACTTGGCACACAGCGGATGTCCGACCCTGGCCTCGAGATTCCAACGGCATACGACATCCCAAACATCGGCCCGCTACATGATAGGCCCCTTCCTTTGGAAAACATGACGAATGACTTGGATTTTTCGACCGAAGTTTCTCTCCCACCTTTTGACGTATTGCTTGACATGGTCGACATGTTTTTTTCAAACTATTACAGCTCTTTGCCGTGTTTCCACAAAGCCAACTTTTATTCCGAGCTGCATTCTGGAAAGCTGAACAATGAAGCGCAAATGCTGCTGTACATTATGTGTGCAATGGCCTCTCCTTTTCACCCCGATCCTTCGATCCAGAGCCAACACGATATATGGTACAACCAAGCCAAGTTTCTCTACGAACTCACGCCTAGAGACCCTGATCCAGCCCTCCGTACAATCCAAGCCGCCCTTTGTCTTATTCTACATGGCTATACTAGAGCTGACTATTCTACGTCCTGGCTTTTTATAGGGAAAGCTTGGAGACAAGCAGCTTCCCTGGGATTGAACAAGTTGGATACCATCCAAGCTACGCAGGTAGGAACGAGCGAAGAAAGCTGGAGGCGATGGAGAGGCAAAACCGCCCCAGTAAAGGAAGAATGTAGAAGGTCACTGTGGTTTTTATACATTATGGACCGTAAAACGAGTTGGCCTAGTGGGTGGCCGTCCGCTATAAGCGAACAACAGTTCAAGCTTGATATCCCGACTACCGACACAGTCTTTCAAAGTCTTACTGATGATACAAAACCAAGCTCAACCAAGAACGTGCCGTTTGTCAGAAACCTAGACTCTTTAATTGCCTCGACTTCTGCGGCGAAATCACCCTTGTATGTTTAAAGCCGAGTAGGGAGTCATTTGTTGTCGAAACAGTACCAGGAGTGGCGGATCGAAACACTGGCCATGTACTGAAACCACTCTGCCTTTATTTAACTAACTTCGTTTGCGATATAGGAACCCCCTGCATTATCTCATAGTCGCACACGTCCTCCTTGGCCGCATAACCGAACTGGTCCATTCTCTTCACGATTCCCCAGACACCCCAGAATATGCGCAGGAGTGTGAAGCACTGGACACAGCGCTGATGAAGTTCCGACTCAGTCTTCCGCGAGCTATGTCGTCCGTTCTAGAGGCTTCCGTCGATGACCGCCTTTACGTTTTGTGGGTCAATGTCCTACTCAGTACGATGGACATATTGTTGCATTATCGGGAAGCCTACTATTCCAGACCAGAAGCGAGTCACGATCATTTCATGCGCGCAGTCGCCTCCGCCAAGAACACGGCGCTTGTAGCGAAAGACATGACGCGAATTTCCCCCAGTCTCATGTGGAACGTGTACATACTTTGTCCACTTTATTTTGCCGGTTGCGTCTTGGTGATTCAGTGGCGAGTAGCAAACGACGAGAGCTGTAAAGATGATATTGAGATCATCAAACTCATTCTGGACAAAGCGGCTGATGAAACTAAGGTTTTAGGATCTAAATATAGGAATGCATTTAAGAGAGACTTGGAGAAAAATGACGGCGAGATTTTGAGACTTCGAGACGCGGGATACCGGGGGTTATTGGCGGATTGCACGCAATGGCCCCTGCCAAACCAATACGCGTGTTAAAAAAACCGCGGCCTTTGTGGAGAAATAGGAATAAGATGCATCGAGAGCGAGGAGGAATAATTGTGATGAAAAGACTTCTTGTGCGAAGGGAATGTTCTTGAAGAGTTTCTTATCCGATATAGCGTCTATATGGCGACCTACCTACGCAAAACACCTCCAACCTACGCCATCTATTGAACCAGCATCCTCCCGCCTTCTGACTTGGCTATCGCACCTGTAACAAACTGGTCCTTCATAAGCCACGCATACGCCTCCGCAACATCCTCCGGCTGGCCAACTTCTCCTAGCAAAGTCCCCTTCTTCATCCACATCTCCTTGATTTCCTCTGGAGCACCTTTGAAGACGACATCCAAGAGCGGCGTCTGAATAATCCCCGGTGAGACGACATTCGCCCTGATGGGCTTCAACTCGAGGGCCAACGAGCGCGCTAAACTCTCCGTCGCACTCCCCACGCTCCCGCCCGTAATGAAGCCCGGCGACGGCTTATCCGAGTTGGTTCCGGATGTGAGCGTGATGGATGACGACTTGGATGCGTGCATATAAACCCCCGTGCCAATCAACTTTGCGATCATGACGCACCCGAGCCAGCGCATGCTGAATGTCTTCAACGCCGAGTCGGGCTCCACATTCTGTAGCGTCGGCAGCGCGAAAAGATCGCCCGCGCAGAACACGATATGATCCAGCTTCTTCTGTCCGTTTTCCGTCGCTTTATTCAGTACTTGCTTGATGTTGGCCTCGATGTTGGGCGTGTCGGCTAGGTCCGCGGCGTAACCAAGGACTTCTTGGCCTGAGGGGAGCGAAGGGTAGAACGATTTGAGCTCTGCGGCTTTGTCGTCGGCTTTGGCTTGCTTGGACCCGGAGATGATGACGTGGGCACCTTGCGAGACGCAGAGATTCGCGACACCGAAACCGATGCCTGAGGTTCCCCCGAAGACGAGGACGCGCGCGTTTTGGAGGCGGTTGACGTGTGCCATTGTTGTACGTTGGAAGTAATTCAATGTCTTGCTTTGGAGAGAAGAGAGAAATCTTGATATTGTGTACAGTAGATGTCCTAGAGAAATAACCTGGATACTTGTCTAGAGAATATCTACTTCCTTCCAGTCTTTATATTAATGCCCTTTCCACCATGCCATCTATCCCCTTTCCTCTCCGCAAACTCCGGTTCTCCGCCCGCTCGTCCCCGCTCGAAGCCGCCGTTAAGTACTTCTGAAAACGGGCTTGTATAATCAGAATGCTTACGATGGCGTAGTGTGGTGGAGAGTTGGCGGAGGTTTGGCGGCGAGGCGGGCTCGCTTATGCGTGGGCGGCGACGCTAGACTGGGGTTGGGGTGTGGAGATGGGATGGGAGGTGAGTATGTGTTTTTGATCACGGGGATACGTGAAGTTTTAGTTTTTGATGGGATGGTATGTAGAGATGGTGGGTTTGGGGTTACGTAGGTATGTGATTATGGATCTCAGATCTCCAGGTTTGTATCCTCAAGCTCCTCAAATCACTTTTATCAGACTCCCAGATTCGTAAATCATCACAACGACATTCTCAAAAAACCTCCTACGAATTCAACCTCCAAACATCCCCACCCTTCACAACCTGATACACACTCCCATCCCTCTGTCCAACAACATCCACACTCACCCTCTCCCCATCCAGCTCCTCCCACACATACGGAATCCCCGTATACCTCCACACACTCCCATCATCATGGCGACTATACACATACTCCCCCACCGCAAAAACCTCCACACTCCCATTATCCTCAACCGTGCTCCAATAATACTGCTCGAGATCCAACCACACGACAACACCTCCGCGCTGCAGCTTGTAGAACTGGTCACCCCCGACGGCGATCTGGACATTATCGGGATTGATGTCGACGACCTGCCATCCCGCGTCCGTGTACGGCCACTCGGAGCGCACGAGGTCGCCGTTGGCGAGGAGGTTCCAGAGGGTTTTTGAGTCGGTGATGGCGATTTGGGAGGACGGTGGGGTCGAGGGTTGTTGGATGGTGGTCCAGGACTGCTGGGATCCGGACCAGCGCACGATCCAGCCGTCTTTGCGGCGGGCGTAGATTTCGCTGGCGGCGGCGAACATGTCGAGGACGTTGTCTGAGGCCGCGCCGATGAGTTGCCAGGATGGGGTTGGGGATGTGGTGCGGTAGATGCTGCCGTCGGATTGGCGTTGGTAGAGGATCCCGTTGGAACCGGCTATTTGGACGGTCGCTTTGTTGGTGGAGAGGGGGGTCCAGGAGTTGCTGCGAGAGCTGTAGGAGAGGATTTGGCCTGTGGAGCGGAGTTGGTAGAGGCCGTCGATGGCGGCGGCGGCGGGTTGGTCGGAGGTGGTGGATACTTGGACGATGCTTTGCGTGGCTGCGTTGCTGTCAATGCGGGTCCAGCGTGGCGTGTTCCAGCCGTAGATTTTGTGGATGGCGGCTTTGTCGTCCGGGTGAAGTGGCCGGATCAGTCCTTGGTAGTAGTATGCGAACATGACTGCGTCTTCGACGGTGCTGTGGCTGAGACCCAGCGCGTGCCCGATCTCGTGTACGGCGGTGAAGTTGAAGAGGCGGTCGTCGTTCCAGGAGTAGTCGTCGTTGAAGGTGATGTTGATCAAGCCCGATGCTAGTGTAACACCGTCTGCCACCATGTTGGTGTACGCATAGGCAGTCTCTTCCCGGCCCATAGACCGGAATCGGATGTGGATATCAGCTCCGGGGGCGTTTGCGGGTGCGGGTACGATTTGTGCAGATATGATGGATGACCATTTGGAGAAGGCTTGACTTCAAATTCGTTAGCACGTTATGGATACATGGCTGTAATCAGAGTGGACGTTCACAAACCTTACGATACTCTGTTGGCTTGATACATCTAGGTCTCCAGTATAATTCTCGAACTGATAAGTGATAGGTGAGTGATCCCATTTGGGACCCCAGAGTACGTAACGCTTGTGGACATCGAGTCCTTCATTTGCTGCTGTCTCGTTATAGGCCTGTTCTGTGCCGCACCGAGGACGAGTCATAAGACGATTCAGCTTCGAATCGTACACTCCCGTCTCCGGGTGTCGTATCGCCTTCTGGATCTTCTTGATTGCTTTAGGAATATCGGAATCACCGATGGTCTGATTGTGACGGAGCCAACCGTAGGCCCTGAAGAAGTTGTTCACTTCCTTAGAAACCTTCTTCGGGTCGATTCTGAAGCTGTCCGAAGGGGGTGTCGGTGATGGGCGGGCACTTGGGATTAGGGCCGTCCTTGTAGCTTCATAGTTTCCCGAGTGCTGTGAAGTGATGGAGAAGACTAGACAGGGGAGAAAAGCGATGAAAATGAGTCTCATCGTGAGCTATTGACAGGCTCCAGGGGGCAGATAATGCTGAAAAGCCTTGCTATGTCAGTGCCACGCTTTGAGTACTCAACGCGATGGCCGTTCTTACCGCGAGGTATAATAGAATTGATAACGTCCTAGGGTAGATCGATGTGATTTAAGTCGTAATTCCTTCCCAGAACCGCCTTGAACCAAAGTATGCATATAAACAGACCCTCTATTTCCCCTCTGTTAGTGTATGAGCGTGCCAGACAACCGTCCGGTTCGACAACCCGGGACTCTGCACTGGTCGTGATCCCAAACTGGCGGACCAAATCCCAATATCGTGATCGAGTTACCAGACACACCACCCCGTCACGAGAGATGCGGTTACACAGAAGCAAATCCTCCTAGAAAGGGTCGCTCGGAACCCAAGAACCGTAACCCATCCGACTCGTCTACATATTTCTTTGAGTGTCAAGATCCAAGGCCCCACAATATATGCCAGCTGAGGAAGGAATCCATCGGAGCGGCTCATCCACGCAACATATATGTACTATAAACTCGGCGCCGAAAACGTAAAACCCTGCATACGTCTTGCGCGTTGGCACTGCGAGATGCTCTTAATATGGCGGCTGTATAAATTCTGGCGGCAGATGATCTGCAGTCGCGCAGCTATAAAAAACAGCCCTAGATGCGGGCTGGGAGATTTGGGGGAGGCATAAATTACAGTTCGAGTATAGATGAAACTACCGGATGATGTGCGGATTTGCCGAGCGACAGAGGCTTAGTACCGGTTATAAGACGATAGTATGGAGCGAAGATAGACGCGTATCAAGACGCAGAGCTTCTAGCGTTATCTTGTTAATGGTAATTGAGAGGGTAGTAGAGAGATCGGCGCTGAATGTCTATCTTTTTGCTATACGTGATGATCGGCCGATGTGATTGTTCGTTGCGTCTTCTCGAACGTTGAGCACATTATCGTATCGCCACTATAGGTATATTGACGAGCTTCTCACGTTTATTTCTGGACGACGTCAAAGTTTGGTTGCGAAAATGTCGGTCTCACGATGAAGGACAGCGAGTGGAACCATTGGTGGAATTTCTGAGGGTGGTAGGTTTCGATATTGGGCTGACGATGATTGAGGAAGAATGATATGCTGCAAAGCACCGCCAGCATGAAGTCTAAAAGCTTTCAGGTGGATGTATGAATAGTGAGCTCAGCGTGGGAGCCAGAGTCTCCACCTCATACATGTACAGTTTTTTTTGGGTCTAGCGCTTTCATCATGCACATGTTATATGGGAAATTCCGGCATCGGGGCTTTGATGATACATTATTTCTATTTCCGGGAGGGTGTTACGTTAAGGAAGATGGATGCTATAAACACATGCTCGGGTAATGATCAACTGTACCGAGACGATGTGAAAACCAAAATCACGTGATATCCGACGCCGACCATCCACTATCCTTCATGCCTCCTCCATTACGGGTTTTGGCTAGGTATGGAAGGGTGTTAACTACAATTTCTCATTTAGAATACCTTCTATATGCTGTCAGTAGTATTAAGACACCGCGTAGTGTAACATTTTGAGACATTTAGGTGTGTACATATGGACATATAGTGTCTTGTGTATGTGTGTGGGTGTGTACGTGGGTTTCAAAGATGGAGGGAGTCTCAAGACTGGGAAATTGATGTTATGAAAAAGAGAAGAAGAAATGTCACACTGCGATTTGAAAAGTCTGATTCCCTCAATATATTTTTCTGCTATCACAAAGGAACATGTCCATACATTCGCTCCATACAACCCCAAGCATATGCATACATATAGCGTCCAAACTCTACTCGACACAAAGGAAATCTACTTCCTCCCCTTAGCCCTCCGCTTCTCCCTCTCCCACTCATTCCGATCCCGCGCACCCTCTCCCTGAATCTCCGCAATAAGCCTCCTCTCCTTCTCCACATACCGCCTATCCTTCTCCTTCTTATCGCGCAGCTTCTCCCTCGCGATGAAATTAGCATCCTTCCTGAGCTCCCGCATAGCCCCCTTCTTCTCGCGCTTGTACTCCTTCCTCAGCTTGGCGGCCTCGGCGCGGTCCTTGTCCGGATCGTAGTGCTTGGTGGGGTCGAAGTTTTCCTCGAACTTGGGGATGGAGGATTTGATGGGGAGGGCGCGGTGGTTGTGGAGGCGTTGGGGCCGGCGGGCGAGGCGTGCCGAGTGCAGGAGGACCGTGAGGTGCGTGTGGGTTTGCGTGGAGCCTGTGGCGACGAGATGCGGGAGGAGCGGAGTGAAGATTTCGGGGAAGGCAGGGGTTGAATGCCAGAGAGTGGCCGCGTTGATGATGTTCGTGGTGTGGGCGGTGAGGAGTGCGGGTGTCGTGTGTGGGGAGCGGAGGCAGAGGGTGGTGTAGCGGATGAGTTCGGGGATGTAGCGTTTTGCGAGCTTTTGGTAGGAGAGGCAGAGTGCGCCGAGGAAGGCCCCCGTTGCAACGTCCTTTTGTGAGGTGGGTGTTGTGAGACCCAGCCAGCGCGCCATGAGGGTTATAGCGGGCGTCACGACTTGGTGGAAGTGGTCGGAGGTTGGGTAGATGGAGCCGATGGCTGTGAGGAGAGTGAGGTCGCCTGGGGTGGGCGAGTTGGAGTTTTGGAGGGCCTTGAGGTGTACACGGAAGCGGGTTGCGATCGCGGCGGGATAGGCACGGGAAAGTGAGTGGATGTGACGGATGATGGGGTCGAGGACGGTCAGAGGGACGGCGGGGTCTCGGTTAGAAAGGTAGGATATGTGGTCAACGAGGGCACATGCGAAATCCGACAGTTTCTCCTTGTTGTCGGCGTGAAGTCCAGCGTGGTAGAGTGCTCGCACGCGCTGCACTGCGGTTGGGAGATCGGTGATGGCGACGCCTTTGAACACTTTGAGCAGCTCTTCGTGCGAGCGTGGGCAAGCATATGTGAATGCGAGCTTGGAAGACGGTGCCTCTGGTACTAAAGAAAGGACGCCATTGACGGCCTTGGGTGGTTTCTTATCGGACTCTGGCATGACGCTCTTGAGGAAGTCGTCATCTTCATCTGCTGCCATGGTGTCGTCGACTCCAGCCTCATCATCAGATTCATCGTCTGACGCGACATCTGCTTCGGAGTCACTTGCGATAAGGTCGTCTTCCAAAAGAAAATCATCTTCGTCTTCTACACCGTCGGGTCGACTGTGCGGCTCAGGGGCGCCCAAGCCAAATTCCGCAGCATCATCGTGAACACTCTCCATGTCCTCATCATCCTGCTCACCCTGCTGCTTGCGAGGGGCCTCCTCGTCATCACTCGTCGGTTCACCCCTCATTCTGCGCATTCTCTTCTCCTCAAGAGACCGCAGCTTTTCAGCGTCTTCCTGCGCCTTCTCCTCCTCCGTCTTGGTACGTTCGGTAGGTTTCGATCGTTGATCAAACAACATCTGGCGCACACGAGCATCGTACTCCCGATCTGCGTCCTCTCGTGATCGCCCTTCGAGCAGTGCAGCCCGGTCAGGATTGATGCCAAAGTCCGATTTCACTTCTTCTTTTGGTGGCTCTGGCACTGAATTTTTCTTGTTCATGTGTCCACGAAGAGCATCGAGAACGTCGTTCAGGTCCTTGTCCAAAGCGTCCCGCAAGTCGTCGTCGTCTTCCTTCTGTTGTTGTCGCTCGTACTTGTGGAGTTTTGATTTGGCGATGACTTCTTTCATGACTTCGGCCTTGCTTTTCTTCCTCTCCGGCTGATCATCTGCGCCTTCGCCAGCCTCGCCTTCATCATCAGAATCTCTCCGCCTCTTCTTTTTCAGAAAGCCACTCTCGTCTTCCTCCCCATCGTCGCTTGAGCCGCCCACACTCGCAGCATCATAGTCCTCCTGCCCTAGATCATCTTCGTCGAACTCCAGTGCCTTTCCGCCATGAGTGAGACCAAATCCATCGTCATCATCTTCTAAATCGAATGTGTTGCCACCTCGTTTGCGCTGCTGCTCGCGCTCGAACCGTGCCATCATTTTGTCCTCCAAGCTCATAGTCGGATCATCTTCTCCAATTCGTCTGTCCAAGATACCACCAACCTTGTTCTTCTTGCTCATCTCCGGCAACAAGGTCTTCCGTCGAGTTTCCTCGCCCTGGCTCTTGGTGACGCCGGGTCGCCCCAGCACCTTTGACTTTGCATCTTGAGGCTGGTTCGTAACGTACTCAAATTTCTTAGGGCGCGCAAGGTGTTTGAACTCGAAGGGATTAAAAGACTCGCGGATGGAGGCGAGGGCAGCGGCTTTCTTTGCATGCTGGTCGGCGCTGTTTCTCGAGTCGGTCTTCTTCTGCTTTTTAGATTTCTGCTGACCAGTGATGCCTTGCTCCCGCAGCGAGGCTTTGAGCCGCTTCAGCTGCGAAGGCGGCATCTTGAAAAGTACGAAGTCGAGAGAGAAAAGTAACTTCTCTCTGGTGTAACTTTTTTACTTCGCGAAATTTGAAAGGTTCACGAAGGATTGCCGATTGGAAATTTCGCAGAGGGTTCCCGCTAAAAAGCTCCACACCGCCTACTATATCGGTACTAGCGCACGTCGGGCCCGCGAGCGCCGACATCATTGGGGAAAGCTCGAGGCCGCAACCGCAATCCAAAAGCAATCTTCCACGACGAAACATTCGTTGCGCTATCATGACGGAGGCCTCACTACAATGGCGCCCACGATAGAGGATCGCTACCTGTGGCTCGGCTTAGGTACGCTACCACCTTCCCTCCTTCTATCACTCTCTTTTCTCACAGCAAGAAAAAGCGCTTCGTCAACTATATTTCTATATTCCACTCCCACAAAAGAAAACATGGCTGACTCTCCTCTTCCACAGGCGTCTTCACCTTCATAGCTGTAAAAGCCGTATCTGCCGGCCTCAAACACATCGTCACCCTAACCGAAGTCCACAATCTCACCTCTCCACCACCGCCTCTCCCAACTGCCCCCGGACGCGACCCATCCTCCTCGCCTCCCCCAAACCCGCCACACAACAAAGAAGACACCATAAAAACCGCCTCCCTCTCCGTCCTCGCAACATGCACAAA
Source organism: Periconia sp. R9002 (assembly GCA_023627715.1). Lineage (NCBI taxonomy): Eukaryota > Fungi > Ascomycota > Dothideomycetes > Pleosporales > Periconiaceae > Periconia > Periconia sp. R9002. The sequence goes on along the minus strand of JAMAHW010000033.1, from coordinate 271,939 downwards.
CATCGAAATCCGCCGCGCAGCCACAAAAATCCTCTGCGACCGCTTCATGTCCAACCCAGCCGCAGGCCGCCTCCTGCTCAAAGACCTCGCCTCCTCCGACGCCGAAACCGTGCACCGCGCCCGACTCGCCCTCAATCTCCTCGAAGACTACGAGGCGCTGAGTGGCAGCGGGGCTCGGTCGCGCCAGCACCAGCACCAGCGGGACGAGATGTGGGGGTTAGGTGGTGGTGTGACGGGCACTTCGGGACGCGGTGATGGTGGTGGGATCGGCAGCGTCGCGAGGGAGGGTGTTGTCGGGCGTGATCCCGAGGAGCGCGATTTGAGGAGGCGCAGGAGAGAGGCTATGGTGCTTAATGAGGGGGATCGACCGGTTAGTCAGGAGGATGTCTGGATGCGGAATGGTGAGGGTAGGATGGCGATTGAGGAATCGTGGGAGGATCGCATGTGATTGATGAAGGAGCTTTATGGAAACGACTACGATTGTTAGTCATTGTATGACTGTGGGGTTCCGCTCCTATCCTTCCCATCATCCCCCATATTCCGTATGGGAGAAACACGAGCGTCTCTACCTTTTTTTGTATGACTACGATTATCATGATACCCTTTTGTTTTAAACCTCTTCTGAAATGGCATGGAATACCAAAAAAACTGTTACATTTCTCTAAATTCTTCTCCTTTGCACACATTTTGGGTGTTTGAAGGGAATCCAGTAGATGCGAGATATTCCGACACACACGTATGGATAATATTTATTTATTCATGTGACTGACGAAGAAGAGGAAAGTCCATGTAGGTATCCATTTTTGAACCGACCCAATATCTCATTTGATTTATTTGTACAAAACATAACCATCCACAAAGGAAGAAAGAAAATTTAAAACGCCAGAGGATAATCCTTAGCCAAGGGGAAGTAAACCGCAGATGAAAACCCCATAATGGAAAATTCCCGCCTCCCAAATCCCTCGTCTTCCACAATCACATCTACTCCTCCTCCTCGTCGTCCTCGTCCTCATCCTCATCCATCCCCTCAGCAGCATTCACCACAAAAGTCGGCGCCTGATCCACACCCAGATAGCTATCACTCACCAAAAACAGCGTCAACTCATGCTCGCCGGGCTGCTCGAGGGTGAACTCCAACAGCGTCTCGACCTTGCGTCCGACCGTGACCTTCTTAATACCGAGCAGACTCTTCTGCTTCTGATCGCCGACGACGAGCCAGTAGCTCTCCGTCTTGTCTCCGGGGTAGAAGGGTGCGTGGACGTCCGTCTTGGGCTCCTCGTCCTCGTCGAGGTTGCGCGTGATGCGCACCTTGATGTGCGAGGGGGAGTTGGTCGCGATGTCCTCTGGGTCGACCACTTCGTGCTCGAGTTCTAGGTTGGGGTAGTACTCGTTGGTGAAGGTGGCGACCTCTTGCAGTTGACGACCCTCGAGGTTGATGGCTTTCATCAGGGCTTTGTAGTCTGGGTTTTCGTCCTCGTCCATGGCGTTGATGAAGTCGTCGATGTCCTTGATGCCGAATTTTTGTACGGCCTTGATGACGTCGGCGTCGAAGTAGGGGATTTGTTTAAGCGGTGAGTCCTTCTGCCACATGGCTTGAACGACCATTTGAGAGAGCTCCATTGCGCTGAGGGCGTTAAGATGCGCTTCCGAGGAGAGCACATCGACGCTGGCGTTTAGGATGTTGAGGACTTTGCGTACGACGACTTCTTGATCTTTGGCTAGATCGATGGGGAGTTGCATGCGGGAAAAGTAGGCTTGAAGCAGCACAAAGGCTTTGAAGTGCGGCGTCTCAAAGTTGGGCTCCTGCATCTTGTACGGCACACGATCGTAGATGCGGCTCAGAATGTGCTCTTCGTGGCGTCGGATTTGGATGTCTTCAAACTCCGTGGCTGCCGTAATGATTTCGAGCACACCCTTCAAGCTGGTCTTCCCGTTCAACGACATCATAAGTGTCTGCATCGTGATGAACGAGATGTTGTAGTACGCTGCAATCATGCACGAGTTGAGTGGTGTGATGGCATCTTCCTCTTCATCATGCTCAATTATGTTGGCCTCGACCAGTTCTTTGAGTGTCTGCTCCACGAGATCTGACAAGTGAGCACTGATGCCCTCATGAGAAGTGTCATGGAGATTGTAGTAGCTGGGATTGTGAAGAAGGCGTCGGTAGAAGTAGGTGTAGGTCGACCAATCAACTGCTTCTTGTGTGGACTCAATCGTCTTGGTGCTAATCTCAGCAACGAAAGCATCGTGGAGATAATCGTGGAGATAGCTTTCTACAGGAAGGGCTTCATTCAAGAACTTCTTGTAGTAGTCGCGCTTGACAGCAGGGACCATGAGTACTCCTTTGGCAGACTTGTCCTTACCTGCTTTGCCCGCCTTGCCGAACATCTGAAGCAAATCGCTGATAGGATAATCAATGTATCGGTGCTCCCTACCCTCGAAGAACTGCGTGTTCATAACAACAACCAGGTGGGCAGTGCTGCTAATCTCCCAACAGGAGTCTCGTGACACAACCATGACTTGAATAGCACCACTCTCGAAAAGATATTGAACGGCCTTCTTATCGAAAGCATTGAGTGCCTCATGGAAGTAACCGATACCGTGAGATAGCGATTCGGCCAGGGCGCTTTCATTGATTTTGGCGATAATAGGCTGTATCTGCTCTAGGGGCGCATTGAGGAATCGATCGTCTTGTTCGTCGGCGACACAGGCGGCAAAGAGATCCACAGCCGATGTACGAGCCTGCTTCCGGCTGGGCACGAAAACCATGGCCGGCTTGTCGGGAGACATTGACAGTATGGCCTTATATGTTGGCTTGGCCATCGCCAACATCAACGAGGGGAAGTGAGGGATCGTGAAAGTCTGAATCTTTAGTTCCAAGGGGACTGCACGAACACCGGGGCTGAAATTGAAAATGGTGTGCTTGCTAGCACCGATCCACTCGCCAACATCTCGTGCATTTGCAAGAGACACACTAAGACCAACGATGCGTAGTTTGGATTCCAACTGAGCCGCCATGGTCTGCATTCGAGAAACAACAATCTCGTAAATGTAGCCATATGACCCACCAATCATGTGAAGATTGTCGGCGATCAAGAGATTCACGGACTGTACGTTCTTTCGGCGTTGCCATTGTCGTGAAAGGGAGTCCCATTGTGCGGGCGTTGCTAAGATGAGGTCGCCTTTTTCAAGCAGACGCAAATCTGCCGATGTCTCACCCGTCAGTTTGACAATATCCTTGCCTCCACCAAGCTTCGACAAGCGTTCGCTCCAGTTTTTGTATTGGTTGTCTACGAGTTCCTGGAACGGCGCAAGATAGACAATGCGTCCTTCATGAGTCGACCACTGTCGTAGGATGGCAAACTCGGCGCAGAACGTCTTGCCAATACCAGCGGCTGCGCACACGAGCACATTGTCATCTGATGTGTAGAGCGAGTTGAACACTTGTGTCTGCACTTTGTTGAAACGGAAATTGTCGGAATCTCCATACAAAGCCATGTACTCCTTCTTCTTGAGGGCGGAAATAGGCAACGGCTGCAGATCCAACACCGGGGTGTGTGCATGGAACTTTTCGGGGAGTATTAGCTTCTGGAAAGAGACTGCCAATTTGGTTTCTGAACCCATCCAGCGATCGGAAAGAACTGTAATGAAGTAATTGGGCGGCATAGGTTCGTCAATAGGAACCGTCAGCTCGACGAGATGTTCGTTCATTTCGCCCTCGGCATAGTCCTTGCGCAAGATAAACTGGTCGTGGAAAAGGATCTGCTCGCCATCGCAATCTTCTACAAGGATCCAGAACGCTTCCGACGCACCGTGCAGCTGGTCATCCCACTCGAAGATGGGTCGGAGAGTAAGTTCAATGCGGAGCATTGATCGGGTGAGTGGACGAGGAGTAGCTTCCAATTCAAGGCGTGGGAATTTGTTGACAAGATTGCAGACAGTCCTACCAGCCTTGGGCATACCGAGAAGCTCGCCCATGTTTGGCGGATCCAAGCCGAAGTAACTGGACCATGGAACATCGATACGTTCTGCCTTCTGAACAATATCCCTAGGGCATTCGGGGAATTGCCGGAGAGGTGTCATAGTTGGCCACATTCGTTTCTCCGCCATCTTGCACAGATCTAATGCGAGTTTCGCTACCTGAGACCAGCCCTTCTTCAAGCAAATCTCAAAGATGGCACGAAGAATACGTCCAGCTGATTGCGTAACATAAACCAGATCAGCCATCAATGCTAGTCCCTCAAGCTTGAGTCGCGAGATATATGCTTGTAGAAGAACATTGATCTTGGCTTGAGCTTCTTCAACACCCTCTTTGACAGGAATGGGTACTCGACCAAGAAGTTTCGCGAGCTCCAGTTTCTCATCCTGTCGAACTGGAATGTACTTGAACTCCTCGCTGAGTGCAAAGATACGGAACAGCTCGATCGCACTGATGCCGGGCTGAATATGCGTATTATAAGTAGCCATGGAGTTGTGCGAAATATAATAATGTGATGCGATTCGACCGAGCTCAGTTGGTTGAAGTATTCCAGACTTCCGATCATACTTGATGAGACTGCCTTTTTCTAGAACATGTGCCGCCGCATGAATAAGATCGACTCGTCGCTGCTCTAGCACAGTGTCGTTCTCATATTCTGGGCCAACCCGGTAAAGACCTGGGGATCGCAGCATCCGTACGAAGAGGTATGTGTAGCCAAGCCAGTCAACACCCTCATCGCGAGTCCGTACGTTACCTAGTACGATCTCGGCATTCAGGTTGTCTGCTAGACGGCTGATGAATTGCGATTCGATCGGCAATTGCTGGTTCAGCAGGGACAGGTAATATTGTATCTCCGCTTGCGTGGTGATAATGATACCTTCTCCATAGGTATCGAACTGAGGACGACCAGCACGACCGAGCATCTGGAGGACATCTTGAGGGCTAAGCTCCACCCAACTACCCTTCTCAGGTGAGTATACCTGAGTTCCCTTTATGATGACAGTGTGAGCTGGCAGATTGACACCCCAGGCAAGTGTTGCTGTGCAAACCAATACTTGAATCGCTCCATCGGAAAACAGAGCCTCCACGGTAGTCCTATCATCACGGGACATACCGGCGTGATGAATACCGAAGCCGTAAGGGATAAGATCTTTGAGGTCGGCGTTTTGTACATTCTCAGCCTCTGAGCGCAAGATCTCTCGAGTTGCGTTATCAGACCGCAATATTTTCCCAATGGTTTCCAATTCCAGCGCCTTGTCTCGAATGTACTTTCCGGTTTTGGCCGTCTCCTTGCGCGAGTGCACAAAGATCAACATTTGATTGCGGTGCTCGCCGACTTGCTCCATGACTTTGGTGTAGCACACGTCGTTCATAGTCTTGAGCTGTTTTATTGCTTTTTTGTCGGTCACACCAATGAACTCTTGCTTGAGGGGGCAAGGACGGTAGGTGGCATCGAAGTGGAAAAGGCCCTTGTCAGGGTCTACACGAAGGAAACTCGCGACATCTCTGTAGTTGGGCAAAGTTGCACTCAAACCTACAAGTCGAACAGGCTCCCCAGTCTGCTCGGCACGACGGATAGTCCTGCTCACAATGCTCTCGACTACCGGCCCACGGTCATCGTGAAGAAGATGGATTTCGTCAATACATATCAGTCGTACTAGGTTAATGTAACTGGTGTCTGTAGCTTTACGCGTGATAACGTCATACTTTTCTGGTGTAGTGACGATGATCTGAGTCTCGGAAATTTGCTGTTTGGTGAGTTGACGGTCACCTGTAAGCTCAGCAACGCGAATACCGTAGGGTTCCAGACGCTTGCCAAAGTTGCCGACTTGTTCTTGCACCAGAGCTTTCAGAGGAGCGATAAAGACAATCTTGAAGTCATCGAGCGCGATTTCGCCAGTTTCCGGATTGCGGTGCTTGCCAATCTCCCGAAGAATTGCCAGCATAGCAACGTTGGTCTTTCCGGATCCAGTAGGCGCGCAGATTAGCATGTTACCATCATCGTGAAACGCCGTTGGGAAACACTTGGTCTGAATCCGATTGAGTTCTTTTGATGATCCGAAGCCTACACGTGCCCAGTCTGGCAGTTCAGTGGTGGGTATATTCCGTTCATTGGGATCTCGCTTGGCTTTGGGCGCGGGTACGTGGATTTCTTCATAGCCCTTGAATGTGCGTCGTGTGGAGCCTTGTGGGAGTTTAACGCTCGGATTCGTCATGAGATGATTGCCCTGGTCGAAGACGATGTTGTCGAGATTGATTGGTCGGCCGGATGGCTGTAGACCGCCAACTATGCCCTCTGGCTTCGATGCATCTTGCATATCAACATCTTTGGATTCGGGGGCCTTGATACCACTTAAATCAATCTTCATCTTAGGACCATCCGGTTCTGCTCGAACGCCCGTTTCACGTGCGCGAAGTTGCTGGAGAATCTTTTGCTGTCCCGCAGCCTTCATCTCCCCTTCCACCGCCGCTCGCTCGTCCTTATCTTCAGCAACTCGTCGCCACTTAGTGACCCAAACGACACGGTCACGATTGAGGACAAGTTTTGCAACCAGCTCGTGGTGCTCGTAATCGAATAGGTCCATGAGGTCGTTTTCGATTTCACGCAGTGGTTTATCGTCGCCGTCTTCATCTACACCTCCAAGGATATTCAACGCTTCTTGTGTCTTCTCTTGTTGCGTATGCGCATCCTCGTAGAGCTGTCCGATCTGCCGTTGGAGCCAGTACGCATCGATTTCGTGTACGGGTATTAACCCATCTCCATCTTCGTTACGATCGGCGGAAGCCGACTCGCCTTGAATGATAGTCTCCTCTCCACCGGCGAGAGCATCATCAACTTTTCCCTGGTTCCCGTCATTTCCAATCTCTTCAATTTCCTGTTCCTCTTCTTCGCCCCCCTCTTCGTCAGAAGTATCGCTGTCCCTCACTTCGAAGGTCTGGGGGCCGTCTTCATCTTCATCCTCGTCGAACACGACAGCAACACCGTTATCATCCTCGGCGCCGTCGCCCTCACCGTCGGCCATCTCCTCGTCTTCATCCTGCGCATCGTAGTCCGTGATTTTCTTCCCGAGGTTAACAAGCTCATTGAATTCCTTCGCGTTCATCGATGAGCCAAGGAGATCATCAATCTCCCTTTTCTTATCGGTATCCTTCATGTTGTCGTCTTTCAGAAATTCCAGGACCGCATCTGCAGCACTTCTGGTGGTAACCATCGACACATCGCCCAAGTGCTTGCTCACGATAGTTGTGATGAGCTCGAACGTCGCGCGCGTAGCTGGAGTTCGAGGTTTGTATGTAAGGTCTTCTATCTCCAACTCTGCGTCTGCTCCGCTAGTCGCACCGAAAGCACTTGTGCCATCCTCCCTCTTCCTCTTCCGTTGCTCGCGCTCCAATACATCTCCGCCCTCGTTGATGCTCCCTCGTGAGACTTCGAATGTGCTCTTGGGTTTCTTCTTTTGCACTGGTGCATTTTCTCGCGCAGTCCGCCCGCCCATATCGCGAATATTTATGCGGCCTGCGAGGGATTCTGGATCGCCGGTTGCTTCGTCGGCGCGTCGGCTTGTAAATCTTCGGTCATGTTGCAAGACCAAATTGGACATTGCCGTGTATTTGAATTGCGCGAGGTTGTTCTGTTTTGGGTCCGCCATGATGAATGTGGGTTGCGGTTTCACCGCGATCGACCTGCTTGTAAAGTACGGTACCCGGGAGGATTTTGGCGACAAATCCTGGCAATTAAAATATAGTAGAGAAAATGCGCCAAAATCGTGAATGAAGGAGGGGCCACGTCGGACGTGGTTGGGAAGGGGAGTGTCGTGTTATGAGCGGCGGCGACAGTTAGATTTTATCTAAAGCTAAGGAAGAGCTATGCACGGGCCACCAAGGCAACAGTACCGCACGTGATGTACATTTGCAGGTGGTTCAAACGCTCACGTACTAGAGATTGATGTATTGATGTACGTACATACCTATGTAGTCACTAGAGCAAGACCTTTTCATTTGCATAATGATTACCAGTAATAGAGTTGTTAATTCATACATAACAGAAGCACACACCAGTCCACTTCCATCAATCAATCCATTCTTCAAAGATGTTTTTTTGGCTACCTGCCCTTCTTCAGACAAGTACTAGACTACTTTTTCCTCATCCACTTTTGGTACTTACCCGTCACCAAACTTCCCCATCCGCCCTCAGCCGCGCGCGTTATAGCGTGTCACCGTGTGTCCTGTATGTTACGGTGTAGGTCTGGCGGTGAGACGAGGCATAGCAAGTGAGATTGATACACACTAGTAGGTAAAGAAAGAGCGACGAAAGAAAAGAATCCCGGGTCGAACATACCTTCCTCCCTCCCTCCCTCCGTCGCTCTTTGAAAACCTCAACTTCGTACACACCATCCAGCCTTTGATAGATCATTTTTAGCAAGGCGCCAAGTCCACAATGAATCAGCTCGAAGACCACAATCCCAAATTCATCGTCCTCACACCCACGGACGCCGTCTCCGCGGCCGTGACAGCGTTTCGATTATTGCAGGTGGTTCAAACGCTCACGTTTTAGTAAAAATAGGGATAGAGATGTCCTATCGCGTAGGTGTAGAAATAGCCCGTATTTATAATACTTATTAGTGTGTATGTGACGCTTGAAGGAGTATTCCTTTCGGAGATTGTAGTTGTGATAGGGTTAAGTAGGATGCTGGGAGATTGTTTGTATAGAATGTTTTCTTAGTGTTCTTTAGCTAGATTAGTGTTTAAGAATGTAGATTTATTTCTGTTGCATAATATTAAGAATATTTTCTTCTTCGTAATTGATCGGTGTAATCAGTCACAGTATAAACACTGGTCTGGATCTTAGGTAAGGACGTGCTAGGTAGAGATTGACGTATTGATGTACGTACATATGTAGTCACTGGTAGCAATACCTTTTCATTTTTACAATGATTACCAGTAATAAATTCGTCGATTCATACATAACAGAAGCACACGCCAATCCAATTACATCAATCAATCCGTTCTTCAAACATTTGAAATTGATGACTTGAGTTAAGCCGTGCATCATATACCATTGCTCTTACATGTATTACATATCTTAACAAACTCGACCAACTACGAGGAGAATTAGAATACCATATACCGCAAACCATGTGGTTACATCAAGCGCAATCGTGGATATCATGCAAAGAAATGTGACCGCTGCTGCGATCAAGCGGCAATCTAAAAGGGATCCTCAGAAGGGCATTCGGTCACGTCGTGGCCTTCGTTCTCGCACAGGGCACACCATTTATCGGGGTCTGGGGCAGATGCTCCCTTGGGTGGGACCAAGGATGTGTCGAATGCGGGTGGTGGCAAAGGAGCGGTCGGCGCATTGCCGGCTGACTTCGTCGGCGTCACAGCCGATGGACGACGAGGTCGGTCTGAGGAAAGAGATAGGCCTCGGAGGCCTTCGATCACCACATCCTTTCCACTCCTGCCTGCACTAGGGTCTTTGGAACCTCCATCTGTGCCCATGGCGGAGCAGTTGAGGATATCGTGACCGCCGGTCTCGCAAATCTCGCACCACAGGGTGCTACCCGGGGACGACGGAGCATCAGACTCTGCCATTGTAGCGAGCGCTGGTACAGGCTCACGAGGAGCAGCCTGTGAAGCTTCTCTCCAGCTCTTGATCGTTCCCTTGGAATCTCTACCCGAAGACCTCTTGTCTTGAACAGCTGTATGCTCGGACATACCGTTGCTAATGACACTTTCACGTTGTACAGCTCCGTGGAGTTGGGCCTTTAGTCTCTCAATTTCGCGCTCCAGCTCCTCCTCCCGGAACGCCTTTCGTTCGACTAGCCCTTGCAGCTCCTTCTTCTCGCGTTCAAGTCGCTCGGTGTTGGCTTGTGCGGTCTGAAGTTCTTTTGCATTGACCGATGACCCCTGACGGGACAGCGGTGACCGACCCTGTTCTTCCGCGGGTCCTGAACTCAAAGAGTGAATAATAGCCTTTAAGCCCCGGATTTCGTCATCCCGTTGTTCTATGTCTTTTGATCCTGAGCTCATAGGCCGGTCCATCATTGCGCCAGCATCTTTCAACGCAGCTGCAGCTTTTTCTCGTTCTTGCCGCAACTCGGATCGTCCTCGCTCTACCTCACCGCGCAGAAACTCAACTTCTCCACGAGCTTCTGCCTCTCCGCGACGAGCATCTTCCAGACCTTCTTCGAGCTCATGGACAAGCTCTTCCAGCTGCTTTAGCTGATCTGCTACAGTTTCTACATCGGCATTCCTGGAATGAAGTTCTCTCAATTCCTCCTGTAATTCTTCTACTTTCCGCTCATAAACCCGCTCCGTCTCCGTACTCGCCAACTCCAAGGTATCAATGGTGCTGCGAAAGTCAGCGCGGTGATTGTCGAACTCGGCCGTAAGCATTGCAATCTTTTCTGTCTTCTCGCGGAGCAATGCACGCAGCTGGGTGACATCATTAGGCTCATCGTCATTGCTTCTAGGCCGACCAAAGTCTGCGCCAGCTTCTGGTAGCAAGGTTTGAATTTCCGCTAGGCTGGATTCCATTTCAGCGAGGGACGTTGCTTGCCCTTTGAGCTGTTTGTCACGCTCCTCGAGCAGTCGCGTCAATCGCATAATCTCGTCGTCAGAATGGTTCGAGCCAGGCCTTCGCCCCTTGTAGCTTGCCGTAGAATCGTTGCTCATACGTGTATTGTTTGTTGGCGTAGATTCCATATCTTCATCAATTGTAGCATGCTGTCCCAAGCGGGAACTGTTACGTGAGTAAGAGGGTGGAGGAGGACCGGGTGTTCTAGGTTTTTGGAAGGCTGCGGATTTGGGACCTGGGCTATTGAACCTGGGCGGGCCAATGGCGCTCTTGGATAGGCCAGCGGGCGTGCGAGCACCATTTCTAGAGGGTGTGGGCGCAAGATTCGGTTGCTTGCGGTAAGGCGATTCGGGGCGGAAGGACGGGCGTCCTGGTTTGAAGACAGGACTGGTAGCGCGCGCCCCTGGGCCTACGGATTGGGAGAATTTGGGTATGGAAGGTGTATCAGGGCTGAAGTTTGGCCTCTCTTTGGTAGAGGCGCTGAAGTTGCTGTGGTTGCTGTACGATGGCGTTGTGGGTGTCGGGGGCATCATCATGGAAGACGAGAGAGGGGTGTTGCCTCGTTTGATGGCTCGATGTACAGGCAGGAAGATACCGGACCCTGGGACGGAAGTCTCGAAATAGCGAGTACTACAGTAAAGTCAGCCAGCGCGAAATACTATGTATGGATTTGTATTCATACCCTTCGACGTCTCCGTCATTCTTTCCGCGCGTAGCAAACTCTTTGCTGAGCTCCACTCCAGCGAAAATACCAGGTTTGCCGCGCACAGTGCCCACGAACTTGACGACACCGTTCATGCCACCAGGCACGTCAACAAAGTCCCCCACGTCGATATCGCGGCCGTCCGCGCCCATTCTGTTCTTGGGGGTGGAGGGCTGTCCTGTCAAAGCGTTCAGAGAAGCCTTCCGCGCGGCGATGGCGGAGGTGCTGGCGGCCAGATGATTCAGGTTGGGTTGCGAGGTTGCGTTATTGAGAGAAGGACGTGGGGGATTGAGTCTCCTCCCAGGAGTGAGACTGGCCATCCTGGAACCTGGTGTGTGTGCCTGGGCGTCCGGGCTGTTATTATCGACGTTGTTTTGATTGACAGGGTAGTTCTTTACGGGGCCCCATCAAACATGGGATGACGATGCACTGTGCCAAAGCCGAGGAAACCCCATTCGACGTTACCAACTCAAATTACCCTGATAATATCTACATACATGAGGAATCGCCTTCGACAGCTTCGATTGAAAACCTTCAAAAAAGAGAACCATTGTCTACCATTTTGCGCAACAGCCTTGCGCCCAACCACAAATACGCGGGCGCCTAGGCAACGGAGTTTGTAAAGTTGGGTAAGATTTGTGGCTCTTGTCTAAATGGCCCTAATCTAGTGAACCTGGAACCCAGCACCGGCTTTTTATCTCACGCCAGTCGAGCAGACAAAGTCCTTAGTGCCGTCAATTGTGGGACGGCATGAACCTAAAAAGCATTTGAAGGTGGTGTGTAACAGGAACACAGGTTTGATGCTTTCGGATCGCCTCAGGGGTGGCATCAGGCACCCAGATGGCATCAACGGATGCTTCATCTGTATGTACCAGTTGGTTATGGATGTGCTTTCGATGCCAGTGCTAATAATAACAGTGCGATTTGTCAACTCGATCTGAAGTCATAGCATGGCGATTATAGCGAGGGTACGAGACCTCAGACAAGTTAGAAACGTGGTCAACAACAACAAAGAAGATTGAATGTCGATTGATCTCTACGCGTCATCGGACATCGTGTTCATCTCCACCACCCGCAAAAAGCAAGGTGATCGGTGCATGGATAGCCTCGAGAAAAACTCGCCTCCAAGCCTGTTTTTCATTGATTTCAACACATCCTCGAAGCCTGCTCCAGTCTGTAGGCACGCGGGCTTTAATATATCCCGCAGTCACAAACATTTCAGCCACGGCAATACTACATGTAGTATCTTTTTAAACACAATCTAGATTCTAAAGCGCTAAAATCGTAGAAAACCAGTGAAAGCATTTTGTAGAAACCCTACCTTGTCTTCGACTTTTGGAAAAAGCTTCAATTGTAAGAAAAAAACGTCTTCTAGGTGTTGTATGTAAACCACCAACACGCTTAAACGTCGCCCAGATCTAGCATCGAGCCATTCGTCGCGTTGGATCCGTAGCGCTCCAGTCACTGTACAAAAGAAAACCTCTGTATTTCGGATTTGGATGAATATGACAATCAGGCTGAGCGTGGCTACTATGCATACACGAACACTATACGATCCATCCTTTCATGATCTTAAATACTTCATTCATGAATACTTCAAATCTATCTAGAAAATCCCTACCTCGGTATCGATAAGTCCAGTCCAATAAAGAGCAGATGCTGTTGCTGCTGCATAACCGTCCCTATCCATCAAACAACCCTCTCTCTTTTCTAAACCCGTAACCCTCCACCCAAACCCAAGTCCACGTAAAAAAATCCAACATCCCCCACAACTCACTTGAGCTCACATGCGACAACCATCCCAATCCAGAACCCCAACCAACGACGGCACGACCAACCAGCCAGCCAGCCCGCAAACCTTGCCCTGAGCGTCACCCGGTCCCTAGCGCGCCAAAGATGATGATCCATCCCCACACCAACAAGGTACCTCGGCTCAGCAGTGCGCGCCGCCACGCATTTCCCCAGCTGTGCTCACCCAACCGCGGACAAACAAACCTTACTGTACAAAAAGAAATGGCCGCTGCTCTTCCGCGTGCATTACCGGCACCTCAATCCCGCTCGACTTGACTCTTCGAGTCAAATAAGATAGTACTGAAAGTATGGCCGGGAACGTGCGCCAACCCATCGACGTCGCCTCGTTGGAGCGCTACATCAGCGCCCACGTCCCCTCCATCGCAACCCCCCTCGACGTCAAGCAATTCGGCTACGGGCAGAGCAACCCGACGTACCAGCTCACGGACAAGAATGGGAAGAAGTTTGTCATGAGGAAGAAGCCGCCTGGGAAGCTGCTTTCCAAGGTACAAAGTTCGCCCGCCAAAAGAAGAAGGATATGTATGTATGTTGATGGCTAATTGTTGGGAATGCTAGACGGCGCACAAGGTCGACCGCGAATACCGCATCATCCACGCTCTGGAGAAAACAGATGTGCCAGTCCCCAAAGCGTATTGTTTGTGTCAGGATGAGGGGGTGATTGGGACGGATTTTTATATCATGGAGTTTTTGGATGGGAGGATTTTTGAGGATCCGGCGATACCTGGTGTTACTCCTGAAGAGAGGACGAAAATGTTAGGATTTTGTCACCAGTCGTTACGTTTCCAGGCTCGTGTTGCTAATATGGAATTCACAGTTGGCACTCCGCGATTACTACTCTGGCGAAATTCCACCGTGTAGTACCCAAGGAGGTAGGCCTGGAGAACTATGGCAAGCCGTCTGGCTTCTACAATCGACAAATCAACACTTTCAACGCAATCTCGGAATCACAAGCCGCGGCAAGAGACAAAGAGACTGGAATCCCTGTAGGAAAAATCCCGCATCAAGACGACATGGTTGCATTCTTCAAGGACCCCGAGACCCAGCCAAAGGATAGGGGAGGCTTAGTTCATGGCGACTACAAGATCGATAACGTCGTGTTCCACAAGACAGAGCCGAGAGTAATTGGTATCCTAGATTGGGAAATGTCCACCATCGGCCACCCTCTGAGCGACATCAACAATCTATTGTCTCCGTACGTGACAGCGAGTAGTCCGAGAATGGAGCGAATCGGGCGAGCGAACAAAGCCTTCCTCCCTGGCGCGACAGAGGGACTGCCGACGCGCAGTCAGCTCATAACATGGTATTCCGAAGTCGCAGGCTGGGATCCCCGACATGACCTCACGTGGGGAGATGCATTTTCCACATACAGGTCGGCTATCATCATGCAAGGTATCGCGGCACGATATGCACTGCGTCAAGCCAGCAGCGCGCAGGCGAAAGAGTATGGCGAGATGATGCCGCCGTTCGCGGAACTAGCATGGGACCTAGTTGAGGAATACAAGAAAACACACGCGACGAAAGCGAAACTGTAAAATATAAAATTTGTGCGCCAATGATACATCACGGCTTCATTGTTTTATGTTGATAGGTGTTTTGCCGACCGTGAAGTGACTAAAGCATCGCAAATGGTATCATATCCTTGTCGGCCTAGGCGTTGGATATTGTCAACTCTTGATCCACTTGGTGTGTTCTGACTGTGCAATGCAGCTGGGTACATACCCATAGAGCAATCCCAAAACGCCCATATTCACCAATCTGATGGTGAATTGTTCTCTGTTCACATGTCGTGTGCCCTTTTGTTTCTCAGCTCAGTCCCTCCCCCGCTTGTGGTCGTCTGTGTTGATGCGGTCAAGTGCCTGTGATAACGAATCAGCCTTGGTTCTGGTATTAGGGAATATGATGTACGGACCTCGAGCATGACGACCGCATTGCCTCGAATTACCACCATGCCGATGCGCTCACGCTGACCACCGGCCTTTTCTTCCAAAGCCTCGTCGAGAACGATGTTCAAGTAGACCTATTTTGCATGAGTATTGCTTCATCATCGCGCAACAATATAATTGCTCGCGGAATCGACATCATATAGAGAATCGCAGAAACGGAATCACAAAAACATCCTGGCTAGGAGCGTGTGAAGATATAGTTACACTTACATCGTATCCACGTAGTATCCCCATGACCTTCCTGCTTCCATTGAGCTGCACAAGGACGCGCTTCTCGAGGTACTATTTTCATAATTAGCGACGCGAAAACTCATTTATGAGCGTGAATTACATACTTTCTTGAGTTCCGGCTGTGCTTGAGGCATGCTAGGCGACGGAGTTGGTGTTGCGCTGAAGTAGTGTCGTAGGGGAAAAGGTGTAGAGTTTGGGTTGAAGCTGGACTACAGCGGGTGGAGAAAGAAGGAGGAATCTATGCCGAATATTTCTACTTGACAAACGATCACTCGACAGGGACAGGATGTGGTGTTGCGGGGGTAGTCGGCGGGGAGGAAGTCGCGGTGGTTTGATAGCTTTTACTAGCCTTGGCACTCGCCTTATGTCTGTGCGTAGGTGCATTTCAAGGCTCCGTTTGTCACTGTAACCTCCGCACCACCCCACACAACAATCCGCAAACGATGAAAAGATCAACATCAGGGCGCGTCCCGCGCAAAATCGCCTCATACGATGACGAAGATACTCCCGAAAGCGGAGCTAGCTCGCAGAGTGACACGCAGAGTCGCCCTTCAGGTACCTCCCGACTGAACTCGCTTTCGCAAGCTTCGCATTCTGACACTGATAGGCGTTCCGTGCTAACTCACGGTGTAGTAAATGTGGTCAAGCGACCTACATTTGGAAAAACGAAGAAGCGATCCTCCCTCCGCATGTCCTTTGGGCCCACCGACTCTGGGAATGATGGCGACGAATCAAGCAGCGGCAGCGCCCCGACGGTCATAACTCCCAAAAAGTCAAATCTCAGTCGCATAGCTATGGAGAAATCGGCGCAGCTGCGCGCTCAGTCACCACTTGTACCGAAAGCATCGCGTGGAGAGGACGATTCAGCGGAACCGTCGTATAGCAGGGATTACATCAATGAATTGCGCAACTCAACACCGTCGACTCCTAAAGATTTGGTGCCGTCGGCTGAAGAGGAGGAACTGCAAGCTCTCGATATAGCTTCTAAATTCGGCGCAAACGCTAGTACCATAATCGAGCCAGCAAGCTCCGCAATACCCACCCATACCGAGATTCTCGAAAAGAAAGCTAGGCGGAGGCGGCTCGCCATTGAGCAAGAGAATTACAGGACGGACAATAATCAACCCTGGGCATCTGACGACAGCGATGACGAGTTCCGCACAGGCCGCAACGAGATATCACTTCGACCGAAAGAGAAGTACGGGGAATCACGGCTTGTTCAAGACGACGAGGACATTGCGGAGGGCTTCGATGATTACGTGGAGGATGGCAAGGTCGCGCTCGGCCGGAAATCAGAAAGAGAAGCGCAGCGCAAACGACGGGCGGAAATGGCGGAGCTCATCAACGAAGCAGAAGGTGGATCAGACGACGACGCATCAGACGACTCAGAGGAGCGCAACGATGCTTTCGCCGCAGCCCAGGCTCGTGCCGGCAGATACGGAGAAAACGATGCTCTCAAGAAAATCGGCACTAGGACCCCCTCGAAAATCGCCCCGCTGCCTGATCTTAACGACATATTGAAAGCCCTACAAGCCGACGTCGATGCGAAACAGCAAAGACGAGAGGTCATCACGAGGAGGCTCGAGGAGCTCAAGGACGACAAAGTCCGCATCGAGGAACGGAAACAATACCTGCAAGAGCAACTGCAGAAAACGGGCGAGGAGTTTGAAAAACTGCGCGTCGAAAGCGGTATGCCTGCCCTGCCTGCTAATGGAGCGGCCGGTGCTCCGCTCATCACCGAGAGAGGTCTGGACAGCCTGGGTACCACGCCTCTTGCTTCCGGCTCGGATGCTTCAGAGTGAATAGTAGATATATGTGTGTGCGCTTTGTAATAATACCAATTAAACAGCCTTCCAGAGATGGGGGTTTTTCAATATCTTACAAAATGTCTTCCAGAGATGGGGGTTTTTCAATATCTTACAAAATGTCCCTTCTCGTTCTTCATTCATCCCCCATCACTGGCATATCCCCTCAAAACCACCCCTCTCCACATACATACTCATACAATCCCCCTTTTCCCATCCCATCTCACCCCCTCCATTCTTCCCTCCCCCAAAAACCCTAAAAAAAACTCCCAGTACGCCTCCACCCCATCCACCCATCACCGACACTCCTCATCAATCTCCCTCCACGCCTTCTCCACCTTGGCCCTCTTCTCCTTCGCTGCCTCCCTATTCAACCGCGTGCGCTCGAGCCGCTGCGCCCGCAGGCACATGTTGACGTTGTGCTTGGCCGTCGTGCAGTGCCCGAAGACTTTGTGCATGAAGCCGCGCGCGTGGCATTCGTCGAGGATGGCGATGACGTCGGCGCAGTCTGGGAATATCTGTTAGTTTGGGGAAGGGAGGAGGAGGGAGGGGGAGGGGGAAGGAGGAGGGGGAAAGGTGGATTACTTTTTTGGTTTTCTTCGGTGTGGAGATGGGGATGCATTTTTGGGAGGAGGACGGAGGGTTTGGGAGGGAAAGAGGAGGCGGTTTGATGGTAGGAGAGAGAGAGATTTGAGAGTGGAGAATCGCGCGTGCAATTGATCGATCGATTGAGTGAGTGATTGAGTTACTTCGTGGTGGCGTGGATAATCGGTAATGAGCTATCGGAGTCGCTGTCGCTGGAGAACAGACGACGAACGAGACGCCCTGACTCGCGCAGCTGGAAAATCGTTCGCGTGCGGGCGGGCGGGCGCCGCGGGGGTTCCAACAACATTTACCGTACCTGCGAGTTTCGCGTCCGTGCGTGTCCACACCCATCAAACTGTACCTTCAATTCTTTTGACTGCGTCGACGACTAGGTTCCTTTCTTTTCTCTTTACCTGTCTGTGCCTACGATACTTTTTTTCTCCCTGTGACTGCACGCACGAGCGGAGAAGATACGTACAGAGTCTTGTGCTGAGAAATTTCGAGACCGGACCGGATTTGTCTACGGAAATGGCGTCTCAGGCGGCGTTGAAGAAGCAGCAAGGTGTGTAGGATTTTCGATTGTTACCACTGCTATGAAGTGCACAAAAGAAAGAGAGAAATAATGCTGACGGTGAGGATTTTTGTTGTTGTATAAAGATCTTCAAACGACGTATGGAAATTACAAGAGCACGCTGCAGGCTCTGGCGCAGAAGATTGGCGATATCGAGCAGAATCAGGAAGAGCATAAGTAAGTTCTTTTTCGTTTTTTTAATTGAATTTATCATGTCTTTGAAGGGGGGTTTTGTGTGGGAGGGAGAGGAGGGGATGTTATAGGTTTTCAGAACTTTGGGTCTCTTTTTCTGCTCCACGAGTTTTGAACGACAAGTCCTGTCTTTCTCCCTCTCCTTGCCCATCCCTACTCGCACTCTCGACAATCTCCCCCCTTTCCATTCCCAATACCCATAACCTCATCCACCGTTCCTGCCCCCCCTCCCCCCCCCCCCCCCGAAATCCCAACTCCACCACTCACACCCCCCACCCAACAGACTCGTCCTAGAAACCCTGGAACCCCTCCCGGGCGACCGAAAATGTTTCCGCATGATCAACGGCGTCCTCACGGAGCGCACCGTCAAGGAAGTAGTACCCATCCTCAAGACGAATTCAGACGGGTTGAAGAAGACGCTCGAGGAGCTGGTCAAGCAGTACAAGGGGAAGCAGGATGAGATGGAGAAGTGGAAGGTATGTTGTTTTTTCCTTCTATTATTCCTTTGTGTGGGGATTTTATGGGGTTTGGCTGACTTGCGTGTATTTGTTGCGGTGGAATAGAAGAAGAATAATGTGCAGGTTGTTCAGCAGCCGCAGTAGTGGGATGGGATGGGATGGGGTGGTTGTTGGGTATTGTGTTGCACGGGTGGAGAGTGTGCTCACGTGTATATTTTTGAGGGTAGGGAAGGGGATTGTGGTGAGAGGAGTTGGGTGAAGGGTTATGGAGTCGGCCTCGTGTGCCTCACGGCTGTCGTGAAGAGGGGAGAGAAAGGAACGATGAGATCCCATATTTGTGATCACTTGGGTTTGGGTGTGTATTCGCACATACATACCTTGGTCCCCTCTTCCCGCCGTGTACTCCATGGGAAACGGCGATGGTGGTTTAGTTACATGGCAGGGTAGGGCTTTAGACACTTCGGAGCACGCGGGTGCTGATACATCCAGGACTTGCACAATATCATAGTAAAATTAAAGAAAAAATAGTCAAAACATTTTATAGGAATACTTTCCTGGTATGCTACTAACTGTCAAGAACAATATGATTTGAGGGGGAAGAGACCATCGAAGAGTCGTTTGTGGAGTTGTAAATGTTGTGAGTGCGGGCAGTTTCCACACCTGGGTGGGAGCTTGAGGTCTTACAGACATGTGTATAACAAGAACGTAAAAGAATGTCCAATGAAACTGGTTGAATCATCCTACTCTTCCGATGAAGCACTAGGCCTACGTGATGTCTGCACACGTACATTCTTCCGACCTGATGTTCTTTCACCGGTCGCATATTACGTTAGATGCTTCTCTCGGTACTACATGACAGCAGGAGTCCAGGCTACAGTCATGGTCCGTCATCCTGGAAGATGTAAAGTCCGAGTGACGAAATAGAGGATGAGTAGGCGACTCTCACACGTTCGTTCAACCTCAAGGCATGTGATCTCGAACTCCGCCATAGCAGTCGAGAAGGCTATTGCGTGGTACACAGCTGATGACGATGACGCGGTCCCATGTCCTTGCAATCCCATCATGACACAGCATATGTATGCACGAGGTGAGTTGGGAGGAGTGGGGTAATATTCATGTAGGCAATAATGGACAACCACAAATCGATACCAACTTGCTGTCCACACACGCAGGTAGATTGCTGTATGCGCCACTCCAGGACACTGAGTAAAAAAGGTACGGACAACAAATCTGTTCAAGGTACCACGTTCACGGGAAGGGTGGCGAATTTACCGTATTCATGGATCCGGGGTTACGTGGTTTGTGTGGTTGCGATCAGGCAGTGGTGCGTTGTGTGTAGGCACAAGAGCTGATGGGAGTGGCCAGCGCATCGTGCAGCAGTGAGGCGTTAGGCATGAAGCACGAGAGTGAGTGTGCATGGGGTTCTCAGAAGGACAGCCTCAGCCTTGCGGAGAGATGCACGGAAATGGCGGGCCAACGCAGAGAGGAGCTGGACAGCGTTGGTGGTTTGTTGTTTTTGTTGCTTTTTCCGGGAATGAAGGTGGGAGGTGGTTAGTCTGCGGAAGTAATACGGTATGTATGACCTAATCCAAGGCTTGTTTTATTCGTGGACCGCGATTGGGCGGCGGGGGCGATATGGAACGGTAATTTGGGGATGGGGTTGACTCATTGGCTGCCGTAATGGGACGTGATTGGCCATATTTAAAACTCGGCTGGCTCCTCGACTTATTGGTCCTTCCGGCCTCTGCCTCAATCAACACCAAATCCCCCCAGCATTACACCGTCACATCGCATTTGATAGTTCACAAAGGTTGCTAGGCCTGCAGTTTTGACAGCACACACCTGAGCACCAGACTCCCAACTACAACTACCAAGTCCCTTGCGCCTCTTTTTAATCGAATCACCATGTCGCCCACCCCGCCCAAGGAGGACAGTGTGGAACAACAGTCTGCTCCATCGCCTGACGCTCAGGAAGCACAAATGCAGGGTGTCGGCTACGAGTTTGAGGTCAAAGAACAGGATCGATGGCTCCCCATCGCGAATGGTGCGTATGTATTCTTGTTCCTGTCCTCGCGCGCGTGCGCCGGCCTGGCGTGGTGTGCCTCTTCCCTTTTCCCGTCTGCACGTCGACCCTTTGATTCATTGCTTGCTTGCGAGTCGCTGGCCGCCCGCATCGCATCGCATTTCCATCCACCAACACCAGAGCCATACCGAGACGAGAGCCATAGCCTTCCGTCCATAGGCAGCCCACGGACGGGCACTGCACAGTGCAGCCGTCGCCGGACACTGAGAGCGGAGTCGCCTACGCGTCGAATCACACCCTCCCGTCCCCCAGCCCAAGCCCCCCTCCCCCCCGATCGCCCGCCCCTGCAGCCGCCCCGCGCCGCCTTTCCTTCCGTCGTCTCCGCCATGTCCGACTCCGACACCTCCCGCACGCGACTGTCTGCCTCGACCTCGGATTCCAGCACCGATGCCTCTTCTTTTATTCGTGCCGCGTCCGATGCTAACATTCGCAATTTTGCTCCAGTGGCCCGTATCATGAAAACGTCGTTGCCCGACAACGCAAAAATCGCAAAAGAAGCCAAAGAATGCATGCAAGAATGCGTCAGCGAGTTCATCTCCTTCATTACTAGCGAGGGTAAGTCATCCTCTGCTCGCGTGGAAACCGCTCGCTAACCCATCATTTTATATTACAGCCTCTGAAAAGTGCCAACAAGAAAAACGCAAAACCGTTAATGGCGAGGATATTCTCTTTGCTATGACCTCTCTCGGTTTCGAGAACTACTCGGAAGCATTGAAAATATACCTCTCGCGCTACCGCGAGGTGAGCTACCCTTCTCGTTCGCCACCTCCTGCTGCTGCTCGTACTCGGTTGGATTCTGTTCATTGTGATCTTCCTTCTCCACCTGCATCTCCACCTGCATTTCGTTATGATTCTTTCTCTGGAGATTCTGATCCTCCTTGCGTGTCTTTTAGTTCTCTTCTAGTAACTTTTCTCTCCCCTCCTCTCCTTACATTTTTTAAACCCTACATCCTCGATACTGACTTCTGTCTTTAGACTCTTCTCGCCAGCCAGAACAAGCCAGCTGCAGGCGGTCAATATGTCGGCGGCGCAAACGGTTCTACCTCGAATGCTGGCGCTACCGGAGAAGGTGCCGCGCAACATCCTAACCCGATGAATGCCAACCCGGAAGTAGCAGACAACGATACCACCTCCTTCGGCTACACAGTCCAGAACGGCGGCGGCGAATTCTGAACGACCACTGCCGCCAATGGATCCCCAGTAGCAGGTGCAGAATGATTTTAGTGGCGACGAGAAGCCTTTGGACGGCTTCCTAACCACCACCAGGGAGAAGAAGACTACCTGGGATCCCAAGCAGCGCGAGTACGAAAGCTCAAAGATCTATCAAGACTGGACGAGCGAGTAAAAAAATGATTTTTTCGAGGTCGACAAGGGACCGTACACCTCTCCCTTTTTTTTCCTTTTTCGGTCCCTGTCATGTGTAATTATTAATGATGGGTTCAAATTTCAAACGGCGATGGAAAGGAGTACACATGTTGTCTGGTTTCTTTCGTTCTCTCGGAGTCTTGTCCTTATTCATTTGGTTTGGAAATTTTGATGTCTATGTGTGAGATGAGAGAAGAAGGGGGCCGTTCATTATCTTATTTATTTTACGACTTCAACCGCGCCCCTTCTCTCTCCCTCTACGATTGTTTGCTTAGGACTAGACTTTTGTTGTTTAACATTTGTTTTCTTTTTATGTTCGCTCACGCGAGCTTCTTTTATTCTTCTTGCCTCCCGCCTCCCCATGGCCCCGGCTTGTTCGTCCCCTCCTTGTGCATGCTGGACGATGATGGGGAAATTATGAATGATATACCATCTTTTTCTCGTCTTCTTCTCTATCCTTGGTCTATTCTTCTTTTCTTCCATCTTTCCTTTCCGAGCTACTCAAACAAAAAAAAATCAAAGCTTCGTTCCACTTCGCTTCACCTTACTTCCTCCCTTCTAATACCCACCCACGACCTCCTCCTCCTTCGCCCTACGCTTCCGAGCCAACAGCTCACTCAACGGTACATCCTCGTCCTCATCTTCCTCCTCTTGCCCACCACCATCCCGAACCACCGGCTCATCATAAAACTCGACCTCTTCATCGACTCCAAAATCCAACAACCGCTCCCCTTCCGAGTTCCGCCACGCTTCTTCTCCATCACCACCATCTTTCTTCCCCTTCTTCTCTTCCTCCTCCACCTCCTCATCCCCTTCCCCATCATCCTCATCAGACCCCACACCCCCCACCCCACCAACCCCCCCAGCACCCCTAACACGCTGCACAAACGGCTTCCTCCTCCTCACAACATCAGCATGCTGTCTCGCGCGGAACGCTTCAATCGTTTCTTTCGGCGACAGCGTCGTGGCTTCGTAGATGAAACCTGCATCCGGACCGCGGGCGCGGGCGGCGTCGGCGGTCGAGGTAGCGGGGCGCCGCACGAAGGAGCGGTCGGGGTCGGGTGGGGGCCAGGAGGTGGATGCGTCTTCGAAGTCGTTGGTTGGGAAGGTTAGGCCGGTTGAGAGGGGTGGGGTTGGGGCGAGGGGGTTGAGCCAGGTTAGGGGCTGTGTGTGGGGGAGGGGGGGTTAGTGAGGTTTTTTCGGGATGGGGGGTGGAGAGTTGGTTGGGGGGTTTGTTTGTCTGTTGATATCGTGCTCTTGTGGGGAAAGGGAAGTGTAGACAAGGGGTAAACAACGAAAAGGAGAGAAAAAGAAACATACATTCGCACTCCCCATCCCCTGCACCACATTCGCCCAAATCCCAACATCATACGGAAACTCCTGCCTCCGGATCCTCACCCTCGTCCCATCCGGCGCATCCAACCACCCTCCAAAATGGCGCGCCCGCCGCACCAGCGTGCGATGCCGCTCAATCTCCCACCCCTCGATCGTCGTCGTGTTGACTGCCAAGCACCACACGTTGCGCACGAATAGGATGCCCAGCGCGAACAGCGTGATGGAGTTGACGAGCGTCGTGAGGAAGAGGTGGCCGACGTGCAACATGGAGGGGCCGAGGTAGGAGGGGAGGTCACGCTGGGACCAGAGTGCTGTGAGACGGATCCAGAGGAAGTAGGCTAGGAGGGAGAGGCCGAGGGTTGTGTAGAAGAGGAAGCGGAGGAAGTGGGGGAAGGTCGTGTGGGATACACAGTTTGCGGTCCAGGGGCAGTGGTGGTCCATTTTGGGGATGCATCTAAGTAGTTTGAGTGAGTTTAGTTTTGTTTTTCGATAGGCTGTTTGGTCACGGGTTGGCTTTTTTTAATATAGATCGCCTTTTTTTTGGACGCAGAAAATGTAGAAATGGAAAAAGGTGGGTGTGCGTATGATCCTATATCGACCAGAGAAAAAAGAAAATTAAGCACATATCCAGCACTCAAAAACTAACCTTTTACACTCCTTGCAATGATGCGCTCTAGGTGGCTTCACCGCATCGCATTTCCGACACCACTTCGTCCGCTGCCCTCCTGCTTTCCCATCTTTCGCACCACCTTCAGACGAAGCCCCATGCTCTTTCAACGCATCCTTCGGTATCGTCCCAGGATCCACATACACAGCTCTCGTATACGTTATAAAAATCAGCAAGAGCAGCACATTAGATAGAATCAGCTCGTTCTTGGTCAGCGGCCTGGGGTCCAGGTAGAGAAATAGGATCTGTGAGGGGTAGCCCAGGAAGGCGATTAGGAGGTAGACGGCTGGAACCGCTAGGCGATTGAGTTCCATCTGAGGAGGAACACGAGGGGGAACCAAGTGTTGATATGGAAGTTGGGATGGGGTTGTGTATAAAGTGTGGTCGGAGCGGTTTAGCGGCTGCTGATCCTACACGTGATTGGTGCTTGTTTCAACCACCAGCCCTGCGTCATCTTTCAAGGTATCGACCACTACATACACCCATTGATGTGTGTATATAAATCAACTTGTTCAGAAATGAACCTCCGGTGAAAACTCTCTCAATCACCAAAATAAGTAGTGGCACCAACAACCCACAACGCTCATTACACACCATGGCGCGACTCGAATTGCTCTTCTACCTGCTTATCCCGACCCTCATTTTCGTACACCTTTTTGTGGCACCGTACACCAAGGTTGAAGAATCCTTCAATATCCAAGCCACGCATGATATCCTAGTTCATGGCGTGCCATTGGAAAATGCGGACCAGTTTTTTACTTCGAATTACGACCACGTTTCATTTCCTGGGAGCGTGCCGAGGACTTTTGTCGGTGCGCTGGTTTTGAGCGGACTGGCAAGGCCGTTTATGGGGCTTTTGGCTTCGCAGGATCAAGCGCAATTGCTCGGTATGTCAATGTTCTAGCTTCGTATCGTTATTCAGACTAACGTGTGTTATAGTTAGGGGTATTCTAGGTGGTTTGAATGGTCTCGCATTGATTGCTTTTAGCAGAAGCGTGCAGAGGACCTTTGGCACCAGTGCTGGAATCTGGTATGCCTTGTTCCAGGCCAGCCAGTTCCATGTAATATTTTATGCATCACGGACGCTTCCCAATATGTTTGCGTTCTTCTTGAGTAAGTTTGTGACTCCGTTTATTTGGATCTCTGTGGTCTAATCCACGACAGGTACTCTAGCATTTGGAAGCCTGCTCAACACTTCTGCAACACCATGGAGTAGCACCGTCGTCCCAAAAGGCTATAGATTAACCCTCTACCTCCTTACCTTCGCGGGAGTAGCATTCCGCTCCGAACTCGCCATCCTCGTCGGCACGCTTACCCTGTACCTCTTCGTCACGAAAAGGATTTCTATCCTGCAAATCATCCTCCCCGCCGGCCTCGCGGGTGCAGCAATTGGCCTCCTCTGCACCGTCAGCATCGACTCCTATTTCTGGCAATCGGTCCCCTTATGGCCCGAATGGATCGCATTCTACTACAACACCATCCTCGGGCACTCCTCAGACTGGGGCGTATCTCCCTGGCACCACTACTTCAGCAACGCGCTCCCGCGCCTGCTGCTCAACCCAGCCATCTACCTCCTCTGCATCCCCGTCGCGCTACTCAACGCCGCAACCCGCCAACGCACCCTTGACCTCCTCATCCCGATCCTCTCCTTCGTCGCCCTGTACAGCTTCCTCCCGCACAAAGAATGGCGCTTCATCATCTACGTAATCCCCGGCCTCACTGCCACCGGCGCCGCAGGCGCATCCTGGATCTGGACGCGCCGCGCCAAATCCACCACCTACGCCCTCCTCAGCCTCGCCCTCGTTTCCTCCGTCCTCCTCTCCTTCGCAGCCTCGACGGCCCTCCTCGCCATCTCGAGTCTCAACTACCCCGGCGGCGAAGCCCTCCACTACCTCCACACCCACTACTACCCCACGACCAACACGTCCCGCATCAACGTCTACCTCGACAACCTCGCCTGCCAAACAGGCGCCACGCGCTTCCTCGAGAACCACCGCGGCGCAGAGACCATCCTCGACGTGCTGGCCACGCAGGACACGCTCGCGAAGCGCGTGTGGACGTACGACAAGACCGAAGACCAAAAAACCCTCCGCGACCCTACCTTTTGGCAGAAATTCGACTTGGTCCTGGCCGAGCACCCCGAGACCGTGATTGGGAAGTGGCAGATTGAGTATGTGGTGTATGGATTTAGCGGGGTGAAGGTTTTGCGCCCCGGGGAGGTGAGCGGGGGTGGGATTGTGCCGGATGATGGCGCCGTGAGGGATGTGCATGGGGGGAAGGCGTGGGCGGATCGTGTTGCGGTCGCGTGGAAGGGGTTGGAGGGTGTGCTTAGGCAGAGGGTGTTTAGGGGGTGGTGGGTTGAGGTTAGGATGGAGCCTAAGATTAATGTTATGGCTAGGTAAGGGGTGGGATAAAAAAGGGTTTTGGGATTAGATGGAGAAATTGGGGGATTCGTTCACGGTGTATGTTTTCTTTGTAGAGTACGATGCTTCGGGATGAATCTATTTGCGTGGATGAGTAGAACGCGTGTTACGTACATATACATATGTTGATGATCCCTTCCACAAATCCTCTGTATCCAACAAAAAGACCACAGATTCGTACCATAATGCGTCATAACGAGCCATGATTGATTATCCGTCTTTTTCTGCAGAAGTATGGCCTTTTAGTCCATCATAACCTCAACCAATGCAACATTTTCCCATTCCTAAACACACACGAACCGCTCACCCATCCGCCTTCTTCTTCTTCTTATCCTCGACCAACTCCAAATTATCCTCCGGAACATCCTTATAATTCTCCACAATATAATCGAAAATATCATCGCTCAAGTCTCCCTGGACCGTAATCTCATCGCCGCCACCAGGAACTTTGGTCACGGAGCTCCCCGTCGCGAACTTCTTCCCAAAGTCCTTCGCCACCTTCTTGATGTCGAGACCGAAGGCCTCGAGCCCTTGCACGGCGGTGACGTACTTGCGCTTGTTGCGCTCGATGCGCTTGATGAGGATCTTGGAGGACGCGCGGGTTTCGGCGGCGCGGGCCTCGGCGGTGGCGGCTTTTGCGGCTTTCTTTTGGGAGTCTTTTTCGGCGCGTTTTTGGGCGTCGAGGGAGAGGGAGGCGAGGTTTTGTTCTATGGCTTCTGTTTTTGGGTTGGTTAGAGAGGGGTTCGAATTTCGTTTCTTCTCTCCATATACTCGAGAGGATAGAGACAGGGGAAGGGACTGTTTGGCGTCGTACCCTTGGAGTAGAGCTGCGAATGGAGGTCGGGGTGGTGCTGCTCAAGCCATTCCTCGCACTTCTTGGTCGTGCCGCCGAATTCGCAGTACTGTCGTTGGGGAATCGATGTCAGCGGGTCTGTGGACTACCAGTGCTCGCTCGAGTCGTACCTACTTCTGGTGGCAGACTGCATACTTCACACCACGATTAGTTTGTCGCCCAGCAAGCAGCCAAATAAAGGCGGGGATGCCGGGGAAGCTTACCTCCGCAGTACAGGACCGATTTTGGATAGCCGTCTACGGCCATTTTGCACGTCGGATGTGAAAGGGAGGTGGTTTCGGGCTGTTTATGTGTGGTCGAGGAGTGATGTGTGGTTGAGGGGTATCGCGTGCTGGAGGGGTGGTTGTTTTTAAGGGTATCCGCGTTGCGTTTGTGGTGGGGCAATAGCGGGGTATCTTGCAGCTGCTCTTCAGATGCCAGACAGGGGTCTCTCAGTTCGAGCCATGGGTGTCGGCACCATTGTTTGTCTTTAACGTGAGTAAAGTCTAAAGTGCAACATTGATTGGAGATGCACTCGAATCTTGCGTGAAAGGTGATTAAGCAATGGCGCGTTGAAAATCCGTGTTCAATCGTTCAATTGATGGCAGCCTACTGATTATACAGGCAGACGTTGGAGCCTAACGTTGCCTGGGCTAAGCCTACATGTAATCATTTGACCTCCAACAAGCCAGCACGTATGTACCTATGTAGGCAGTCATCAATCTTATAGAACGATATCAGTCTTTCTAGTAAGTAGCCATGCACGTTGAGAGGAAATCTCGACATTCAAACGAGTATTAGTAGCAGAATGGCAGCCAGTAATGGGCAAACAAGCATATATCAATTAGGAGCATTCAGCCAGATAGATGACCAGAGAGATGGTACAATAAGAAAGCAACTGTACAAATTAATCAGCCACAATAGTAGACAATTGCGCTGTGCGTTTGATCATGGGCCGTGGATGCGTGCCTCCGGGTGAGGCTTTGCTCGGCTTAGCGCGTCTTGGCGGCAGGCTTTCACTCATCGTCGCTACAAATACTTGCCCTCTTGTCTTTGCCCTCTTGATACATTCATTCTTTCAACCCACGCAGCTACTGTCAACCCCCCACCCCAACCTCGACCGAATCATTACAACACCAACAGCTGCGCACAACGATACCTCTACAAAATGCCTCCTTCCCAACGCGTTCGCAAGGGAGGAGTCCGCAAGATCCAGCAGAAGCGCGACCGCGATGGCGACCTCATCATGGGCGCCACTCCAATTCTTGCTTCAGGCAGTCGCTCGGATCGAGGCGGCCGCGGCGGCAGCAAGCCATCCGGTCATCGCAACAACGGCGCGCCCACACAACCTTTTACTGAGCTCAAAGTCACAGGCTGGACGGACGTCAAAGAGTTGAGCAAACTTCTCAACTTTCTCGAACGCCATTCCGCCCGACGCTCCCCCAATGTCTCCAAGAACGGTGTACCTCCCAAAATGATCAAGCGCCACCGTGTGGTCGACACGACCCTCACCATCTGGGTTCGCCCTGAAGACGTCACACCTTTCAGCAAGATCAACGGCTTTACCTTCACCTCCGAGCATGGCACCCAGAAGCTCACAATCGCTGGGCAGGGAATTCGCCAAAAGTCTCCCTCGGCCATGGACACAACCGATGCCAAACCCGATGAGAAACCCAACGAAATTGCCGACATGTTGAAGGATTTCCTCAGCCGTCGATACAACATGGATGAGAAGCTTCTGAACTTGAACGCCATTGCCGAAGATGCTGAAGTCGCAAAATCTGGCATGTTCGATTCACCTAGGACACAAGCCAAGTTCTTCCCCGCTTTGATGACAATCTGCGACCGCACTCTCGAGACGGCAGCTCAAAGCAAGAAGGACGTTATTCAAAGCGTCACACTGGCGGGCAATAACCTTCCCAATGCCGACCTCATCAAGAGTCTGGCCATCACCCTACCCCACATCCGCAACCTTGACCTCTCCGGCAACAAGTTTGCTAGCATCAAGGATCTCAAGGCGTTCAAGAACCGATTCCGATTCCTCGAGCACCTCATCATCGAGGTTGGCGAGCCAAACTGGCAAGAGGAGCTTATTTCATGGTTCCCAAAGCTTCGCATCTTGAATGGCCAGCAAGTCCGCCCAGACCCTCCTGCTACATGCGGCGCAGCCAATAAGACCACCACTCCTACACCGGCACCAATTGCTCCCTCGACCTTCACTGAAGAGCAAGAAGCAATGCTTGCCTATGTCATCAAAGAAACCAACCTCAAGCGCGAGCTTGCAATCCAGTGCCTAGAAGCTGGCAGCTGGAACATTGACAATGCAGCTCAGCTCTTCCTTGCGCAGAAAGACAGTCTTCCACCGGATTCGTTCAATTAGGAGTTGGTTGAACCTATGGAGACTGTCCGCCATGTCGCTCTGGCCATGACTTGAAGCGTACGTCGCCGGCGCATACCTTCACCAACATTACGACCGACAACTTTCCGACATCTGGTATTCATCGCGGAGGAACTGTATCACGATTTGTGACTTTCATATCATCAGAACGGCAGTGAGGGATTTCCTTTTTATTCCTGTTCGACTCATTCAAAGGTTAATACAAGCGGTGGATCTTACTTGGGTGTACAAACAAAAATCATCGGAAAGGATTATACATGGGACGGAGGCGCAACACATCATCTGCTAAGGAGTTTTGCATGAGCAGCACACTGCATTTGGGATTTGGAGTTTACTCCTTCATAGGCTGGTTTGTGGCCTCTGCTAGATTTCCTTTTTCTTTCCTTGCTTTTCTTGCCTGTTTGTTTTGCATGTCCTCCTAGATACCCAACCACTCAATCTCAATCAATAAGACCTGTGCTCTGGCAAACAGAGAGAGGCGAGCTCGATGGATATCGAGTCGTCACTTTACATTACCAACCCACTTTCACCCTCAATTCTTCGTGATTTGTATCGAATGTGTTACTTTCTTCTTTCCACTCTTCACAGAAGTCTTCCTAGCTTTTGAAAATGTGCTTTATTTTGATATACCTAGGGAGGTCAATTGGAGGATACGGGTTCCCCAAGCCGCCGCGGACTTGACACGCAATCACGTGGCGATAACGCTTATCGACCGAGGCGTTGGTTCTAACTTTTTGCATTGCCAAGATTTCGGAGCTTCCATCACCACTCACTTGCGCAGAACTCTCGTTCGAATTCTACAGCACTTCTCACTTGCTTAAAAGCCCTCTAATTACTTCCGGAGGCTTCTAGCGACTGGTAGAATTTGCGCTACCTCCTCTTCGTTCGAATCTGTTGGAGGCGGCGGGGAAGCCTGCGGAGTTTGTCGCAATGCCTAAGAAAGCAATGTATGTGAATATTCCAGGGTGACAGAAAGATTGGAAGAGACTAATGGTTGATCTAGTGATGCGCGCATACCTGCATTGATTCGCAATGGCGCTCAGGTACGATTTTCTAGCCCAGGGTTAGACTCGATCTCGGTACTGATTTTTTTTCGCAGGAGAAAAAACGAAGCTTTTTCGTGGTTGTTGGTGATCGCCAGAAAGATGTTATAGTCAATCTATATCACATCCTCCTGAACGTGGACGTAAAGCTGAACAAGTCTGTGTTGTGGGCATACAAGAACAAACTTCTCGGATTCTCAAGGTGCGAAGAATTTCGCTGGAGTGTTAGAAGGGAAAATTGCTGACGCGTGCATCCCATAGTCACCGAAAGAAGCGCGAAAAGAAAATCAAAAGCGAGATCAAACGCGGTATCCGTGACGCCGACACCGAAGACCCTTTCGAATTATTCGTATCCACCCAGAACATCCGATATGTGTACTACAAAGAGACGGAGAAGATTTTGGGAAACACATATGGCATGTGTATATTGCAAGATTTCGAGGCCATCACGCCAAATCTTTTGGCACGAACGATAGAAACAGTCGAAGGAGGTGGATTGGTGATTTTGCTGTTAAAGGGCATGAGCAGCTTGAAGCAACTTTACACGCTGTCTATGGATGTTCACTCGAGGTATCGAACCGAAGCGCATAGCGATGTCGTGGCACGGTTCAACGAGCGATTTATTTTGTCCCTTGGCAAATGCGAGTCGTGTTTGGTAGTGGACGACGAGCTCAATGTATTACCCATATCAGGAGGAAAGCATGTCAAGCAGCTACCACCGCCGGACCCAGAGGCAGAGGGCAAGACACCGAGAGCTAAAGAGTTGGAGCAAATAAAGGAGTCTTTAGCGGACACACCACCTGTAGGCGATCTTATTAAGCTTGCCAGGACTGTAGACCAGGCCAAGGCACTCCTTACATTCGTGGATGCGATAGCGGAGAAGAGCCTCCAAAGCACAGTAACCTTGACAGCTGGCCGTGGTCGAGGAAAATCTGCGGCGCTTGGTGTAGCAGTGGCGACTGCGATTGCTCACGGCTACTCCAACATCTTCATCACCTCGCCTAGCCCAGAGAACTTGAAGACCTTATTTGAGTTTGTCTTCAAAGGTTTCGATGCGCTTGGGTATATGGATCACCAGGACTACACTATCATGCAGTCCACGAACCCCGACTTCAACAAGGCCATCGTGCGCGTCAACGTGCACCGGCAGCACCGCCAGACGATTCAGTATATCCAGCCTCAAGACTCGTACACTCTAGGGCAAGCAGAATTGGTTGTCATTGACGAGGCCGCAGCCATCCCTCTACCATTAGTCAGAAAACTTATGGGTCCATACCTCGTGTTCATGGCATCTACCATCAACGGATACGAAGGAACTGGTCGATCGCTGTCCCTGAAGTTGATCCAACAATTGCGGGAACAGTCGAGAGGCCGAGGCGCCAACGGTGCGGACTCCGTCATTGATCGATCCACTGGCAAAGAGACTAAGGACGGGACCGAAATGTCAATGGCTGGACGTTCCCTGCGCGAAATTACCCTTTCTGAGCCCATTCGTTACGCCCAAGGCGATGCCGTCGAACGGTGGCTGAACGATGTACTTTGTCTCGACGCAACCCTTCCACGCAACAAAATGAGTGCCCGGGGATGCCCACATCCCTCTGAATGCCAGCTTCTTCATGTAAACCGAGATACCCTATTTTCCTTTAACCCGGCGGCCGAAAAGTTTCTTCAAAAAATGATGGCGCTCTACGTAGCCAGCCACTACAAGAATTCTCCGAATGACCTACAGTTGATGTCCGACGCCCCTGCTCACCAGCTGTTCGTGCTTGTTCCTCCCGTCACCGAGGACAACAAACTCCCCGAGCCGCTCTGCGTCGTGCAAGTCGCGCTTGAAGGCCAGATCAGCAGGGAGAGCGTGTTGAACAGTCTCAGCCGAGGGCAGCGCGCCGGTGGCGACCTCATTCCCTGGATCGTTTCCCAGCAATTCCAGGATGAGAACTTCGCTGGTCTTTCCGGTGCCCGTGTGATCAGGATAGCAACGAACCCAGAATACATCGGCATGGGATACGGCTCTCGCGCCCTAGAACTCCTCGTCGATTTCTACGACGGCAAGCTAGCCAGCCTGTCCGAAACCGAGCCCCAGGAAGTCCAAGGAATGCGCCGGGTGAGCGAAGAAGAGCTAGAAAACGCAACCCTCCTCAAAGACGACGTCAAAGTCCGCGAAGCCAAAGACATGCCACCGCTCTTTGCTCGCCTCCCCGAACTCAAAGCCCCTCAACTCGACTACGTCGGCGTCTCCTATGGCCTGACTCCCCAACTCCACAAGTTCTGGAAACGCGCGTCCTTTGTCCCCGTCTACCTCCGCCAGACCCCCAATGAGCTCACCGGCGAGCACACGTGCGTCATGCTCCGCTCGCTCGAAACCACCTCGTCGGACGGCAGCTGGGTGGCCGCCTTCGCCAAGGACTTCCAGCGCCGCCTCCTATCGCTCCTCTCCTACCAGTTCCGCACCTTCCCCGCCATCACCGCCTGCTCCATCGACGAATCCGCCTCAGCAGGCTCCAAACTCGACGCCGACCTCGCCGCGAAACCGATCCGCAAGGCCGAACTCGACGACCTCTTCAGCGCCTACGACCTCAAGCGCCTCGACTCGTACGCAAACAACATGCTCGACTACCACGTCATCCTCGACATGCTGCCCACCATCGCCCAGCTCTACTTCACAGGCCGCATCAAGGACCAGGTCAAACTAACCGGCATCCAAACCGCCATCCTCCTCGCCGTCGGCCTCCAGCGCAAGGAATTCGCAGACGTCCAGAAGGAACTCACCCTCGAGTCCAGCCAACTCATGGCCATGTTCATCAAGCTGATCCGCAAATTCGCCACCGCCTTCCGCCAAATCATCGAAGGCGCCGTCGAAGAAACACTCCCCGCCGCCATGGAAGTCGACGAGAACGGCAGCGCTCCCGGTGGCGCCGACGACAACGACGCACAGCAGCGTTTCAAACCGCTCGACAAGGACCTCGACGAGGAGTTGCGCGAAGGCGGCGACGAAGCGATGCGCGATCTAGAGCGCGAACGCGCAAAGGCCATGATCGACTCTCTGCCTTTAGACAAGTAAGTCAAACCACCTACCACCCCTCAAAACACGACATGTAAACTAACCTCGCTGTGTGCGATCAGATACGCCATCCAAGCCGGAGCAACCGACTGGGCCGATGCCGAGCGCCAGATCAGCAAAGCGGCCAAGCAAGGCGGCTCGGGTTCCAACAGCATGATTGTCAGCGTGAAGACGGGTAAGGAGAAGAAGAGGAAAGCGGGTGAGGCTGTCGAGGAGGCGTATAAGGAGGCGAATCGGGAGGGCGGTGGGAAGAAGAAGAGTAAGTCGGGGAAGCATAGGTAGTTCTGATTAGTCGAGAGATTGTTGGTGTTGTATGATGATGAATGATATCGTGTACGACATGTTATGTTATTTTCTTGTTGCTGTTTTGTTCTCCGTCCTCAACAAGTGACATTAAACGCCGTCGTACCGGGGTATCAAACCAAAAAAACCATCAACTTCTTCTCCGCCATCCCTTCCCAACACCTCAAAATTCCACCCACAAAGCAGCAAACCACTACCTACCAACCCTACTCCCCCTCTCCACAACCACCCTCCCCTTCCCCACACCCTCCGCAAAAAACCGCAACGCTCCATTCTCCCTCACCTCCCCCAACCCGCCAACCCCAACATCCCCCCACGTCCTCCCCCCAACCCCCACCTTATCCACACCCTCCACCCTCGCCCACACAAACCCCATCTCCCCCATCCCCTCCAACCTCAACCCAAACACAACATGCTCCTCATGCACCAACGTCGCAGACGGTCTCCCAACCATCCCCATCTTCACATCGATAGGAACCTGTTTAACAGCCACGCTCGTCCGCCTCGCCATCGTAGCTTCTACGATGCGGATCCCTGTTTCTATCTTTCTGGAGTTCTGAGGTGGTTTAGGGGGCGCGATGATGGAGCTGTGGACGATGCCGTTTTCCTCGTGGGCGAGATCGGTGAGGCGCGTGTGGAGGGTGGCGTCCATGCCGATGATGGTGGAAGGGAGGAGGGGTGAGATCGTAAAGGAGAGGTTTGAGGTGAGGTGGAGGTGCAGGGTTGGGGTGAAGGTGTTGAGGGTGTAGTAGGATATTCCTGCGGATTTTGGGGGAGAGAGAGTTAGCTTGCTCCTCTATCTCTCGTGTTATATCTGTGATCCACATCAAAGGGGGGAAAAAAAGACTCACTCTGTCCAACCAACAACCCCACATCCACCAGCGCCTCCCCGGACGTCAAACGCGACCTCGTCGTCCTAACCATTTTTAAACCTGGACCCGAACCAATCGACGACGGCACACTACCTTGTCCATCCTGCTGCTCAGCAAGCATATTTCTCGGCACCAACCGCATCACCTCTTCGACGGGGGGACTAAACGGCTCTGTAAATGGCTCGGTGCGGACGGCGGTAGCTTCAGACCCACCTCGTTCGTCGAGTCGTTGGAGCGTTTCGCTCAGCGAGTCTTTGCGGTCCCAGATGGACGTGTGGTTTCGTCGTTGTAGCTCTGCGATTAGGGTGGGTCGGGGGATGCTGTAGTATATCATGTTGTTTTAGATGAGAGGTGTGGGTGGAGGTGTTAGTGTGTTGTTGGGCCTGGTGTGGTTTTGTGGGGTTTGGAGTTGGGTAGATGGGGGAGCGTGGTTGGTTGTTGACGATGGGTTGTGGTAAAATGAGGGGAGTCACGATGTGGTTTGTGGTTTGTTTACTCTGCATTCGTTTAGCGGGTAGTGGGAAAGAGCAAGTTTGCTTCGGACTTGGAGAGGGAAGGCGCGCGTTGTGTGGTTGTTTACGCACAGGCTATCAATTCATGGATTGGTACCTTGTCACTCGATTTGTCGTCATCACCGCCATTCAAAGGCAAAAGGGAAGTCACGCATACTAGGAAGCAATTGACATTTAACATGCTAGATTGATACATACATTAATCCGAAGATTAGAGGTAATTTTGAAACTATAGAAATGTACATAGGTAGGAAAGGAGCAAGGATTGTGATATTCCAAAAATCGGCAATGTCCAAAAACAATACATATCAAGAAAAGAAGGGGGGGGATTAAGGAGGGGAAAAGACACATAACTAAACAAATGAAGAAACAGATCAAGAAAACCAATTGCAAAATTTATCCAATTCACAACTCCCAAAACAAACCCTTGGAAAACAGTTGCAAGTCATACCGATAGAGTGGATTCGCTGCTTGTTGGATCTCAGGATTCAAGGGCTTCCACCGCGCTTGAATGAACAGGTTTAGGTAGTGCTCTAAGTCGGCCCAGTTGAGGATTTTGTTCTAGGCCTCTTTGACGGCGGTGAGCGTCGCGATTTGGATGATCTCGAATTATCTCTAGATGAGGCTCGGTCGTTTTTTTAAGAAACCGACGAGCTAGTTGTGGTATCGAATG
Source organism: Periconia sp. R9002 (assembly GCA_023627715.1). Taxonomy (NCBI): domain Eukaryota; kingdom Fungi; phylum Ascomycota; class Dothideomycetes; order Pleosporales; family Periconiaceae; genus Periconia; species Periconia sp. R9002. The sequence continues at coordinate 235,516 of JAMAHW010000033.1, read as the reverse complement.
CGTCACTATCGTCTGTAGGCAAGCTTGAATGAAGCTGTTTTGCAGGGCGTTTGGTTTCGAAACTCCATTATTCCATAGCCTCATCTTCATCGAATGGATTACGTCTCTCGGGACTGGGAAGCAGAGTTTCATCGTTATATCCATAACGCATACCCTCTGGATGTCGATATTCAGCCTCATGGGGTACAGCTGAAGAGTCCATGGATGATCCTTCCGCTGAGTCTCCCAATGATTCCCGTGATTCCGATGGAATATTGGAGGGTGTGACTAAAGGCTCGTCTGCAGAGTCGTCAGATAGTTCTGTTAAGTCCTCCCAGGAAAAGGCTTGTGGAGGAACCGTCTGCTGTGAAGTTTGCGGCTGGTCTGGCGACGGCCTTGGAGCGGCTGCTTGTCTTTCAGGTTGATGACCATCTTGGTGTTGTGTAGAACTTGAGCTAGACTGTGCGATGGCACTTGGAGGTGTATATTCTACCAGGCCAGGTGGAAGCAAATGCCTAAAGGGATCTTCTTCGCCTGAATACGGATAATTCTCCAGATCGCGTATATGGTTTTCCCTCCAGGTGATGAATTTCTGCTCCTCGTTTTTATACCTTGCTCTAAGCTTTCGACCAGCAATGCTACTGTATATGAGCTCACTCCTGTACCATATAGGCAGATCATGCCGTCGTTTGATGTTATCGAGTTCCTTTCCCGTTTTAACTTCGCCATTCGCATCATGGTCTTGCTCATACTTTCTCATATTATTGATATGCGAGTCCAACTCTTTCTGGTAATCTTCGACTGTTTTGCGATATTTAGCCTTTTGTAGAGTAATACTTTGCTCTATGAGATACGCTCGGCCCTCATACGTAATATCAGTGCGACGCTTGATATTATCAAGTTCAGACGCCCCAGGTGTTTTTCCAGGCGCGTACATCAAAGGATCAGGTTTATTCACCTCAGTGAAACGCTTGATTCTTTCTGGATCTTGGTTTAATATCTCTGACTCTATCCTGACCCACTCTGCCCGTGGTTCGTTCATATCGCTAGTGCCGTGTTCGTAAGCTTCGTAGTTGCGGGGATCGTCGGCAATTAATGGCCAGTTTCTTGCTTTCCGGGAGGACGGATTTTGTAGTTGTTGAGAGGAAGTTCCAAGTGCACTAGAAATACCCGATGTTTCTGCCTTATGACTGTCTTATATCTTGCTTTGGCTTCCCCCCGCTGGGAGAATTCGTATATTGAACAAGTATATATGTCGAATTTTTGTGTTAAAGTCGCTTCAAGACTCGCTCCAAGTGGCTCTCTGAGTTGGTTGTAATGGAAGGGCTGTTATAAAAAATATAGAATGAGTTCGAAAGAGTATTCTGAGAGTGGACTTGGAGACAGTAGTGGTGGTCAAGCATCTCTTTTATAAACTTTTTTAGATTAACCTTTGAACACTTTTCAATGGCATGAACCGATTGTGACTCCGGTGTCACTCAACGACAACCTATCAAATCTCCCCAACTGTGGTTTGCGAGCCATTTCTCAGATATGAGTTTTTTTTGTGCCATGATCCATTGCGTTCTTGTGTGACGATATGAGTCTGCTGTGATGGAAGGATGTTCAGTGTACTCAGATATGCGACTGACGATGATTCAATGTGTAGAAAGAAGAGATATCGATTGGTTGACTGCCAACTCTATAGGCGCACAGGCATATATATTAGGGAACAAACTAACTGATCACATGAAGCTATTAGTTATGCACGTGCTATGAATGTCACGCGAAAACTTTAGGGGCTATCTTGTGGCAGTCTTTTAGAGCGTATATACATAGCATAATTTGCGCTCTATTTGCGTTCGTCATACTAGTCGTAACGTGGTAGGTGCATACTCGTCACATGCGAGGTATCATAACATAAGCGTGCCTGTTTCATTGGAAAACACAGTCTTTCACCAAATGAAGCGCGAAAGATGTAATGGATGATGAACCAGCACTTTAAGAAAATTACTTATATTGCGAATCAGGAGTGGTATGAATGAGGCGTGCAACGGTGGGTACTCACTTCCAGACATCTTTACCACGTGAAGGATGACTGCGAAGTGACTTGAAACGCGCAATATGGCTGCGCTATCCCGCATTTCTGAACTGTGACTGTTCCTCTTTAGCTTTGATTCCGCAATGAATGAAATTAAGTCACACGAATAATGTCAGCGATCGAGGCTGAGTAGACGGCAGGCTTATTGTTACAAAAGGGATAAAGTGTGTTGTCGCATATATATGGCCCTAGATTCACAAAGAGGTGATTAGTACCAGGCCGCTTTTTTGGGACATGTGTCAATAATATAATTCTTTAATTATGGTCATTTCCCCTTGTACTTGTATCTCTATATCAGGATTGTCACCTACTCAGAGCTCAAGCGTTTTTTCAGCCAGCGAGCATGCTTGCAGTGAATTCTTCAACCACATCATTTCACCTAGTTCTTTTCACAATCAGAGCTACAAATAATGTAAAAGAGGAACTCCATATTCATTCAATGTCAGATGAGCATATTTATTTGCACCCAGTGCGGTCTTTGGGGAGTATGTTGGCCCGATGGCAATCCCTGCCCAAATCATGGATTTTATCAGCCAAGAATAACGGTCTACGCAGAATCGAAGGATCATGCGCAAGAATATTAAAGGAATTGAGCAAAGGACCGATTAATGATTTATGAACATATCTTTTTTCCACTACCTGTGTCGATACCCAAGGTAGTAATACTTTGTGAGGATCATTTCAAATTTCAAATTTCATGAACATATCTTTAATTTTCACGCATCACTCGTTTAACAACAGCCAGCAACATTGATTTCTGATTAATACAGATACCCGGTGCAAAATATTGGCCAGGTCATGCTCCGTTGATGGTAAAGCTCCTAGTATAGTTTCAAGATCATAATCCGCATCTGTTCTCACTCGAAAAACTCCCTTTGGGAGATGTATGATGACATTTCCGCCAAAAGGATGATACATCTACACGTGGAAGTGCACCGGCCCGACCCAGAACATTACCAAAACCGAAAGCAGAACTCGTTGGCCCAAGATCATGAATTATGGAGGTGGAGTCTTTGTCGTGTGTCCCGAGAAACTGGTAACCCAAGCCTACGGACATGCGTTGATCGATCCTTTGTCCACCCCAATGTTTTAACCTTAGTCCAGCACGCGAACGTCTGGTGGCGGAGCCAACTCAGCAAACTACGCATACGCAACATGTCTTCTACTATGGATCTAAGTATTATACCCGCAGGCAAACCGCCCCCAGGCGTGCAATCCAACCTCGTCAACCCCCCGAGTCTCCTCGGCGCCGTCATCGCAAGCACCGTCGTCATCCAGCTCCTCACGCTCGTTTTCATGCTCGCGCGCTTCTATGTAAACTACCACGCGCCCAGGATCCGACTCGAGGACTACTGTTCCTGTATGGCCTGGATGGCCTTCATCATTCAAGCAGCTTTGATCTGCCTCAACAGCTCGCGGGGGATGGCCGTACACATCTGGGACGTATCACTCGGTACGCTGATCGACGGAAGTCGCCTGTACAACATCATCTTCATGTTCTACACCATTTCCGGTGGTTTTGCAAAGGCGACTGTGTTTTTACAGTTCCAGAGAATCTTCACGACGCCGAATATCAAGGGTGCAGTGTATTGGGTGATCAAGATCTCGCTGTTGGCGAACGCCCTTGCGTATACGATCTTTTTGTTCTTATACATCTTCACCTGCTGGCCGAGAGAGAAGATTTGGAACCAAACTGTGCCGGGCCACTGTATGGATTCGAACAAGCTTAACATGGCTATTGGTGGCTTGAACACGTTCTCTGATGTCGAGGCTTTCTGCGTGCCGGCTTGGGCGATTTGGCGGCTCCACATGGATGTGAAAAGAAAGCTATCAGTGTTTGCAGTGTTTGCCATCGGGGCTCTGTAAGTGATTTTCGTATTTTGGTTGAAAAATTCCTTACTGATCGGATCGCAGTGCTGTCGCAATAGGCTGTCTAGGAATGTATTTCCGCGTTCTTATCCTCCAGCGCCCCGATAAAACGTGGCTTCTCACCCAGACTGCCATTATATGGTAATTCTGCGCTGTTCGAATCATCAGGCTCCCACTAACATGTGCGCAGTATGGCCGAATTGAGTATCGTTATTATTGTGGGATGCTGCCCGTACATTCCTCGCCTCCTCCGCATGCAGAAGAAAACAAAACACTACAATACGCGCAAGCGGAACACGATCAGTACCATCGGGAGCGGTGGCAAGAAATGGCAGAACTCTTCTGGTCGTACTAATTTTGACATGTTGGAGGATGAGGATAATGAACCACCACGACTTGGCGTTACTACGACGGTTTCGGCCACAGACAGGGTGTAACTTTATCAAACTGTTAAGGTGAAAGGAAGAATCTTGTAAATACCGGAGTCCATTCGCTCCCTCTCATGAGAAGGCACGGATCGCATGTTGATTGTCACTGTACTGTATACATTGAGTGGATTGTAACCTTTGTTGTTATTGATTATGCTTAATATCTAATTGGCAGGTAAAATAGTTGAGATGAGGGGTTTTCATAAGCCGAGAGCTACCAATCAGTCATTATATAGCAGTATTCAAAAAATGAATAAATATGCAAGATTATGTTTCAGGCTTGGCATCCTCCATAGGAGCTGAGAGAGCAATACATCGACGTGCAGTATGACAGACCCCGCATAGTACTGGTGGCCACTAGCCGCTTTGGGAACTCCGAGGTCATCACTCCTCGCCCAGACTTACTCGTAGGATGTCAGTGAGCGTTCTCGAATACCCTCGAAATCAGAATGTACTTCGCCTTCCAATGAAATCTAATATACATAATTTCACTATCTTACCTCCTCAACATCATGTCCGACGACGGTCCATATACAAAGACTCGGCATGACCTTGATGACGAATCTCTAGGAGTTTACCTTCAACAACACATCGCGAATCTCCAACTTCCAATAATTTCGACAAAGATAGGGTATGGCCAAAGTAATCCCACTTATTATGTCGATGATGCAAGGAAATCGAGGTATATTTTGAGAAAGAAACCAACTGGCAAGATCATCTCCCCTGTTGCACATCAAGTCGACCGTGAGTACAGAGTCTTGAAAGCGTTAGGAACGGTGGAAGGATTCCCAGTTCCAAAGGTGTACTGCTTATGTATGGATGATAAAATCATTGGAACAGCGTTCTATGTCAGTTCGCTACCATGGTGTCAACCACGGGTACCTTCAAGCCATCTCACACGAAGCAGGTTATGGAATTCGTCAAAGGTCGAATAATCACCGACTCAAATCTCTCGACACTTCCACTTACACAACGTCGTGCAGCGTGGTTCTCTGTGATATCAACACTTGCCTGGCTCCACTCAATCGACCCAGACACCATCGGTCTCGAAGGTTACGGCAAAAAGACGGGATTTTACACCCGTCATTGCAACACTTTTTCCAGAATCGAAGCTCAGCAGTCCAAAGTCAAAGATATCAAAACTGGAAAGGAACTTGGTCGGGCCCACCCTAGATTCGACGAGATAGTAGACTATGTTCGTCACAACGTGCCTAGCGACCGTTATAGCATCATCCATGGAGACTACAAGTTCGATAACATCATATTACATCCTACGGAGCCTCGTGTCATTGCAATTCTGGATTGGGAATTGAGCACGATTGGACACCCGCTCATGGATGTGGTCTACGTTGTTGGCCCGTACTGGAACCGGTCGGCAGGAGCCAGTAAACCTAGAGACGACCAGGGCGGTGAGGTATATGATCCCGCAAACCAGAGAGAAAGCGGGTTGCCCGCCGTGGATGAATTGTTAGACGAGTACACGAAAATAGCGGGATGGGATCCAAGGGAAGACCGGTGGAAAGTTGCAAAAGTGTTCCATCTAATGCGGGTAAGTGCCATTTCGTTGTTCCCATCACCCAGTTTTTTTTTTCACGTCTATGACTATGTGGGCAACTAGTGGAGTGGGGTTCGGTGCATTTGAGGGGTAACAAAAAAGGAAACACCGCAAAACCCACTCCACACCTTTCAGCCAACAATGGGACCAAAAAAACATTTATCGACCGAGACGAGGATCGAACTCGCAACCTTGGCCTTTCAAGAGGATTTTATTTTCCAATCGAAGTAGGAGGGCCACGCGCTACCATTGCCTGATGTTCCGTTAGTCTTCAGCTCGAAACCCTTTGTCGAATGAAGAAACTTACGCCACCCGGCCATTGAAATTCAATGAGTTCCGATTCTTGAAGCGTATTTCTAATATATAGTACACCATTATGTCACAGCAAAGACTTCTACGAAATAGCGAATTCAATTCCATCGCAAACATGTACTGATTATATTTTACTAGGGTGCCACTATTACCCACGGCATCCAAGCACGGACCATCAGCGGCTCGGCCAGTAGTGAATTTTCACATCTCTACTTCGACAACGCGAAGAAAAGTCTAGACACGGCATGTGAAATGATCCGCGGCATGAAAGAAAGGGAGACTTTAAAAAGTAGTCTGTAAAGAGCGCTAGTCTTAAACAAGATGGTGGCTTAAAGATTGTGGCTTTTTTGGGTGGCTGCCACGCGCTTTCTTTGATGTGTCGCAATTCCCACGTGGATATGTATGTTGAATTTGGGCTATGTGAGCTTCATTCACAATTTAACGGTGTTGTAGTGTAATAGCTCATTATATCGAATTCTAATTGTTTGAAGTCATTGTTCCAGTAATGGCGGTTCGATTCCGCCCAAGACCTGTAGAAAAATTGTCCTGGACATCTTTTTGGGGAGCAGTCTGGTGTGTCAAGTCGAATCACGTGCTACACTTTTCCACCGGGAATCCGACTGATCTATGTGCTTTTAGATAATTGATATCGGAATTGCCTATAATATCTAAAATGACAAAATTTCAAGAGCTGTAAAACTCAGGCTATTATATTAGCGTGATCATCTTGCAAAGAACTGAACAGCCTCACCTAGGTGTACAAATAGCCCGCATTTACAACACTTACTACTATAGATGTGCTTAGAGTACCTTTTCCCTATCATTCTATTAGAGGTAAGTAGGGTACGAAGTTCTTATTGTCTTTATTTTATTACTAATTTTCCCCAGTTTTACTATTTAAAAATATGGATTTCTTTTGTACCTATTAATACTTAATAATATCAAATTTGTAAGTGCGGGATATATCAAAACCCGCGTAATACGTATAGAACGTTTCATTTACATTGTGCGATTGTGATATAGCCTTACCAGTTGAACGCGTAATTCATAATGTTGTCTGGCGTCTTAGCACCTTGTTGGCTGAGGAGCCATCATGGTATGCGCCATGGAATCACAAGTGCTCAATGTCGATAAATATATATTAACAGAACAACTAATCCGTCATCAACTTTTCGACGCGGAAATCTCTAAGCAGCTTGCCATGCATATCCACGACGTCCTCATTATTGGCGCTGGGCCCTGCGGTCTCGCGATCGCCGCAAGACTGCACGAGCATACGCCATCAGCGACTTTCACCGATGACGAGCATCAAAGATATCATTGTAAGAAGCTCCAAAATATCTCACAGGAGAGCTACATTGACAAGATTGGACACTAGGGATTCGTAAACATGGCCAGAAGATGACTATTCGTAACCGACGAAAGAACAAAGATCAACTCCCACGTCCCTCAACCGCATCCATCTCGGAGTTCCAAAAGATTGACATGGTCGTACTTGATGCTGATGGAGATACATGGATGGCCAAATGGAACCGCCTCTTCTCTCTATTCGGTATCGAGCACCTACGCAGCCCAATGTTTTTCCACGTGGACCCTTCAGACCGTGACGCACTCCTCGCATACGCATACGCTCAAGGTCGCGAGAGAGAGCTTCAATGTCTACCTGGGTGCGCAGGTAAGGAAGTTAGCAAGCACCGCAAAAAGAAGCGCATACATGCTCGTGGACACGTATCACAAAGTGGGCCAGACGTGGATGAGCGGGATCGGCAGGATTATTTCACGCCTTCGACCTCAGTTTTCCGTGCTCATTGTAGCGAGGTTGCTAGGTGCTATGGACTCGGTGACGAGCTCGTGAGGAAAGAGAAGGTGGTGGACGTCACATATGGCGACATCGACGCTTTCCGAGACACAGAGCACGACAGTGTTATTGAAGAAGATGTCGAAGACACATACACAAAGGTGTTTAAAGTAGAAAGCGATCAAGGTACACATTACGCCCGCGCAGTCGTGCTGGCGATTGGTCCAGGCAACACACCGAAAGTACCTACGATTCGTGGTCTACCATCTTCAACCGCTGAAATACCTCACCCTGGGTTTAGTCATGCGCTGAATCTGCCTCAATTCCCAACTCCTTACCTCCAAGCTAGAATAAATTCCGGCGCCCCAACAAACATTTTAATCGTCGGCGGTGGACTCACGAGCATTCAATTAGCCGATCTTGCGCTCAAAAAGGGCGTCAACAAAGTCTGGCTTCTTATGAGAGGAGACGTCAAGGTCAAGTACTTCGACATCGGCCTCGATTGGGTCGGCAAATTTAGAAACGTAAAGCAAGCGGAATTTTGGTCTGCCGATACCGACGAAGGTACGTGATCCCAGCGTCTTAGAGATCAAGGTATCGAGACGCTAACATTTACTAGAACGTCTGGAGATGTACCTTGAGGCGCGCAACGGAGGAAGCATCACTCCCCGATACCGGAAAATTTTAAATACTCATGTGTCAAGCGGGAAGATCTCGCTGTGTACTTACACCACGCTCGAATCCGTCTCCTGGGATACGACGACACGCACATGGGCGACTACCATGAAAAGATCGCCGAAGCAAAATACAAATACTCATCTTCCAACGCATGAAGCGACATCCGATCCCCCTTCATTACCCCCACCCTTCGATTACATCATATTCGCAACAGGTGTGCAATCAGACATCCGCACCATCCCTTTTCTTTCTACTTTGCAGGCATCGCATCCCGTGGCTTGCGCGGGGGGACTGCCATGTCTCACGGAGGATATGATGTGGAGCGATGAAGTGCCTCTTTTTGTGACGGGACGATTCGCTGGGCTGCGATTGGGACCTGGGGCGCCGAACCTCGTGGGAGCGAGGATTGGGGCGGAAAGGGTTGCTTGGGGGATTGAGGATTTGCTGCGGAAAGGTAGACGGAGGGGGAAGGAAGGTGAGGATGAGGGCGAGGGGATTAAGGATTGGACGGCGGGGAGGCGGAATAGGTATGCTGGGTTGGGAGACGTGGTTAGTTCGTAGATCAAGCCAGCAGCTGTACAAGTCAGAGACGATAGGAAGAAGTTGGCGAACTTCTTGCAGTTCAAGTTAGTGAGATGTATGAAAACTAGGAATTGAGAAGGTGTATATACTAGAGAAGTGAGCTGTTGCAAGGCATCCATAACCGACGAAGATTTCACCTTGACCTCTATCGTTTGAGCTGCCGCAGATAGCGCAAAATGCTCAATGCTTTACACGGGAATGTAACATTGCGTCGGTTGCTTCCAACTGCTTCTCACGGCTGGCATGCACCTTGAACGGGCGGTCCCAAAATACCACGTAAAGCTGTCAGGTCCGCTCTACATCCGTGCATCTTGAGTTCCCGGATACAAGATGATGTTTAAATGAATCGAGTTTTAGTGAGCGTGTATCTTCTAACCTGTGACTCGCGATAAGATCATCACAACCTATGGCGATATATCGAAACTCTCAAAAGCGCACGCTCGCTCTGTCTTTCACTCACTAGGAAGCTCCTGACCTCTAGCAATCATTCCTTCGTTTCCCAGTCACCCTACTATCTCGCTCTTGCAGTAGCTGCTCTCAGTCAATCGCGATCTCTCGGTCTTATATCGATATCTTCATACCTTGAAGCGGATTGAAGTAGCGCAGTGCCTAGAGAGTTTCCAGAAGATGGTGGTTGTCAAAAGTATAGCATACAACGTATGTGCCTGCCATTCATGTAGCGCATGGGCGATCCACTGCCTTGGCAACCGTAGCCTGTATCACGAGGCTCAATTTTCTAGACAGAGAAGCTGGGACACGTATTTGTGTGAGGCGCATGAAGTGGTGCGCATTCACAGCTTGCGTGGTAGAGGTTAATTATGGATATGCATATAGTGTGAACCGGGAAGTTTTTGGAGTGGATTGGACATGGAAGTAGTTCGGGGGAATTCTCCGAGATCACGATAGGTATGAGACATGAATAGACACTCGGATCGGCGTAGATGAGTACGCGTACTCAAAGTTCCGAATGTCGCGATGGAGCACACGCTGCGTAAGCTGTCACGTTGTTGAGAATCGATTCGCAGAGCTTATGTTAAGGTTTTGAAGCTCGTCATGTCGACGCGAATCATCCACTTTGCGCACGCGATTAAGTCAGGGCATGAAGGAGATGTGTGACATTTTTCTCCACTGTACCCAGCAGGGGAAGAGGATCAGTGGATATGCAGTGCACCAGTGGAGAGCCGGCGAAAATAGTGGCCCTTTTCACTGGAGCAAATACCTCCGACCAGCCACATCCGCTTCGAAGAGAGTTTGATGACGTTTGTGGTATTGTTGCGTTGTCAAAGGCGCTTGCTGGAATGGTGTTGAGTGTGACTTGCTGTTCTCGGAGAATTTCTGCCCTAGGCTTTACTCGAGTCTCGATGATACGGCACTAGTGTCAGATTCTCCTTATCTACTTTCACATGTGAAGTGTCTGCGAGTCGTAGGCGATCAATAATCAAACCTGGCGCTCTTCAGCCTCGGACACGAACTTCTCCACGATTCTGCTGGCGCGGTATGAGATAGAGTTGGGTGGGCGTTAATTGAGGAGAGTGCGGAGAGGCAGTGGAGAGGCAGCGGGAGGAAAAAGGCGGAGGTTGGTAACTATGAAAGATGGGTATGGCGATCAAACTGTCTTGTATAGCACAAAAAACCGCCGTCGAGGATAACTTCGCCTGCAAATAGGGGGTTTGTACGCGAGCGGCGACACGACACAGAGCGGCAGGGTCTCCCGGCCTGGTTTGAGCGGCTTGGACCGTTGCGGGTGTCGCAAGCTCCGCTTCGACTCCAAGTACGTGCCTTCTGCTGTCTATTGCGCCTCTACGGCGCTTCTTTGTATATACTGGTGTTCATGGCTTGCTTCGTGTAAATGTGCCGTTGTTCAAAAGCTTCAGGGCTCACCGATGGCAAAGCGGCTACGCCAAGCGCTTCCACCCGCTCCCGCCGCGTTACAAGCCTTACAAGCCAGGCCGTCCTTTCCAGACTGCCAAGTACATGTTCACGGCATCTTGGATTGATTCTAAGAAAGGAAGCATTGCGTGCTGAACTGCTGGGCATAAAGGGCAATGCAAAAAGACTGATTGATGGTCGCCAAGAAAGCGATAATCGCGATCAACATTGGTCGGGCAGAAATAATATTGAAGACATCGATATCGAGTCAGCCATTGGGCATGTGAAGGGAATATTGTAAAGGAGCATCACAAATACTTGTGAATCTGCCCAATACGAGATACACGTGGGGGACCAAAATAAGAATTCGTCACCGTCTGAGCCCCTAATGCCAGAACAGATCATCCGGCCAAGTAGACGTGGTCAAGACAAAGTTTGCCTAAGGCTTTGGCGCCCAATGGAGGAAAATACGTCGGGTACAAGCCTTTCGCGCTTCGCCTTATCGTATTTGCGACAGATCGACACCATCGCCTATTCGCCAGCAGACTCCGACACACGAAAAGTCATGCTGAAAACTTTTTCAAACGGCTAGGGTACTGGGCATCGCCAACACTACAACCCATGAGATATCGACTGGGGGTTGAGGTATACGGGGTGGGGGTGCGTTTTACGTGGGATGCTTGGCAGTCTTCTCCGATACAACAGGATCCGCTTTGGTTGTTTCGACGTCAGTTTCAAGCACAAACCCCGGCGGCAAACTCTGTGTTTTCAGCCGCGTAACGCTTCCCTCGTATATCGTCCATCTCCCGTCGCGTAGGGGTCCCTGAAGCCTAGATTTTGCTTCGGAAAATTACGGAACACTCTACACTGTCCTTCAGTGTGCTGTAGGAGCCTCACGATAGCGGTTAGATCACTAATGGTCCGTTTGAAAAATGCTTTCCCCTTGTTCCATGTCCACTTTCCGGTTTCCCCTATCAAGGTCGCTACAACGTCTCAAACATTCGCACCTATCAAACTTCGCAGTTGGCTTTCCCATAGATCAAACGCGAGCACCGCCTTCCCTCCTACCCTTTCCATTGACTGCCAAGAATACCAAGATGATAGCACTTTTTGTTGAGCACCGTGATGAGAAAATTATGACCGGAATCTTGTGCAATGGAGCTCTGGATACTCCTCTCTTGGGAAGCTGGTTGGAAAACTATTCAGTGATCATCGCAATCTCTACACGGTCAAGAACCGCCATGCAATGATAACGCAAGCCTCACCTAGATTCCCATTGGGGAACCAAAGCTTCGCCCCCTTAGGGGCGGAACAGCCAAGAAATAGACTCGTCACCATGAGTAGTGACTAGTGTCTCTGCACGTGCTTTTTAGTGGGCACGACACTCATCTGAAGCTAGAGTGTGGATACAAGGAGATGCATCGAAGACATTAAACCGCCGCCAAGAGAATCACAGTGCCATTCCGCCCAACCTGTTGGCTTCCAAGACGTTACTAACCGCTGTCGAACATGATGTCCTCTTCAAGTTGCCCAATTTGAAACGGAGTCTAGATACAGCGGAACCGTGCTGTAATTCTCCACTGGCATAGTATGTCTACTTCGCCTCCCCACTTGGCTATCACTCTCCTTTCTCTGCAGCCCGGTGCTGAACTAATAATTCTTTCATTTCATTTGTGAGCATTGTTCACCCTTTTGACATAATTCCCCATTCTTTTTATTGCGGTGCAGGTCACTGCTCGAGTCGGCAGCAATGGACCCTCCTTACCAACCAGCAAACATCACGTTTGATAACAGCAACACCTCATTCACTCTAAACCCAAACAACCGCAGCATCAGTCCCAACAGCAACGGAGGAAACAATGGTAACGGAAGCTCCATCATGAACAACAACGAGAACAACAACAACAACGGTTTCAACGGCAGCAATGCAAATGGAATGCAGGGACAGAACGGAAATGGTCTCCAGAACCAGACAATGAACGCGTATCAGAATCAGAATGGCTTCCAGGGCCAAAGTAACTTCCAAAACCAAGGCAACTTCCAGAATCAAAACCCTTTTCAGGATTCCGAAAGCTTCAACGGCCCGCCGATCCAGCATAGTCGCCAGAACAGCTATGCTACCAACAACGGTCCCCAGAACCAGAACGGCAACTTCCAAAACAACAACGGACCTCAAATGCAGAACGGATTCCAGAATGGCTTTGTTCCTCAGAACCAAAACGGCTACCAGTACCACTCTCGCAATGTATCGGGACAGTCTTCGCGGACAGCCACATGGATCAATGCACCCATGCCACCAAATCCTTACAACGGCAACGGCAGCGGCAGCAATAACAACAACGGTCAAGATGGATACTTCGTTGGTGCTCGGGACGTCAATGGCTACCCAGTGGATTTGAAGGGCAAGCAGCCGTATGTCGAGGAACGTTCAGTTCAACCCACACCAGCCGAGACCCCTCGCGATTCCATCGACGTAGGTAAGGAGAAGGCGGAAGCACACGCTGTGCCTCACGATCCTCACAAGAAAGATCCCAACCAGCCTTTCATGCCCTTCGGTCAGCGCATCCGACACTTCACGTGGGCTTGGTACACACTGACGATGGCCACCGGCGGTATCTCGACGCTCATCGCTATCCAACCCCACAAGTTTCCTGGCCTCATCTCCATCGGCGCGGTATTCTACGTCGTCAACCTCATCTTCTTTGCGACACTCAATGCCATGATGATCCTTCGGTTCACCAAATTTCCTGGCACATTCAAAGAGTCGGTCATGCATGAGCGTGAAGCTCTCTTCCTCGGTCCCTTCTTCCTCTCCATCGCCACCATCATCACGGGCACACAAAAGTATGTCGTCGAGTCGTACGAGGCTTCGCACCCAATGCGTGGGTGGATAGTCACCAGCATGGCCATTGCTTTCTGGATCTACGTCTTCTTGACCTTCTGCCTTGCGTCCTTCCAGTACTCGTTCCTTTTCGCTGCTCACACATATCCTCTTACCAAGTTCATGCCATCGTGGCTTCTTCCCATCTTCCCCATTATGCTTGGAGGAACGATCGCGTCTGTTATTGCAAAAGATCAGCCTGTAGAAGCCCGAATGCCTATTCTGCTGGCGGGTCTCGCGTGTCAAGGTCTGGGTTTCACGGTCTGCATTTTGATGTATGCGCACTATATTGGACGCTTGATGCAGGTTGGTTACCCCAACCGCGAGCACCGCGGCGCCATGTTCATCGGTGTCGGCCCGCCATCTTTCACTGCGCTTGCATTCATCGGCATGGCCAATGCTCTTCCCGATGAGTTCGATCTCCAGGGTGATGGTCTTATGGATGCCAAGGTTTTACGCACAATGGCTTTCGTGTCTGCTATCTTTTTGTGGGCTTTGGCTATGTGGTTTTTCGTTATCGCTTTCGTCGCTGTAAGTACATGTCTTCTCGAGTTCTACTATCTTCACGACTAATCTCTGCCATAGGTACTTCACTCGCGACCGGAGTACTTCCATCTCGGCTGGTGGGCAATGGTGTTCCCCAACTCTGGTTTCATCATTGCAACCATCAACATCGGAAACAGTCTCAAAGACGAGACGATCTTGTTCGTGGCAAACGGTCTTACGATTGCAGTGGTCGCCATGTGGGCATTTGTTATGTACCATAACGTCCGTGCCGTGATTGTCGCAGACATCATGTACCCAGGACGCGACGAAGACGTCGAAGATTAGAGCAATGCAACACTTTAACGTCAAAAAACGAAAGTGCGCTACAAACAATAGCGATACAAGCCGTGTACCGACAAGCTCACGCACAGGCTCGACCGCATATACATCGCCAAAAGGCTGTTTCCGAGAGTCGCCCTCTCCACTTGAGGCGAACGATATTTTCTTTCATTTCTTGAGCGTGGCCAGCGCTCACTTTCCCTCGTTTTTCTCGAATGTCGCTTTTAATCTGTCGTGGAGTCTTTCGACCCTTTTTTTGGATTTCCACTGATACATTTACCATGTGCTTTTCATTTCCTTATCTCAAAAGACACCACAGCCAGGCTCCTTCAGCGCAGTTACGAGTTGCTACGGTGCTCTCCTACTGTATTCATAAAAAAACAAAACAAGGGACATCAGGCGTTTCCAACCCGCCATTCCCACCAAATCCTTTCCTTTTTTTATTGTGCATTTTGTTTTTTCAGCGATGGCGTTTCAGGGGGGGAAAGGGGCATCAAAATTGATGTATTTACAATATATCCACGCGCATGGGGCGGGCAATGTTAAGGAAGGAATGGGAGACGTGGGCTTGATATCCTCACCATAGACGTCGCATACCCTGTTTATTTGGGGCGACACATACGTAATTTAGATTCCTCATACCTTTCTCAATGCTACATGCCGGGTTTTTCCCTTTTCCCCTCAGTCTGTTGTTGTTGTCGCTGACGTATGTTGTTGGACGGCTGTCGAGAGGTTGCGCTCACGACGCAAAGTATAAAAACTGTCAAGAGAAACCTTATAAGAAATCCAAACGACGGGAGTTCACGATAAGCTTTCGTCATTACTTCACTGATCCAAGATTCAAGACACAAGATTTTTAATTTCGAGAAGGTTTGGAGCGCTGTTTCCACTCCCGCCTCCCAAGAAAAAAACCTTCAAGTAGAACCGGAGCGCACGCAAGTCGCTCATAAAACAAGGACAAGAGTTGCAAAAGCTTCAACGTCACAGTGAACAATGAACCAATTTTCCATCAATTATTTGTCCCCCTCGTCACCCAGTAACGCTGGCTTCCACAACACCATGTCCAAAGACGCGCTCAGATCTACCACCTTCCCTAAACACCAAGACAACGGAAACACACGTTTCCGCTGCCTACAAAGCTACAACTCAGCGCTTCCTCAGCCTGTTAGAGTCATAGGCCGACCGCACCCAAAAACCCTCGTCTTATGAGAATAGGCAAATAGGTCGACGAGTAACAAGAGTTCCTTGCTTCTTCCCTCCTGCTCCCGGCATTGCGTGGGTGTAGAAAGAGTGCGAGAAGAGGAAATAAGAGCGATATCTGGAAATCTTGGCGCCTATCGGACAGACTCTGTAACAGGAAGGAATGTGCTTTTGCAGCGACAATCATCCATCCCATAACATGTAAGCATCAACTTTGATGCTATCACCACATAAGCAAAAAAGGAACGCACGCCGAAGAAAAAATCCAAAAATATACCCTCCTACGCGCTGTATGATGCTCGCCTGGGCAGCGATTGTTGAATGCGGAATCACTGTGCGAGCGGAGGCGGAGCGGAAGATGAAGAAGAGCTAGTCGGTGTGATGTTCGCTGGGATTTGAGAATGCTGGTAACCGCACGACTATCAATCGCCACAGCACGAAAAGTCTAGATGACTGACGATCAAAATCATTCAATTCCGGTTTTTCCCGCGCGCGTTCGTGGGGGGGACGGGGGGCAAATCCAGCTTGCTTCTAAAAATATTTTCTTGGTATTGTAAGGGGGACGATATTGCGACAGTTGATAAGAAGCCTTTCTCAAATCATGTCTTGCGCGGAAGATTTGCGTTGCGGGCTCCGCGAAGTCTTGGCTGTGAGAGATGTGTCTTAGGTCACCAAAGCGTTTAGGTGGCTTGCGACTTGCTGAGAGATAGGCTTCTAGCTAGTGATTAGTGGAAACGTGACATTGGAAACATTGACGACCGACCCCCCTGTTTTTAAACACCGGCAGGCGGTAACTGGGACCCGTGTTTCAAAGAGGCTCCAAGACGCTAATGTTGGAGAGTATGGAATTCTCGCGCGCAGTTGAATTTCACGAATCGACTTGATACTGCAATGTGCGTTTGTGATGTTTTCTAAGCAAAAGTGTCGTCTTGGCGACTCACCGCGGGGCACTTCTGTGAAATTATAGGATGCAAAAACGCGATTCACTGAATTTATGGATGGGTATGTACGATTCACTAAGTATGTCCTGATTGGGCATCGGTCCAGTTGCTATCAGACCCGGTTACCAGAAGACATGCTGTTTGGTCCTGTCAATGTACGCAAGTATTCGTGAACGCCACTGATCTACATCTGCATATGTACGTGATCTAATGCTTATCCCAAGTTAGGGAACAGAGCTAGATAAGAGCTTTCAATTGATGCAATTGTTCCTTCTAGAATCTGCTCGTTTGTTAAAATTGTCTTTCTACCTGTGCCGTCGAAGCACTGTACATATGCCAGCGGTTTGCATTTGCATCTGTCATAGAACGATGCGGGGTCTTAACCTCAGAATCTAACAAAAAATTGCGGCATATATGTAAAGAAGTTATGTGCTTTGAAATCAATGGCTATCTCAGTAAATAACAACTATTTAGATATGCATATGTAAGGAACAGATCGAGAAGAAATGTACATGTATCTCAGTGCTCAAAATAGGGGACCGTTAGAATGGACGATCTTCATAATTGGATTGATCTTCTCTTAGATGGCTAGTCCACCAAATTGAGACTATTTCTCAATAAGTAAAGCTTCCGATTTCTCTAGCTATCAATCTCTTGAGTGCTATGGGTGATGGTAGGGCTG
This sequence comes from Periconia sp. R9002, assembly GCA_023627715.1. Classification (NCBI taxonomy): domain Eukaryota; kingdom Fungi; phylum Ascomycota; class Dothideomycetes; order Pleosporales; family Periconiaceae; genus Periconia; species Periconia sp. R9002. The sequence continues at coordinate 217,837 of JAMAHW010000033.1, read as the reverse complement.
ATCCAAGACAGGAAGCGGACGCTAATTGCGTCATCCTCAGATGAAAGTTTTCCGTGCTTAAATCACATCTAGGGGGGCCTCAATTGATCAAAATACCCGTGTTATAGGTTTTCTGTGTGAATCAACGCATCATTTGATGTTGTTGGGTGCAAGCACTAGCGTGAACGCACGTGATCTGACTATGACGGAGCCATTGCGCTAGCTCCTAATTCGGCTCTCGGCTCACCATCTCACTTACATGTACCTACCTAAGTACTTCCTTAGCCCTCTACTTCGTCTTCAATCTTCGCACGTCTGGTTTAATTCTAATACCTCATGGTTTCTGGGGCTAATGTAGGTTAACTATCTGACATCGCGAGTGGTGCACAAGCTGACTGGGACTATGTAGGACGCGAACACGCCTCCCATCGTGTCTCTGCTTGCAGGCGGTGTGGCAGGAGGAATAGAAGCATTTACTTCTGTAGGTCGTCCTTCCTAAATATACATGTAAGATTGCGAGTTGTTGTAAGTTAATGGCTGAGTCTCTCAGTATCCTCTCGAATTCGCAAAAACCAGGGTGCAATTGAGGAATCAGCAAGGCATCCCGACACCTAAAAACCCGTTCTGGGTAGTCACGCAAGTGTATCAAAAGGAAGGCCTAAGAGCTCTCTACAAAGGCTGCGCCGCCCTCGTTGTCGTATGTTCTGATCGTCTCGGCTTCCCAATATCGTGGTACTTGCTCTGGGGAGTATTTGCTATCGGTTTATCATTCCGCAAAATTTAGCCAGGGCTTCCCCGAGAGCTCGCATTGAGCTCTAAATTGACGCTGCGCAGGGCTCCATAGGAAAAGATGGCGTTCGTTTTCTGTTCTTTGACCAGATCAAAAATGCTTTTGCCGACCCGGAAACTGGCACCCTCTCTCCACTTCGTAACCTCGCCGCCGGAATGACTGCAGGAGTTGTAGCATCCATCACAGCTGTAACCCCCAGTGAGCGCATCAAGACTGCACTTATCGATGATGCGCGGAACGAGAAAAGATTTCGTAGCGGTCTGCATGCAACAACAACTATCTGGAAGGAGCACGGGATCTCAGGCTTGTATCGTGGATTCGTGGGTACAACTTTGAAACAGGCTAGCGCCACGGCGTTCCGTATGGGAACCTACAATATCCTCAAAGATTACGAGAAGAAACGCGATATTCAGCAAAGTACGCTTGTAAACTTCGCAAATGGAAGCGTTGCGGGTACAGTGACGACTTTGGCGACGCAAGTAAGACACGGTTACGCCCATCTTTGACTTGTTCTGCTGGAGACTGACGTTTCATATCAGCCATTCGACGTCATTAAAACGCGCTCACAGAGTGCTACGGGCGCCAGCACCGTCGAAGCAGTTAAGAGTGTCTTACTCGATTATGGAATTCGCGGATTTTGGAAGGGAACCACGATGCGACTAGGACGAACTGTATTCTCAGGAGGCATTCTATTCACGAGCTACGAGGCAGCCGTCAAGGTCATTCTACCTCTGTATGAAGGAACCAAGTGTAAAGTAGGCGCTGATTCGGCATAGACTATACAGGTCTGTGTGAGCTGCTCTACTATGTAGCACAGACAGCAAAAGTCCCTCTATAGATTCATTTCCCGTCATACTCGTCGATCACGCTCACTGGCTTGACGAACTTCCCGAGGGGCTTGTATTCCAAGTGATCCAAACCGAAAGCTTTCGGCCCGCCAATCTCGATACCTTTCGGGCTTGTCCAACGCTCACTAGCTGTTATTCCGATAACGAGCACAAGTAACCCATACCTGTACTCCGGCGTACCAATTGCTTCGCCGTTTTGTGCATCAATCACCGAAACAAGATCCGGGACAATGGCCAACACATCATCGTTCTTCTCTTCGCCTGTCCGATTCTCCCCACCCTCGTGCAACCGAATCGCTGCAATATTCTCGTTCTTGAATGGAATCTTGATCTTCCCAGAGTAAGGTGACGAGCTATTGTCGGCATCACTCCCCTCAATTATGACCTCCCCATAGACATGTCCCATCCAAAGCTTCCTCTCCACCCCCACGATCTTCCCCTTGAACAGCACACGCCCCGTCTCCTTACCACCTACTGCATCAATAATTGTCTCCGCAACGCTATCAATTCTATTCTCCTTTCTCGCACGCGCAACCTCACGGCCAATCCGCCACGACAAACTCAGTGTATGCTCAACTGCCCACCTCCTCGTCTCCGCCCCCGACACAGGCCCATCAGCCGCACCCACATGGCTCCCCATCCGGCTCAACGCCGCACGAATTATTTGCTCGACCTTCAGATCACTCGTCGCCGTCGGAATGTACAAGACATTCCCGTTACCATCAGCGACAGAGACGGGTGCGAAGACGATGTCGCGCTCGCCGAAGACAACGGGTGTGGTTTGCCACTTTGTGGGATATGCGCGACCCATCCAATCGCCGTCTACGCAGGGGATGTTGAGGTTGGGGGATGCACCGAGGACGAGGCCTTGAAGACCGTTGGAGCCCCCGATTTCAATGGGGATAAAGTGGGTTGGGCGCCCACCGGGGAAGAGGGAGTAGAGATGTTCTTGCGCGTGCATCATTCTAAGTCCTAGTTAGTACTGATAACGCAAACTGTATCATGACCTCTGTAGTTCTTGACTTACTCGTCACCAGATAATTTCTCGATCCCCACCGTAGGGCTTCCCGCACCACCTCCACAGCCAACGCGGTCGTCGTCTTTAAGATCATCCGGGCTAACTACACGGATAGTGCCACCGGCTCGCAGAATACCGCGCACGCGCAACATAGTTGAATACGGCGAGCCGCCTCCTCCGGTGCCGAGAATGTAGCAGCCGATTGTTATCCACTGGAGATCTGTTTCCGAAATGATCCATTCGCGGTTGGTGACTGTGGGCCTATAGGTTTCGAAGTCGACGGCGGTAGCGTAGTCCTTATCTTCTTCGGGGTTGGAAGCTGGCACAGTCTCGTTTGAGTGTGCATTACCAGAATTGTCCTGATGATTAGCTTCTGATTCTGGGTCACTTTGGATCGCAAGCGGTGTATCAGACTGCGCAAAATCACCAGCTCTTGCGTAATCGAAATCTCCAGCTGCTCGCACGACAAAGCGTACTTTGTCTGCAATGTATGGCAATGGCAAGGTCTCCACTTCTACTATGCTAACGGAGTCTGCGGAGGCACCCGCTTCGATAGTTCTTCGCCTTGCTTCTTCTTCTATTTCGGCGAGGACTACTTTCTCAGATTTTGACTCTGTTGACCTGACAGTGTCGACTACGGCGCTTACTCGAGCCATGGCGGCACCGATTGCATTTGCGACGCCTGACCATTCCGGCTTGATGACTCTGCTGGCGCCTTTGAGGGTATCTGGCGCGATCACAGCACCACCTCCAACTAGAAGGACTGGAAGATCTTCTGGTGATGTTTTCATCGTGTCAATGATTTGTTCGAGCATATGCCGAGTCTCTGCCCGGAAGGCTTCTATGTCTTCTTGTGGGAATTTATTCTGAACCTTCTCCGGGTCACCAATCTTTAACTCGCTTCCAGATGCAACGGTGTAGTCTGTCGCAGTAGCGGTGTCTCCACCGAACACCAGTGCCTTTTCGTGGAGTTTGTATCCCACAGATTCAGGGCCAACTTTGAGCCGATCCCCAACTTTAGTCACGAGCGATCCTCCGCCCAGCCCTATGCTTTTCACGTCCGGGTAAGAAAAGTTCATGCGGACACCGCTGAGCTCAGAATATGCTGCCTGCTGTCTCGGAAATCCGGTGGCGAGCAACAACCCGACATCTGAAGTCGTACCACCCACATCCACCACCATCATCGCTTCGCCCTTTCCTTCGTTGCCGACTAGGAAAGCAGCACCACGCATACTGTTTGTAGGCCCGGAGCTGAAAGTACGGATTGGCAGTCGAGACGCAGCCTCTCCGGAAAGAATGGTCCCGTCATTCTGTGTTATGAAAACCGGGCAGGTGAGGCCGAGTTTCTTGATAGGTGTTTGGAAAGAAGAGATGGTTTGGCGAGCGAAAGCTAGGATAGATGCGTTTAAGATAGCGGCATTTTCTCGCTCCAAGAAACCTAGATTGGCCACCGTTTTACTCAAGACAACATCTACACTACCTAGCTCTCGTTTGATGATCTCGGCAGCTCGCTCCTCTTGCCGCTGGACAGTGTCGATAGGACTGAATATCCCATTGACGACTATACTTCTTATACTCTTTTCTTTGATTTTCTTGCACTGTTCCACAATCTCATTCTCTTCAATGTCGCTGATCAGATCCCCATCTACTTCCAACCCACCCTTTACGAGTGCGAAATGACCGAGAATGAGGTTGCGAAGCGGTGATGGCCAGTCCACGCAGGGTGGGGCGTGTTTACTAAATGGACCGGTCAATCGTACGACAGCGACGCGCGATAGTCGAGTCGCATCCCGGGTAATGACCGCATTCACAAAGTGCGTTGTGCCTATCGTCACGCTGGCTATGGAAGCTGGATCCACCGATGCGGACTTGAACATTGTGGTAATCGCATCGGCGATTCCATGGCTTGGGTCTTTTGTCGTGGGAGCTTTGTGCCTACGAATAGTCAGTTTATTGATTTTCTTACAAGCACCGCAGATTGTAGTCTCCAAAGGTATGGAGATGATCTAGAAATCTCGTGTTCTGTGATACCGGTCCGCCACATGCACGTTGAATGTCGACAGAACTTACCACGCGACAATTCCTCTATCAGCTTCTGATGACCGTGTAGGATCGATTATAACGCCATCGGTGTTCGTACTAACGAATGTCAGTCCTGTTGCTAACAATGAAGCTCATACATGTACTGTGTGGTAGAATGTCACTCACCCGCCCACATCGACACCGATGCGTAGATTCTTCGTCGCAGCCATTTTGATCAATATATCCCAGAAATTATGTTCAAGACACTATATCTTTTCGTCGGAGCAAAAGAGGGGATTGAAGGATTATGTTGATCCCGATCATCAGATAAGATCCCTCCGACAGTCTTTAAGCCGAGAATCGGACGTTTTTTGCCGATGCGTAGATTCTCCGCTCTCGCGCGAATAACCAACCATCCTAATGCACTCCCTACATTATCGGATCATTCTTCCCTGCGTTATCCCAGAATTGTGGATCTCGGGCTCTCTCTTATCAAGATAATTACCCCGCTTCTGCATGCCATCGTGCACTATCACCAGTTGCGGTCGACATGGGGTTGCTTCCTTTGGAAGGAGCGGTGATTGCAAAATGTTGCAATCACAACATAGTCGTCGATAGATGCACATATGCAGCTAGCTCTTCCTAGAGGTTTTTCCCCCTGTGAGAGCGCTACCTTCTCGATAGCTCTTGGCTGGATAAGGACCTGATATGAGGACGGTAGAAATCTAAAAAGCGTCGGCGATCCCTACAGTCCTTTGCGCATCGCATCGCCTTCTTTCGAAATGTCTGTCAAACACAGGTTCAAGTCCATCGACCGCACGGTACGGTTGAAGGGCGATGAATCTCAGCACGAGCAGACTGACGCGTGGAGCAACCGCGATCTCATTCCACTTCCACCATGGCGGAGAACTTGGGGTTGGTTCAACTTCTTTGGGTTTTGGGCTATTGGAAGTTTGAACATATCGAATTGGCAGACACCGAACACTTATCTAAGTATGGGCACCTTCAATTCACCATTTATCATGAGATCTAATACTGAATATTGTAGCTATGGGTTTATCCGTCCCACAAGCCATGGCCATCATCGTTATCGGTAGAATCTTAATCGTCCTTTTCTCGACATTGATCGCCTGGGCGGGTCTAAAATGGCACATTGGTTTCACAGTACAGAATCGATATTCGTGGGGCATGAGAGCGAGTTACATTCCCCTTCTGCAGCGCATTCTATTGAACTTTATCTGGAACGCCGTGCAGTGCTGGAACGGCGGAAGATTGATCGCTGTGTGCATCACCGCCATATGGCCTTCTTTTGCGCGGATGAAAAATACTTTCGGTCCAAACATGCCCACGACAACAAACGAGTTCGTCGGATTCGTTGTTTTCTGGTTTCTTTCGACCCCGTTTCTCTGGCTTCGACCCGAAAAATTCAAATTACCGTTCTTAATTGTCTGCGCCTGGTGCGGAATTGGAATGATCGCGTGGATGATCTGGGCTCTCGCAGTTGCCAAAGGTGTTGGCCCACTATGGAATACTGGCCAAACTTTGCCAGCAGGGTCGCCGTGGAGCTCATCCTGGCTCATGATGGCCGGTATTAATCAGAGCATCGGTTCTCTAGCGGCTGGAATCACCAACGGGTCCGACTTCTCGCGTTATGCGTCTGCGCGAAGGCACTATTTGATTGGTACTCTTACCAGTTGTCTGATATGCGGTGTACTTGTATCGTTCGTGGGTTTGGTTACTGCTGCAGCGGCGCAGAAGATCTACGGCGAGATTTATTGGTAAGATTCTAACGATTTGATTATCTATTCCTTATGTTGCCTCGAATATGCTAACGCTTTTAAGGAACCCCCCTGATCTTCTGTTAGTCATGATGGATAATGGCAACGGATCGTCCAAAGCGCGGGCTGCTGTTTTCTTTCTGTCCGCTGGTTTTGCTTTCACGGCCATGTTCGAGAACATTTGTGGCAATGCAGTCGCCGGTGGCATTGATCTTGCAGGTCTTTTCCCAAAGTATATCGATATTCGACGAGGAGCAATCATCACATTTGTCGCTGCGTGGGTCGTGCAGCCATGGCAGCTGATCAATAAGGCAACGACATTCATCATGGTTTTGTCCTCCTTCTCGGTCTTTCTGGCGCCCATAATTGGTATCATGGCTTGCGATTACTATCTACTCCGGAAAAGACGGATCAGGCTCAGCCACCTATATCACACAGACTCAATTTATTATTTTTGGAAAGGCGTGAATTGGAGAGCTATACCGGCTTGGGTGTGTGGCTGGGTTCCTACTTTACCGGGACTCATTGTAACTGTGCGATTGGATTCAAATCCACCTCGAGCGTTGGTCCAATTATATTACATGGCTTTCTTGATCGGTATGTCCAGCACTAACGACATATATATATCTTACTGACTATGCAAGGCTTTTTCATCAGTGCGATCATTTTCTACACTCTCAACCTGGTGTTCCCTGTCCCAGACATGGATCAAATAGACGACGTAGATGTATTTGGAACATTTACTCCGACAGAAGCACGGCGCATTGGAGTCGCCCTCTTGCATGAGGATCCGCATGTTTACGTAGAAAACGTCGTCACCAGCCACGAGGATGTGAAGGCATAAATTCCAAATCAGTGAGCATTTGCAACTGCCAGCTTCGGCCGAGGTAACGTAAGCTTATGGAGTTAATTAGTTGCTACATCACGGCTCGTTAGGCAATTTTTCTATACCATGCCATAATGAGATAGATATATCATTTCCGAAGAGTACAATGAAATAGGTATTGGGACAGCCCTCGGTTTCTAATTCCAAATGGTTGCTCTATTTCGGTTTGCAACTCTCTCACACAACGAAAATTGCCACCAAATGGATCCACTCTGTTAAGTCGTGCACACACACGGTAGGACGTCACGATGCAATTGAATTGAATTATCCACACATGATATGAATTGTTCTGTGAAAATTAAACAATCTTTCTAGTTAAAGACTGACCGCATTTGTTTTCTTGCGCAAATGCCTATATGAGGCGAGCTTATTCGCGATTCGGAACTCGCATATCGCTTCTCCAACAGCAGTTCATACGCCGCTGTTCGCTTACAGTAGGGCGAGCCTTCTATTTGGAATACTTCGGCCGCAGCCACTGGAATTTAGCACTTTTTGTTCGTACGAACTTCAAGATACGCAAGGCACAGTCAGCAATCATTTACTATACGGCATAGATTCTAGGCAAGAAATTGACCGGAGACCACGATGCTCGTTCATAGCACAGCACGACGCGCAAAAACAGCTCGTATTGGCATAGCCAGGAGAGAAGCTGAACATTGTTGAAATTGTATAAAAGGTCAATCTCATCTATCGCAGTTCACACCACTCTATCCAATCCACTTCCCAAACAACAATTCGACTTTCGATCACTATGAAATCCTACTCAAGCGGCCTCCTCACGACCCTGGCCTTGTGCCAATCCGCTCTGTCCGCTGCGACCTACCAAACCACCCAGGGCCACCCGTCCAACGGCATTTGCACCGACTACAAGATCAAAAGCACCGTCACCTTCGAAGAGCCACAATGGACAGTCCCACCTTTCAAAACCAACTATGACGTTGTGGATTTGAACTCGCGCATGGCCAGTAGGAATGCCTCGGAGTTCAACGTCTTTGCGGGCTCCAAGAATGTCACCAAAACGTACGAAATAGCAGCGACGTTTTGCCGTCCCAAGAAGGCTGCCTCTGGGAACGACACGACTGTTTTGGTAGCCACTCATGGCGCCGGTTTTGACAGAAGGTACGACTATCTGCACACTGAATGCACACACAAACTAAATGGCATCTAGATACTGGGCCTCGACCTACAAGCCCGAGCAATACTCCTTCGTATACCACGCCCTAGAAGCCGGCTACCCAGTCTTCTACTACGACCGTGCCGGCGTCGGCGCCTCAAGCCGCACACCAGACTACAAAGCCCTCCCCCAGCCACAAATCGAGCTTCTTGCAAGCCTAGTCAAATCAATTCGCAAAGGCGAATACACCGACAGCGTCAAAGCCAGCAAAATTGTTGTTGTCGGCCACTCCCTCGGATCCTTCATCTCTACCGGCCTTCTCTCCAACTACCCAGACCTCGTCGAGGGAGCAGTCCTCACGGGCATCGCATTCCCCAACACGACCGACATAACGAACATCATTGGCAAATCCGCACTCACGGCTTTCAACGGGCGCTTGATTCCCAGTCTCCCTGCTTCGGAGGTCCCTTCCAACGCCGCCACCTTCGACTCGAGCTACCTCTTTTTCGGCGATCGATACTCGTACGCTATGGTCTTCTTGCATCATCCCCAGACGGAGGAAGAGATCGCCGTCGCGAATTACTCGTTCAGCATCGCGCAGCCGTTCGCGGTGAGCGAGTTCGCGTCCTTGGGTATGGGAGGGCTCGCTTCGCCTGGCTTCAAGGGTAAGGTTTTGATGACTGCAGGTCAGTATGATCTTCTCTGCGGAGGGGATTGTTATACTACGTATCAGTATGGGGTGCAGAGAGACTTCATTTTCCCGGCCGCCAATGTTTCGGAGTTTGTGCAGGCGGGTGCGGGACATGGAACGGTATTCCAGAAGGATAATGGGATGTATGAGCATGTTTTTGGATTTTTGAAGACGGTTTAGGAGGTTTTGGTGAGATGATAAGCGTGTGGAGATGGAAAGGGCTGTTCTGTTCTTTGTGTGATGGCTAGGCTTTTATATAGCTTGATCAGTTTTGGAACCTTTAGACTTTTATCGTGTTAGATATGATAGGAAATTATGATATTAATTGTCCAACAGCATGGAGAATATCAAAAGTCGGATTCCCATGTGAAAAAGAGTAGCACTTGACACAGCAGACATTCGAAGAACTTGAGAGTCATGGCCTACGAAGAACATTACATCGTAAATTGAATACAGAAATATCTGATTTGTTCCTATCTGAATTCCCAGAACAATTCCCATCATGCCTTTAAAAAGTAGAGGAGTGGGAGCAATGCTCGGGTCCAACCATCACGAGGTATCTTGAGGCCAATAAAAATTCCACCAATCAGATGGCGGTATACCATCCCGCCACGATCTCCACCATTGGCACAGTCAACGTATACTTGACAGAAATTCCAACATTGTTCCCCAAGAAAGCTTCAAACAATATAACATATCTTACTGCAACTATGGCTACAATCGATAACGCTGCTCTCCTCTCCTCTCTTTCCTCTGCATCACTCCTCCCATCCCCCGTCATCCCCTCAACCTTCAAACCCACAGTGCAACTCTCCGTTTCCTTCAACGAGACTCCAGTTGCAGCTGGCAATCTTTTCCGTGCTAGCACGTGCAAAACTGCCCCCGAAGTCACATTCACCCCCGAGGTACTATGCACAAACCTGCATCTTCCGTCCTCAACGTCTAACACGTTCTCCTTCAGTCCGGAGTCAATTCCACGACAAAGTATACCTTTATACTGATAGATCCCGATGCGCCTACTCCCGATGACCCCAAATTCGCCTACTGGCGCCACTGGGTTGTATCGTCTATATCAGGCAGTGGGCACAATGTTGCGGAAAATGGACAGGTTTTGACGGAGTATCTGGGGCCTGGACCGAAAGACGATTCAAAACCTCATCGTTATTTGTTCTTGTTGTACCGCGAGCCCGAGAATTATAAAGGGTTGACGAAAGAAGATGTTGGCGGTGAGGAGTTTGTGCAGAGAAGGAGCTTTGGGGCTAAGGAGTGGGTGGAGAAGCATGGGCTAGAACTGGTTGGGGTTAATTGGATGTTGGGAGCTGGTGATGGTTGGAATGGCGGGAAGGACGAGCTGTGATGGAGTGATATCCATATATACTTCTCAGCCACCGTACTCAAAAGCTTATGTAACGATGCTGCACTGATAGGAATGTGATGATTCACGAGAAATAATAGTCCCATTTGCAGTATTCTTGAGTAGTTTCAAATTCTATCGCGGTTCCACTCCCAAGTGATCTTGAGGTTGTGGGTCGCTCTTTCTTAATTGAAAATAAGTTGGGATATAGCTTAACCTCAATTCAACATACGCGCTAAATCAGCAAAACATGTGAGTGACAACGACCTCTTCTCTCAAGTGCTTGAGCAATTCGATCTTGCCAAAAAAAAAAGCGCCAAACTCCAAAGTTCATCACCTGATCCCTCCTCATTCAGGGGAGACGAATCTCATCATGACGTCGCATTTGCATCGACGAAAGCCAACTCTCTTCGGTCTCTCCAAATCGTACACGGATTGAACCGCCAGGCTCCACGGTGTTTCATGCCGAACAAATAATGTATGATATACGGCACGAAGAACGGTACAGACGGGAAATCATGCATGCCGTTTTCGAAGCCTCTATCAGCAGTGCCAAACACAAGAGGCGCAATGCGTTGCTAAATGAAAAAGTCAGTCTCGTAAATCAGAGCAACTCAATCTTAAAGGTGGTGCTGACATTGTCTGTCGCCATTAAGAGCTTCTCAAAATTCTTGTACGCTTCTCGCACTTTCTCACTATCGTATTCATGCAGATTCTTCAGAGTGTCTATCTCGTCGTGTAAATGACGAGTCAACGGCTCCGCAAAATCCTCAACAAGCTTTCTAAGCTCTGCTCCATCGTAGTCTTTAGGCGAACATGTCCGAGCATACGTCTGGAACTTATCGAACCCTGGCGTAAAAGCTCGGTGCTGTTCGACGTTGCGCTCCATAAGCCCCTGGACGCCGGTCAACTTTTCTATGGCTGGGAAAAAATTCTCCTCTTCCATGTCGTGGTGGTGGTGCATTGATTCGCACCAACACTGGCAATACGTCAAGAAATCCTGGGCCGTTTTTAGATCACCGCGCGGAAGGTGAGTCGATTGCAGGTAGATCGAGTTCAAGCCGCGGATCATGCCGTTGTGGGCCAGGGCCATTTGCGTCGCGACATAGTAGGCTGCGTGAGATGTCTATCGGAAATCGGTTATCATGCGTCAAATCACATGAAGACTTGACTTACATTTTTCGAGAAATCAGTGGTTGAAATTAATGTATACGGCTGGTCCGCCCATGGCTTAGACATTTTGCCCTACAGACGCACAGAACGATTACAAGCTGCGATGCTTCCTGTCTACCTACTGGCTTTTCACTGTTAATAAGTCGGACACGGGGATATAGTTACATTTCTCCGCTTTTATCGCAACGACCGCAGCATTTGCTTACTTCAGACAAGCAGATTACTAGTGGGGGCCGTAAACTTGATGGGGCGTAAATCCGCGGGGCGTAAATTTATGCAACCGAATACGAACTACCATCCCATTCAATATTCATCCGAGAGCAGAGTCCGCAAATCACAGCTCTCCTAAAGCCCTGCTAGTGCGGAATTCGCGGTAGAACATTGTTGTGCGTAACGGCGTCGAGTTAGCCCGCGTGGTTACAAAGGTGAATTATCGGCTGACTCAAGCGCTCAGGATCACTGCCTTGCATTCATTGAATTGCACACTCGGGGGTTCATGATGTTCCAGGCTCGGACGAAGGTTCGAGTCCGAGTATAGAATCTTGGGGGCGAACGATGGTACTAGTTTTTATAAAGAGTTCAAACTGCGCTTACATCAATTGATGTACACATTCACGAGTGACCAATACACATATATTCCCAAATCGAAACAACATCGTTCCTTTTGCAACCTGGCATCTCTCAACAATCACACAACTACACTCCCACTAATCGTAATCCTAATCATAATAAATGAGGGTCCTCCTCATTGGCGCAACCGGGAACCTAGGAATCCGCCTAATCCCAGCCCTCCTAACCCACGGCCACGACGTCGTCGCCTTCGTCCGCTCACCACGGAAACTCGCCTCTCTCCTCCCCAAAGACGTCTACCAAAAAATCATCGTAGTCGAAGGCTCAGCTACAAACTCGACCTCAATCCGGAATGTCATACTGAACGCACGATGCGACGCCGTCGTCAACACGGCGGGCGTAGCGGCACTGGCTCCATGGCGCCACAGCGACCTCCCTGAAATATTCAAATCGGTGCTGGAAGGCGTGACAAAAGCGGTAGAAGCAGAGGAAAGGAAACGGCCGTTGCGGGTGTGGTTTTTAGGAGGACAAGGACTATTACATTTCCCGGGGACAGAAACGATGCTTTCGAGCTAGTAAGTCCAGTCTGAACCCTCATCCACCACCAACCCTCGACTCCCCCTTACAAAAAAAATACATACTCACGACATGCAACAGCATCCCCATCTACCGCGAACACCGAAAAAACTACCACATCCTCCACTCCCTCTCAACCACCACCCCTCTCTCCTGGTCCATCCTCTGCCCCAACACCATGACCCCCGAACCAACAACCGACTTCACCATCCCCGCCTTCACCGTCCCCGCCAAACCCCCGAAGAAGAAACTCACCGCGAGCGCGACAACGCCACCGCACTGGTGGAATTTATGGCTTAGGTTTGTCCCGCTGATAGGGAAACCGATCGTGTGTGCGATTAATGCGCCACGGTACGCGATTACGCTGGAGCAGGCGGCGGAGTTTATTGCGGGGGATCTTGATAGGGGGGTGGGGAGTGAGTGGGTGGGGAGCAGGGTTGGTGTTGTTTCGGTGTAGGGGAGTTGGAACGGGGTTAGAGATGTTAAAAGGAGTTGGTTGGGGTTTCTGTCGTTTTGTAAGTATTTCTTTTGTTCTAGATGAGATGGAGAGATTGCGTGAGTGATCATGTATTTTATAACTTTTAATGTTGTAATATTTGAATCCCTATACATACCTGTGTTTTATGTCCTGGGGTGAGGGAACGTCTATGCCTTTGTTTTTCCGCTTTATGTTGATACTGTGAGAAATATAGTTTCTTCAATGGTGATGAACTCTATAATTCACATTGGACACCTCACTTGGAGTTCCACGCCCCATTTTCACGCTTCTAATCCTTAGACCCATCTGTAACTCTTTCTTCCCCTACAGTAATACTAGCACATACATACAAACTTACACATATAGCACTCAATTTAGTACTTACTACCCAGTCCACCTTCCCCGTCCAATTGAAACCCCCCAGCCCCCCGATTCAAACATCGACAAAAAGGAGCCTTAAACCAGCGCTTCTACATACCTAATTATCTTCAAGATACTATTATTACTGCTAATCAACTAACTTCCCACCCACCCTTGACCCGCTATCCCTCTCTTCTCATTAACTCAACTCACCACCGTCCCCACCCCCACAAGCATCACCGCCGTTTCGCAATCCACGTGAGACGAGTCCGTACAAGAGGGGATGTTTTGATGAGACGATGACCGATTATTGTTAGATATTATATATGCTATATTGTTACGCACATAGGCAGAGTCATCTACGTCTCCGTAGTTATCTACTTATTCATCTATCTTCCTACTTCATCAGGTGAGGCATGAGAAACACAGTAAGTACTACACTACATAACATTTCGTATTCTGCTATATTTTCATCAATCGTAAAAGGGAGCTCACACCTCCAACTCGAGATTTTTCACTACATACGATGGAGCCACGTGTATTAAGAGCATCAACAGTTAAACCAACTGCAGAAACGCAGCCCCAAAACCAATTCCAAATAAACTCCAAATCCCACAAACCCAATCTCCCAACTCAAAACTCCATCTCCCCTCACCCTCCGCTCTTCCTCACACTCTTACGTCTGCCCATCCACCGAAAACGACTGCGTCTCACGTCCTTCCCACTTCCCCGGCATGAAAGGCGTAGTTCATTTATACTTCACTTCAAACCCTTCAAGACGCATAAAGCCCCTTCCCATACTCCGTCGCTTCTACAACGATTTATCAATCCAGGCAGTTCAGTTCAGTTTCAGGGGGGAAAAAAATCCAAAGCATTCAAGACTGACAGCACTCGCGGCGACACTTACATCCACACCCAGTTCATCCGCAATCTCAATACCACACACACCCCTCACCTCCCCTCTCCCAACCCCCTCAAAACCTCCCTCCCCTCCCTAACAATCCTCCCATTAAGCATCACTCTCCCATCCACCTCCTCACCCCACAACCCCTTTCCCCCACCCTCCCCCTCCACCACTCTCCCACTTAACAGCACCCCCCCAACAAACGCCGCAACCTCCTCCGCACTAACCCGAAACCACTCCGGCAGCGCCCAACTCGCGACCTGACTCCACCCCCCCTCCTTATACACCCCGCCCGGCCTCAACACGCACGTCTCCCAAACCCCCCTATTCTCATCCGCGAAGTTGAGGAGAAACGTCTCGGTGCGGCCTTTGATTTTGCGGGCCGCGGGGAGGAAGTAGAGGGTTTGGGTTTGCGAGGGGGAGGAGAGGGCGCCGGAGAGGTATATAAATTTGAAGGGTTTTTTCCTTGGTCGTGATTTGAGGATGGGGAGGAAGGAGGTGCAGAAGGTCACGGGGTAGGTGTGGTTTATTTCTTCCGAGGCGGTGTTGGAGCCGAGGGCCCAGATCATGGCGTCTGCGGTGGCGAGGTGGGAGAGCGTGGTGGGGGGCCAGGTGGTGAAGGATGCGAGGACGATGTTGGTGTGGGTTGGGGGGTTGGTGGTGGTGGGTGGGAGGGGTGGGGTGGAGAGTGGGCGTCGGGTTATGGTTGTGACGTGGGTGATGTGTGGGTGTTGGGTGAGGAGGGAGAGGAAGATTGAGGAGCCGATGTGGCCTGTTGCGCCGGTGAGGAGGACGTGCATTTTGGGTGGTTTGAGGAGGATGGTTGGGTGGTTGGTGGGAAGTTGGAGATGTTTTTGTGAGAGGCAAGTGGCCTTAATAGGACGTAGTGATGTGGTGTTGAATGTACGGATTTATCACACTGAGAATCGTTTCTTGTTTTCGAAGAGACATTTGAAGACAGAAGCTTTTATATGAAAAAGCTCATATCAATTTCAAGTGTCTCGACGGACGAATTAAACAAATGTTAGTACTGTTTTTGATGATAGTTAAGATTCCATCTTCGGCGTTAACGTCCTGGGCGTTGGTGGACGAAATTATATATATTGCGAAACTTGTTGTCTTGTTTACGTCTCGTGCGAGACAATGCCATACCCTATTTCCGTTAGTCTACAGTACGTCGTTCTATTAAAACTCTAGGGAGTGGCTAATGGCCAAAATTATATAAAAAATGTAGTCGTAAAGTTAGTTCAATGTTTAAACTCGTCCAGACAAATAACTATTTCGTGGGTGTGGAATCTGGAGTTGAAATGGGACGGCGGAGATAACATAACCAACCACATCAACTTTCCTCGCTCGTCCGATCTATCCTGTCCGCGTCTCTAGTCAGTGGGCCCAAGGAAAACAACTAAACCGCACCAAGCAATTACTTCGTTTGTTTCTTTTGCTTTAACTACTTGTTTTTAGGAGAGAGGGGTATCGCGTCTATTATTTTTTCGAGTAATAAAACTTTTATCTTTGGGCCTGATGCCGAATGGAAAATGCTGATCAAAACTCCCAACCCATGCCATGCCATATGCGCTATGCTCATTCACGCTCTGAATGCAACCTCCTCGGGTAGCCTAAAGCTGACGCAGTACATACTCTTTCCCCGACTCACTTCCCTGACATCTTGGATGTGCAGGTCCTCCGTGTCAGGTGTGACCTTGTGGCCCAGGAACCCGCTGATGGTGTCGCAAACATCCTTCTGCGCGCCCTCTTCGTCATTTTTGAACGAGAAGCAGTACACGTGAACCATGGGCAACTTTGTGTTAGTGTGCGGGGCGAATAGCTTGCGGGCTTCGTCGACTGGGAGGCCTGGAATACGGGAGTACAGCCCGATGAAGTCAGGGAGGAATTCGACAGCAGAACCGGGGAGGTTCATGACGTAGTGCGCAAAGGTCTTTGGCTGAACGAGGGTTTTTATGGGCTTTGGCGGGGTGTTTTGTGCAGGGTTGGAGCGGGAGTATTTCTTCTTCTCGTAGATGGTGACACTGTGTGTGGTCTTGAGGAGGTCGGCGGCGGAGGTGCGGATGAAGTCGTGGCCGTCGGTGCAGAAGGTCTTGACGTAGTCTGTGATCTTGTTGAGCGGCACATTGTGCTCGAGGGCCTTGTAGCTGTCCGGGTTCAGATCGTTGGCATAGACGAAGCATTTTCTCTTCCCCGCGGGGATAGCGAAGGGTCCCACGCCCGCCATGACATCGCAGATTGCGTCGCCTTCCTGGAATTGGGAGCACAGACGCTCGTGTTCGCCTTGGAGGCGTGTATTCCAGTATACCTTGGCCCAGTCGAATTGGAAAGTGCAGTCCTGCTCGCGCAACGTCACGTTGAGGTCGTCGGGACCGTAGAGGACTTCGTATGGGAAGACGCGAAACTTGTTCTCAGCGCCGAGGTGTTCGACCTTGTTGATGACGGTGCGGACATCTATGGGGTTTTTATCGGCAATGACGGTGCCTATGAGATGTTTATAGGGAAGATAACGCTCGCGCAGGTTGAGGTGAGCAACGTGTCCGGCGCGGGTGAAGCCCGAGGGGATTTCATCGTGGTATTGTTCGTCTGGATTGGGCGGTGGCAGGATCGCATTCATGATGTCTAGATAGGAAAAGTGGGAGTAGTCGAGCTTCAAATCGTAGGGGATGACGCCGACGGTGCCATCCTGCTCCAGCTCTTGCAGCTTTTCGCTCCAAGTGGTCTTGTTGGCGGGCAGGATTTCGGGGCGGAGGAGGAGACATTTGTTGCCGGCGCGTGCGCGTTCCGAGTCGGGGTCGGGTAGGATGGGCTGGATACGTGGACGGTGCAGGGTGTCGTGGGAGCGGTCGAGTTCCTTGCGGCATCGTGAGATGTCTTTGTTGTTGAAGATGCGGGCGACGGAGGTCGGAACGGTTTTCTGGAAGAAAGCGCGGTCGAGCACCTTCATGGCGCGGTTGACGGGCGGGGCGAACATGTCGTCAGCCATCTATGGAGACTTTTTATCCCAAATGCTGCGTATGCGCAACTATATGTATGAATGTAAATGTTTTGTTTCCCATGCGATCTGTGAGTATTGATGCAATTCCGAAAAAAGAGTCATGAATGCTCCCACGCCGCTAAGCGAGTTGGTAGGGGTCCATGGTCACGTGAATTCCGTGTTCCCGCTGGGGAGACCCTGCAAATGGGCAAGGGTTCGCGTAGGCAATCTCAAGTTTTGGCCGTCATCTCAATCAACAACAACCCCCTCCTCTCTCCTGTATCCACATCTGCCCGTGCTCAGTATATTTCCTCCTTTTCCTACAAAACATCCTCCCGCATTACCGCTCCGAAGACGTGCCATGAAGCCGCCACGCACACGCGCATACCTATAACCACAACATTACGAACTGATTACACCTTGCGCAGGATTCCGGCCAGGCTGCGCGAGCCTTCGCGAACAACACCATGGCCTCAGGAGGGGGAAATATCAAGGTCGTGGTGCGATGTCGTCCCTTCAACAGCAGAGGTGAGATTGCCGTTCCCTCCTCGATTCATCTGAGATGTTTGCATGGTACCCTCAACTCTCACCGAAACATGACTGACTCCTCCGTGTCTTCCAGAAATCGCCCGCAATGCACAATGTATCGTCAAAATGGAAGGGGGCCAGACGGTCCTCACTCCCCCCAGCGGCACCGAAATAAAAGGCAAGGCTGCCAAAGCTGCTCTCGAGGGCACCAAAACCTTCGCATTCGACAAGTCCTACTGGTCCTTTGACCGCGCCGCCCCTAATTACGCCGGCCAGTCCAACCTCTTTGAAGATCTGGGCAAACCCCTTCTTGAGAATGCTTTCGGAGGTTACAACAACTGTATCTTTGCATATGGACAGACGGGTTCGGGAAAGTCCTATTCCATGATGGGTTATGGCAAGGACGCCGGTATCATTCCCATGATTTGCCAGGACATGTTTGAGCGCATCAAGGCCATGCAGAGCGACAAGAACCTAAGCTGCACGGTAGAAGTGTCATACCTGGAAATCTACAATGAAAAGGTTCGCGATTTGCTCAACCCGTCCACCAAGGGGAACCTCAAGGTTCGCGAACATCCTTCGACCGGTCCCTATGTGGAAGATTTGGCAAAACTGGTCGTCAGCTCCTTTTCCGAGATCGAAAACCTAATGGACGAGGGTAACAAAGCCCGTACCGTTGCCGCCACCAACATGAACGAGACATCTTCGCGATCCCACGCCGTCTTCACCCTGACATTGACGCAAAAACGCCACGATGTAGAAACGAGCATGAGCGGAGAAAAAGTCGCCAAGATCAGTTTAGTCGATTTGGCAGGTTCCGAAAGAGCTCAGTCGACCGGTGCAACCGGCGCAAGATTGAAGGAAGGTGCCGAGATTAACAGGTCGCTGTCTACGCTCGGTCGTGTCATTGCGTCGCTCGCCGATATCTCCATGGGCAAGAAAAAAGCCGGCCAAGTGCCATATCGAGATTCCGTTCTTACATGGTTGCTCAAAGACTCCCTGGGAGGAAACAGTTTGACCGCGATGATTGCCGCCATTTCCCCTGCCGATATCAACTTTGAAGAGACTCTGTCCACGCTTCGTTACGCCGATTCCGCCAAACGTATCAAGAACCACGCTGTCGTAAACGAAGATCCAAATGCACGCATGATTCGAGAGTTGAAGGAGGAACTGGCGCAGTTGCGCTCCAAACTAGGCGGGGGAGGTTCGGGAGGTCCAGTCGAGGAGCAGTATGCGCCCGATACGCCGCTTGAGAAGCAGATAGTGTCCATTGCACAGCCGGATGGATCTGTGAAGAAAGTCTCCAAAGCGGAAATCGTTGAGCAGCTTAATCAGTCAGAGAAGCTCTACAAAGATCTCAATCAAACGTGGGAAGAAAAGATGCAAAAGACGGAAGAAATTCAAAAAGAGCGCGAAGCTGCACTGGAGGAACTCGGAATTACTATTGAGAAAGGATCGGTGGGCTTGTCTACGCCCAAAAAGATGCCGCATTTGGTCAACCTCAGTGATGACCCGTTGCTTGCCGAATGCCTGGTGTACAATTTGAAGCCTGGAACCACTACCGTTGGAAATGTGGACACCGAAGGTCAAACAGCGGATGTACGACTGACCGGGTCGCAAATCTTGCACGAACACTGCACGTTTGAAAATGTTGATGGTGCTGTAACGGTGATTCCCAAGGACGGGGCGGGCATCATGGTCAACGGTATACGGATAGACAAGCCTAAGCGACTTCGAAGTGGTTTCCGTATTATCCTCGGTGACTTCCACATATTTCGTTTTAACAATCCCCAAGAGGCTCGCGCAGAGCGTGCTGAGATTGGGCCTGTTGGACCGATTGGATCTAGTTTGCTTCGCCACTCCATCACACCCAGCCAGTTAAACTCCCCTTCTCCGAGACCCAGTGGACACGACAGATCGTACAGTACAGTGAGCATTGCAAATTCCGAATTTGATTCCGAAAGTCCCAGCAGGGCCGCCTCGCCTGCCTTCTTTGGGCGAGGACGAGACTCGGACTGGTCCCTGGCCAGAAGAGAAGCCGTCACCGCACTTTTAGGCTCTACTGGATCCGATCAAAAGATTGCATCGCTATCCGACGAAGAATTTGACACTTTGTTTGATGACCTCCAGAAATTACGCGCCACTCGAAAAGCTCGGCCCGAAAGTCGGGTGTATGAGGCTGATGAAGACATGGAGTCTGTGAGCTCGTATCCCGTGCGGGAAAAATACGCCTCTAATGGTACTATCGACAACTTCTCTCTGGATACAATGCTGACGATGCCTTCCACACCACAATTTGGAGAAGAAGACGATGGCCTACGACTAGTTCGCGAGGATATGCAGGACAAGTTGGAAAAACGGAAAGAAGATTTTACAGCTAGACTCAGGTCTCAGCAAGATGCAAATGTAGAAGCAGGGGAAATTAGATCAGAAAAGGCCGTCATGGAGGAGACGCTCCGTGCCGCCAAACAGGAAATGCAAAGGCAACTGCAAGAACAGAAAGAAGCGTTCCACCGGCAATTGAAAGAGCTCGGTCATGAACCGCCCCCAGATGAGCCAGTCACAGTCAGCAATGGACACAGTTCAGACCAACCCACGGAGAAGCAGCTCGAGCTTGTCAAACACGTCTTCCAGCATTGGAGATCCCGCAAATTTGTTACCATGGCCGAAACGATATTGCAAAATGCGGCGACGTTGAAAGAGGCCCAAGTGATGAGCCAGCAGATGGACAAGCACGTTGTATTTCAATTCTGCATTGTCGATGTTGGCCACAATGTCCCCTCCTCGTACGACTTGGTCCTCAACGGCATACCTGGTGAGGATGACATGTACCTCGAGAGCACGCCCAAGCCATGCGTAGGCGTGCGCGTCGTTGATTTCAAAAATGAGGTAGTGCATCTCTGGTCCCTGCAAAAACTACGGTTCCGCGTTAGGGTCATGCATCAAGTCCACCAGTATATGAATCGCCCCGAATATCTACAACACTTCTCTTTGGAAAACCCGTTTTCCGAACCTTGCATGCCTGAGTTTTCGCGCATTGGAGATGTAGATGTCCCCTTAGCTGCCGTGTTTGAGTCCAGGGTGCAAGACTTTAGTCTCGATGTCATCTCGCCGTACACTACCAACGTCATAGGTATCATCCGACTAGCTATGGAGCCGTCCTCAGCAGAAGCTCCTTCCACCACCTTGAAGTTCAACGTGGTTATGCACGATCTTGTCGGATTCCCTGAACGAGAAGGCACACAGGTACACGCACAGCTCTTCGTCCCCGGTATTTCCGACGAGAGCGGCGCAACCACCACCCAGATGATCACCGACTTCGACGAGGGGCCCGTGCGGTTCGAGAGTGTGCACAGCATGAGCCTTCCGTATCCCAGTCCTAGAAATACCTTCTTACGAGTATCCATCTTCGCGAAGGTCACATCCATGCATCTTGATAAGCTGCTGAGTTGGGACGACATGCGCGATTCTGCACCAAAGCCCAAGCAAAAGCGTAAAAATGCCAGATTGCCAGAGTCGGAATTCTACACGGAGGACTCGCATGATATCTTCTCACGTATCCAGATCCAGGAAATCTCTGAAGACGGCACATATCTTCCAGTCGAAGTCATCCAGAGCGGTGCTATGGATGCTGGCGTTTACCAGCTGCACCACGGTCTCCAACGTCGTGTCGTGGTGAATCTCACTCACACGTGTGGAGATACTCTACAGTGGGAGGACGTTACATCGATGCGTGTGGGGCGTATCCGGCTTATCGATGCTTCGGGTAACTCCCCTGGCCTGGATAGCAGTCCAGTACGAGAGGTTCCTGTGAAGCTTGTCTCAGCCCCTGTGGTAAAGAACAATGCCGACGGGACTACCAACGTAACTTTCATCGGGCAGTGGGATTCCTCCATGCACAGCTCCCTGCTTCTCGATCGAGCAACACCCGATAAATATCGAGTACAGGCCAACCTCCTCTTCAACGTCACTTCAGCCAAACTCTCCGAACCCATGCTCTTTAGTCTAGACCTTGCCCTGCAAATCCGCTCACGCACCTACCTCCGCCCAACATCGCTCTTCAATTTTTCGAGCCTCTGGTCACAAAATCGCGTCATTCACTCCACCGTTGGCATCTTCAGCATCGCTATTCGACCGACTAGCGTGAAACGCGCCACCGATCTGTGGCGCATGAACACGCGGGACGACTACATCAAAGGTGAAGAACATCTGAGTGGGTGGACGCCGCGCAGCGTTTCTCTCGTTCGGGACTATATCGCGCTCCTCAAACGGCGTCAGCGCACCTCAGACATCGAGACTGCACGCTCAGTCCTCTCCTCGCGCGCCCTCTCCACCTTCCCCCCGGCACCATTAGCCTCCGCCGCGCTCACCCAACATCAGACCGCCCTCCTCAACCGCGTCATCGCCCTCTGGAAAACCAAGAAAGAGCCAGCCGAAATTATCCTCAACCCAACAAATCTCGAGCCACCAACCAACGGCGCCGCCTTCGCCCCGAGCTCGCCCTCCCCCTCCTCACGCAATCGCTCCCTTTCCCGAGAACGCCCCAGCCTCGTAGCCACCGTTCGCTTTGTCCCAAAGAATCCCGACTGCCTCAAAGCCAGCTACCTCCTCACCCCCGACCCCACAAACACGCGCTGGATCCGAAGATTCGTCGAACTGCGCCGCCCATATCTGCACGTCTACAGCGCCGAGGGCGACGAACTCAACGCCATTAACCTCACCAATGCCCGGGTAGACCACTCGCCGCAGATTGCACGTCTCCTCTCGGGCGGCGCGACGGCATCGCCCAATGGCAGCAACGGCCATGGCGCCACAGGGTCCATGGGAGACACCGTCTGGGCCGTTTTCGCGCGCAGCAACACGTACATTTTCCGCGCCCGATCCGAAAGGGAGAAGATTGAGTGGATCCTGAGAATCGATCAGAGTTACTTCAGCGGCGAGGGGAGCGAAGAAGATCAATCATCATGAGCTGGCATTTTTCTGGGTTTTGGTTTTTTTTCTGGCGTGTGGTTTTTTGAATTGTCACATACCTTGCATGATGATTGCGTCCTTCCTCTTTTGGGTCTTTTATGATTGTCCATGGATGCATGTATGCGTACGGCCGCCCCTTTCCTCCTCCTCCTCCTCCTCCTCCTCCTCCCTTTCTTGTATATCCTGATTTTTTCTTTCACTACGGGGTGGCGTGAGTTTGCATGTCCGAAGATGGTTCTGGCACATACGCTTTTTCCGAGTCGGTCGTTGAGCTTCTTCGATCTATCCATCCATCCTTCTATGTTAGATGAACATCACATCACCCCTTCCCTAACGTCACACCTCCCCTAAAACGGCGTCATACACAATTTCCCTTCCTTCACATCCACCTCTCCATCCATCCGCCCACAATATTTTTTTACCTTACCTTATTAACGTACCTTTGCTTGCTTGCGTGCTGCACCTTGGGATACCCTGCTTGCTTGCTCTGCTCTCTATCTCTCACTCTAAATATCTACCTACTTACATTTTATATCTTGTATGTATACATAATCTGCGTAGAAATGTATCTATCTATCTATCTGTCCAAACTATCTACCTACCTTATCTAGCTGGCGACTCACTGCAACTAGATATGGATTCTCAAAAGTAATGTAAGAGTCGATGGGAACCACAATCCTTACCATCCCCATACGTCCCTCCAGTTTCCTCCCTCGTTACCATTCCTTTTTTCCCCCTAGGAAACGAGTGACTGAGGAGCACTGGAAAACACGCTTTCTTCACAATACAATCCAATAACACTCACTCAGTAATAATATCCTACTCATCATCCCCGCGCCTTGGTTATCTGATTATGGATGGTAAACGGCATGGTGGAGAAGGCAACTAACTGGTGATATTATAAGATAGGTACGGTTATATGGAGGGGTGGTGGGGGTGGGGTTGCGAGATGGTTGGGGTGGTAATGTGTAGTTCAATTAAGAATTGGGGATTTCACAAGTTGATGTGGCTAGGGCAGGTTTATACACGATGTAGATTGATAATGGTTTCTTTTTCAAGTTAGATGAAAGTTGGATTTTGTGATGTTGTAACAGAATAGAGCACGCAACCGCTTTCATCCCTAATGCTCCGGCTCATCCACACCCTGCTCCACCCCATGCTCAACCGCCCAATCCCTAATCCTATCGAAATTCCGGCACATCCTAGGGCTCGAATAATCCGGCCATGGGTCGCCATCGTTGAACGGGAACCGGAACGGAAACACGTTCGTATCGCCTTGACACATGACGAACTGTCGCAACGCATCGATGCAATGATCGAGATGGCCGTGCAAGTCTTCGGGCTCGGCTGCTGTGTCTCCGCCGAGAGGCGCGTAGTGCGCTTTGTGGTTTGCTTGGCGCAGGAGGTTGAGGCAGTGGAGTTGGTGGAAGACTTCGATGGCGACGCGGTAGCCTCGACGGCCGGTTTTGGGGTCGGTGACTTCGAGCGCGCCGACGGGGTCCATGTTCATTTTTATCATTTCTTCCTTGGAAACCATTGTGTCCGGGACTTTGTGGGGAGTTAGTATAGGTGAAGGGTGGGAGGGTAGTGGGGACGTACTGCCGTCGGTGGCCCACTGCCACATTGCATCGACGTCGTCGCCCTTTCCTACGAAGGGTCCTTCGGGGATAGGCGCGAGGTCGAAGTGTTTGATTTCGTATTTGACGGCTTCGTTCAGCGGCGCTGGTGGACACATGTTAGGACTTCTCTTGTCTCTCCCCCCCGCACTGATCGAAACTTACACCATGTCGTTGGCACTCGCATTGTGTTTCCTCCCGATTGCTTGCACATGGTTACCGCGAAAAGGGTGATGGAGACGGAGAGCATGGCGGTCTGTATGATCCAAGCGATATTCGAGTTCGCGCAACTTCGCCATGATGTCCGTTTATCGTTCCTTCTCCATTCCCACTTGTCGTTGTCGTCGCTGCTGTTGTCGCTCGAAGGGTTGCGACTGTGGACTGCTGACTCTTCTTCTTCTATTGGGACGGGTTTGTACATTTTCGACATGGTTGGTTAAAATAAGTAAAGAATAAATAGATATATATGTACACACGCGTGCGCGAAAGGAAAAGAAAAATGCACACCAGGTGCCGCAAGAAAAGAAGGGAAGGTTAGAATGAGAGAGGTGAAAGACGAGAGTTGAGAGGAGGAGAAGAAGAAGAAGAAGAAGAAACAAATCGAAGGGATGCCTTGGGGTTATCATGGGCTATGGCGACAGTTTGTATGATCGCCCTGTCTCAAACTCCTGGCGACGCGAGATGTTTCATCTTGGCGGCGTGGAAACTGCACGCGGGGCATTGGGCGCACGCGTTCAGCCTATTATGATTGAGAATTGAATCTTACGCGGTACTTGTACATGAGAATATGGGGATTTGGAACTTCACGAAAGTGTTGTTTCTATGTATTGCCACAAGTAAGCTGTAGGAAAGAACTGGTAGGTTGAAGTGGAGTGGTGGTTGGGTTGGTGCATGGAAGTGGGCTAACCTGATCAGGACTAGTGCCTTTTTCTCTTCAAACGTTGAACATCGCTTTCACTCTCAAGTGCTACGCAGCTACAGTTGTCAATGTTCAGACATGACATCTGAATATTTCTACCTATCTGTTGAATCCACCACTATAATTCGCTCAATTTTTCCCTCCCAAAACTGACTGATAACTGCATAACCTAGGTAAAGAACGTCACTTCGATGAAACGCAAAGACATTGCACATCTAATACGAACAACGAGCATGTACGAGCTCTTTCCTAAAACTCAAGTCACATTCCGACACAGCACTATTCACTCAATCATTTGACATGCTCTTCCCTTGCTCTTCATATCCGATTAACGATGCAGACAAACATCTCCTCATCCTTCTCTATCCTCTCGAAAGTTAGTTTGTCAAGATTAGTACATAAGATCTCCGGTACATTTCTTGACAGGTTTCATTATGAGAGATTTGACTGGTGGGTTAGGGAGGCACCTCTAGGAGTGTGCACGGTTTAGCGCATATATAGTAACATGGCCGAAGTATATTTTCAGGGTAGAAACAAGGTGCATATGTGAACAAATCCACCAAAATCTAATGCAGTGATACGACGATTCCAAACTTTTTCATTGTTTTTTTTCTCGTCGTCATCTTTCCTATTTCCTACCCTAAACCGCAGGAAACCACGTCCATTACCCACGACAGATTTCCCACGAGGCAGATTCATCACCTACGTCCTGACAACCAAGGTCCGCCTTACATAGCTCACCTCCGTCGACTCTGTCCCCGCACCCACGCACCAACCCTCTCCGCCCTCTTCCTCTCTTGCTCGTCCTCCGCACGCCGAAGTACTTCGTCAAAAATGCTGGAAGATACCGGCTTAATGTCGAATATGAATTTCGCGAACTGTCTTATTATTAGCTATATCCAACATGAAAGGAGAAAGGGGTAGAGAGGATGGAGGACGTACCGGTTTCTCGAGCGAGTCGATGAGGTCGTCGTCAGTGGAAGTAGAGGTGGTGTTGCTGGAATGGTGGGTGTGTGAGGTGTGGCGGATTGACCGGGATCGTGGGTGTTTGGAGGGAGTGCGAGTTGTGTGGGTGGTAGTGTAGGTGGCTTGGAACGCGGGGGGCGCGAGGTCCTCTGAGTGTTTGAAGGGGTGGGCAGAGGAGTGAGAGGAGTGGCGGTGGGAGTGAGAGCGTGAGTGAGAACCGGGAGATGAGGGAGGAGAGGATGAGTTTTCATCATGGTGATGGTGGTGATGGCGTCGATGGTGGTGTTTGCGATGTTTGTGATGTTTGTGGGAATGGCGTTCAGATTGCGACTTCGACTTTCCGTGAGACTCCGACTCCGAGTTTGCTGTCGCCGTCGGGACTCCAACTCCATATGCGGAGTAACAATATTCAGGCGTCATTGGAGTAGTATACGGATTCTCCGCCCTCCGTTCTCCGTATCCCTTGAGCCGCGTTGTGTCAACCCACACACCTTCCTCTTTTCGTGAATGTGTCTTGTGACTTCTCGAGCTCTTATTCTTTTTCGCTTTCTTTGCAATTCCATCCGCAACGGGACCTAACAACGCGTCAAAGATTCCAGGTTTCTCGCCTAGCTGCTTCTCGCCATACGCAGTCCAGACATTGCGGGTCGCACTTGTAGTGCTGTCCGCCGGCGGGAGAATAGGGATGTTGGAGTTTTCGGGGAGAACACGGACAATCCGTCGACGGTGTGTAAATCGTGGTTGCGGAGGTTGCGAAGAAGATGAAGATAAAGGAGGAGGTGCAAGGTTCGGTGGAGGGATGAAAGGAGGGAGCGTTGTGGAAGTGGTGGTTGCTGAGGGTGTTACGTTTCCGGCCAAATATTTAGCGTATTCGTCTTTGAAACTCCCTTGCAATGGTGGACAGACTCGGGAATTTGGTTCTGCTGAGGTTCGATCTGCGGAGGGAGCGGTTGGTTGGGGAGGAGCAGGTGGTTGTCGGTTACGGCTCCGTGGTGTCCATGTGTCATCGCTCTCAGTGTCTGAAGACGAGGATGATGTTTCTGGGTCAGAATCTTGACGGCGATAACGGTTCGAGTATGGATTTCGAGCACTGGTCTTTGGTCCGCGGACAGTCGAGGTCGAGTTCGATTGCGAAGAGCGAGAGACGGAAGTGTTTTCACTGCGGGTGCTTGAACCATCATTTCTCGACCTCGACGAATCGCCGCTAAATGGAGCTGTCTGCGGCTTGCTGTAGCGCCTGTCTTCGACGCCCCATGTGTCACTGGAGCTTGTGTCCGAGTCCGTCTCCGACAAAGGGTAGTTGATCGGCGCGGGAGAGGTTTCCCAGCGTTTCCATTCAGCATTTCCCCAAAACCCGGCCGGATCATATTTCATCTGTTCCTCCGGTGTTTGAGGGCGCCATTCAGACGGGGGGTAGTTCGTCGGAGGGGTTTCAGGCCATGATCCAGGCACAGATCGTACAGGTTGTGCTGCCGACGGCGCCGTGTATGTTCTGTCATGTCCAGGATGCGGATGTTCCTGCCACTGTGACCGAGGCGCCCAATTGGACTCATGCGGATACGGCGGTGACTCCCTGTGATGGGGATCTTGAGGAACAGGTCCTGCTCCATATTCCCACCACCCAGACGGGACGTCTACGTGGTGTCGCCTGTTCCCATACCCGCTGTGACCTTGTCCTGGTGGAGGTGGTACTGGCATGGATGATGTGTGCGGTTGACTATTATGCCCAGTCCTCAGATATTGCGGTGGGGGTGGGGGTGGATCGTGATAAGGAACTCGAGGAGGTGGATATGCAGGATAGTTGGCAGCATGCGGTCGGGTACGAAATTCTCTAGGGGCTCCGTCCCAACCCCTATGGATATATGGTTCGTCATTCGCACCATCTAGACCCAGATTCGCCATTCCTTCATCAAGAATGTTGTCTGCATTACTCATACTATGGGCGATGCTCGATTGTAGATGTGTGCGAGACGACGACCTCTCACTTCGTGGCTCGGCACATCGAAGGACGACGACCTCGATACGCTCAATATTCAATGTCGCTACTCCGTCTCCCTTCACCTTATCTGTACAGACGTAAGCGTCTAGCTCGATAAAAAGTATATGAATTGGTCAGAAATGAGAGTTATACATACCTTCAAACATCATCTTCGTGGGCTCTGTAGACCCATCTTCCAAATGCTTCGCTTGCTGGCGCACGCGAACGTCTACTGAAGATCGTGTCTCGCTCGACGGGTCCCGCAAATACATTCCGGTTCGCTTCAGCCTCCAGCGGTACTCGCCGTTCACGAAAATATATATAACCAGTCCTGGAGCAATGTCTTTACCAGATGTGAGTCGTATTTCAAAAGGCAGCGACCTAGCCGGCGGTATGGCTACGTGTGTCCAAACGGTTGGCTCATCACAAGTTGTTATACCCTCGGGAAGAGTCAAGTCGAAGTCGGGGATTGAGATAGAACAATTGAGGTCCCGAAGTGAAGGCATCTTATTGGTCGCCTCGAGTGAGGTTGATGCCCATGTGGGTGTGGTCGAGGTCGAGGTCGAAAGAAAGATTCGAGTTATCTGAAAGTCTGCGCGGTTGAGGTTGAACCTCTTTGCGTCGTTGATGAGATCTTCTAGGTTCATTTGGGGGGAACGGAAAGCTTTAAGAAGTGCTTTGTGGTGATAAACGGGATTGAACAAACGCAGGTGAGTTGTGGTCAGTGCGGTGTTCCTTTTAGGTTGGTCACAAGAAGTGAAAAGCAAGCAAACAGGCTGCTTGAGTAGACACTATGCTGCCGGTTTGCTACCAAAAAATAGACGTTTCAAATGATGATGTTACTCAACCTAGGCAGTGAGCCAATGGCGGTCAACACCTTGTGTGTGAACAGACCATCTCCTCCAAAACAGATTAGTACTGCTTTTGGGCCAATTAACATACCGGCTTACACTTCATGTGATGTAAATTTAAAGACGTGTTTAATTCATTCTTATGTTATTTTGTAAACTGCACTGCACTTCTTGATATATAGTTCACACTTCGCCTCGCCGAGGTCAAGACCATACATACTTCGAGGTCGAGTCCATGTAGCTTCAATTCCTCTGTCTCTCAACAATTTAAAAACTCCAATCAATAGTGTGTATTAATTTCTTGCCCAGAGGGGGAAGATGAATGGGCTTCAGTGCTTTGGTGGGCTTTTGCCTAGTCTAACCATTGTGTATAAACAATAACACGTAACAGACGCCTCTACGCGTAAACCGTCAATACAATAACATAAGTCACCTCCAATAGTTGCTCGTGAGCACGTGCCGCCCTCCACATAAACAAATCACAGTCGGAAAAGGCTCATATTCCTCTGTCACCTGGACTTTGTCACCGCACCTCACCTCACTCACTCACTATTTTGCCTCGATCATTGCTTGCTACCCTGGCGTTTTCTGCCCATTTGCCTAGTTTCTGCTTCTCTTCTTAATCACCAACTTCTTTTGTCTGTCGAAGAACATACGCAAGACTGCTGACGACATCCACCTCACTCGACTCGTTTGGCTCACGACGCAATCCGCACAAACCCGCTTGCCTAGTCATTTCTGTCTAACGACGCAACTCACAATCTACCTTGCTGTTTTCGTCTGTCTCCAGATTCAACTCACAGCGTTTCTTCTGTATCTCGGTACTGCTCACGACATCTTCCTTTCAAGACACATTTGTCTCTCGACGCGGCTCCAAGCTTCTCTGGCTTAGCCTTCTCTTCTGTCTCTCGACTTTGTCTCGCAACCGCTGCTTCCAGCGTCTCAAGTCTAACTTAACCGTCACTTCAAAAACTCAATTCTGCAAGTTACCAATTTCCTCTTCTGATCCAATGGCTTCCTCTTCTTTCTCCACCTTCAACGCCAAAGCAAAGGGCAAGACCTCATCCGCGAACACTCCGTAAGTATCGTGCATGCATGCGGGTCTTTTAAAAAGGCTTGTCCCCCGGGGTTCAACAACCTACCTAGGTGTTTGGCTTTGGCTTCTGTATTTTCCTATTTGCTTTTTTTCTTGATCCATCTGGACACAAACAAACCTCAAGCCTTTCACTTGGCTTCTTTGAACTTCCCAGACTAACAAATTAGTCTGTACGAGTGGCCTGGTCTCGGCCCTCAAGGAGAGACCTTTGAGGAAGCGACAGAGTAAGTATCAATCACACTGCTCTCAAACTTTTGCACATTTCTAATTTAATCAGAAACCATTTCTACCCGTCCAGCAGGCCCGGAAATCCTACTCTTCGAACCCTGCCGCCCAACGCTCCTGGAGGAATCAAGCAGCTCACCGACCGCGTCCACTGTCTCGTCGAATATCTCAAGCCAGATGCCGGCAACATCGTCTCCCTCATCGTCAAGGATCTTGCTCTCCCCGAGGGCGAAGAAGAACTCAAGCTCCTACCAGAAGTCGACTACATCAAGCCCATCTACAAGCACGACATCACATCAGAGCTCAAGGAGATGCTACTAGGTAAAATCGAACGCTACAACCGAGAACACGCACACTACCTCTACCACAATGACAAGATCGACATGCGCGTAGTGTGGAAGTGCTCTTCGGAGCTAACCGAGCGCGACATCCGCTGGGTACCAGAGGACCAGCGCGGACTCTTCGAGCAACTGCACGCGTGCAAGTACAAGGACCTCAACAGCGCGCGCAAAATCCGCGAGAACTGGGGCGGCTTCTACGCTGTCATCGACGTCGCGCTCTGGCGCCGTCTCGAGGCGGAGCTGGCGACTGGTTGGGACTGCTGGTTCCAGCCGGTCGTCCAGCCCGCTGAGATGACGGAGGACGGGGAGCAAGAAATGGCGGACTACCACGCCGAGCGTGCCGCCCGGCATCAGTAGAAGGTCGATGCCGCGCGTGCAGAGGCGGGTGCCTCCTCTCCGGACCCCCCAAAGGTCCGTAGTTTGACGGAGGGAATGGGCAGTGCGGCGCGTCTGGAGGCGCTCAAGCGTCTCAACTTGACGCTTGATCAGGGGGCTTTGGACCGTCGGGAGTAGGTTGGTGGGGTTTGTTTTTCGGGGTGTAGGGTGGTGGAGGGTAAAATCTCCACCCCCTACACCTCGGTGTAATATAACAGGGTGTGTTTTGGTGTTTTTGGTAGTTTTTTTCCGTGCCGGGTTGGCACGAAGCCGGCTCTGCTTAGGGCATCCGGGGGCCCTTTGAGCCTTTTTTAATGGGATAGATTGGTTCTGAGTTTTCAGCATTTTGCGTATTTGGAAATAACTCATAGTGTATCGTGATATTCTTCATAAAGCGATTCCTACATGGAATGCGCGATTAGCACTCTGACTCCTGCGTTGATTTTGCGACAAAGTAATTGATTCATTAGGACTTTTGTTGAATGTCTCATTGTCACTGATGCTAATTGTTTGTAGTTTGTTCCTCGAAAACCGCTCCATAATCGATTTGAAAGTCGCCCCAAACTTCTCTGGAAAAGCAGGGACAGACAATTGCGGTAGCACGGGAATGCAGTTGCTTCTAGCAATGGGCTAGACAAGTGGCTTTTTAGACAGACCTGAATCGTAAAAGCTTTGCGTTGTATTCGGTGGGCACATAGAGCACATGGAGAATGGTAGTCTCTAGCAGAAATACTATTGCGAAAGTGTAAAGGTATCCATTCCTGCCGAACCTCTAGTTCTTTTTATGTTGGACGCAGAAATGGCACATCATAAGTAACAATGAAACGGCAAACATTGTCCATGCCATGGCCTTTCCGAATGGGTCAGTACCAGATATGGTTTTACTACTAACTCAAGAACACATGCCGCCCACCCATCACAACATCGCACCCTCCCGACCCCCAGCCCCATCATCCCCTTCCAACAACCCTTCAATACAAACCTTCCACCTCTCCGCGTCCTCCTCCGCAATCCCACTCCAATCATAACTAGCCCCAAACACCACCCTCCCCTCATCATCCGTCGAACACCCCACCAAGAACTCATTTTCTCTCGCACGAACACCCTGCTTCGACGCTCTGTAATCTGCCGCAAAGTCCCTTCGTTCTGTTCCAGAATGAATATTCAAGTCGTACGCGCCGCGTCGTAGGAAAACGGAGGTGGAGCCGAAGGAACTGACTCCGCATGTTGCTCGCACAATAGGCGGAGATGAGGTGTCTGTTTGTGTGTCGCTGAGTGGTGGTGAGGGCGGCGGTGTGGGGAAATTGTGTCGAAGGGATGGTGGGAGGCGGGATGTTACGCGCTCGAGTAGTGTGAGGTAGCTGGTTGCTAGAAGACGTTTTGGATCATGTGGGTCGAAGATTGTGCTTACATTGCTGTTGCTATTTTCAAGGGCGGTAGAGGTGCTAGAGGTGCCAGTTTGGGGAGCTAGTCGCCGCTTTTGATATGTTTTTAGCTCGGCGTTTGCGCGTTTTGCTACGAGTTTGAAGCGTGCTTCGATGGGGAGGCCGGAGGATGACGGGAGGTAAGGCATGACGATGCCTTCTGAGAAGGCGAGCATGCAGGAATCCGGTGTAATGGGGGTGGAGAGACCGAAGAATGGGCGTGGGTTTAGAGGAAAGGATGCTGTAAATGGCAGTGGTAGCAATTTTTCGTTCTCTTGTTTCTGTATCTCGTCCTTGCATCCTTCTTCCTCTTTCGCTTCTTGAAGCATAAGAAGTTCGTTCTCCTGGTGTAGTTCCATCATTGCTAGCCCTGCCAACGCAAAGCATCCTGCGCCGATACTAACCCCTATGCTGCGACACAACTGTACCATGCGTGCAGAGGCTTCTGCAGAAAGGCGGGCAGCGATATGGCGTGAGCTCATGGGTGGCGCAGCTGAAGGCGAGTAGTCGAAAACTTGGGGGTATATCTGTGGGAGCGCTACTGGGCCTTCAAGACGCTGGCGTCGGTAAAGTGGGTTCGAGATACTCGTAGGGAGCGGACGGCGAAGGGAGCGTAGGATAATCAGAACAGCCCAGTACCAGCGGAGGCGAGGTAGAGAAGGGGTATTGTTGGGGGAAGATGAGGTAGACGAGTTGGACAGAGAAAGCGTAGGGTACAGATCTTCCTGGGCTGGCGGCAATCTTTTTTCAATTTCTTCGACGGTAAGAAGTTTTTGCAGAGATTCTTTAAGTGTGGCTTCAGGAGTATTGAGGAGTTCCATGAAATCGCGCCACCAATTGTGAGCAGCTAAGGCGTCTGAAATTTGATGGGCCAGAATGATCAGAAACGTGATCTCATATCTTTCTACCCCATCTTCTCGTTCCTGATCGGTTGTGACTTTTCGTGCTGGGAGAACATATACCTTAGAAGTGCAGTTGGCGACATCCAAGACTCTCCCCACATTCAGGCAGTGCTTGTAAAACTCTTCTTGATCTATCTCATCCGGTTTGCACCACTCATCCATCCATACAATATCATTTTGCATCTTTCTTACTACCTCTTCTGCATCATGCACTGGAACGTCGATAACGAATTCCCGCCCTCCTCTTTCATCGTCTCTCACACGAGACATAAGTAACACGTGTCGAGCTCTCAAATTAGCCCAGGCCAATGCGATTCTGTTTCGCAGCGCGGATGGAGATGACAATGATATAGCAATCTCAAGTGAGAGCAGGTTATTCATATCTGCACGGCCACCGAATAGCGTGCCATCTAGGTCGAATGAAAACTCCACCAGGCCCAGAGGTCGCGAAAAAGTTGGTTGCGAAGCAGACTGCGAGAGAATCCATTTGTGATAATTGCTCGCATACCGCGATAGCCAATGCTCTTTTGCAACGTTTTGAGATGCTGTACCGCTTTGAGGTGCAGTAGACATGATGGATGGTGGCCGGATGAGTGTAATCACTGTGAAGGGGAATATGGAAGATCGTCTGATGTACCCTCAGTCCTGGTTTCCTTTGCCTCTTTTTTTAATTTTCCTATTCTCCCTCGGTTAATTTTAGCCAGTCATAAAAGTATGCATATCTCAAATCCTCTTAGAGTACGAGTGACGTTCGCTATGATGATGGCATGACTAACCTACAATAGCGTAGTTAAATATTTTTCATTGACGAGTCATATTGAACAACACAGTGTCAGAACAATAAACATGCAGAATAGTCACATTCGGAGAGGAAGCAGTCGCGTGCACATTCTCTGAAGCTCTCTGGGCCATGAACATTATTTTAATGATATGCAGCTTGTCACTACAGAGGATTTCAGCCAGCTTTCTATCTATGGAAACGCTGAGCGGCTGATATTTGAATAGTAAGAGAGCCAACCGGGTATCAAATTTGAGAAAGCACATAAGAAAGCAAGCCCATGAAAATGCTCATTGAAGAAGTACAGACAGAAACGGCATCGAAGTTTTCAAACCACATCCTCCATTTCATCATCGTCATCTCCCGAATCAGGGATGTCAGGCATGTTCGCGGCATCCGGTGGTATCTCATCTTTGATGCTGACACGCGATTCGAATTGGGCAGAGCGTGTCCAGCAACTCGCGAATGGACCGCTGCGAACCAGATGGGCGATCTCAGACAGTACCTCTTTGAGGTATACCTCGGGCTGGTTGGTGCGTGCCTTGAGTGCTTTCATTGGCCAGTACTTATACTCGTCGAACATGCTATGTAGGATATCGACCAATTCATTGCGTGGGAGACGGGCGGCCTTGTTAAGTTGATTAGACTTGCGAGGAGCGGCAGTCTTGATGAAGGAATTGAATCTGTTCTGCGTCCTTTCATTGGCTGTCATTTCATTCAAGTTGCGGAAGTTCTCAACGATATTGGTCTTCATGTTGCTACCCAGAACGGCTTGACGATGGCGTGCAGCATCGAACTCGATGTATTCTTGAGTATTGAGTGGTTTTGCGAAGAGTTGGCGAGCGGGGCTACCATGCAAAGCAGTGTGCTTGGGAACGGCCTTTCTGTATTTGCCGGTGCGTTTAAACACGCGGTTTTTGGGATCTTGCACAGCACCGAAGCTGTTACCCACGCCGCCCTTGGCGTTGGGTTTGTAGCCAGGAAGATTCTTCTCTGAGAAAATATACGTGTTCTTGAGAACAACATTGTTGGTCGATTGCGGCTCAAGCTCGAAAGCTCCAGGCAGCTGCGTCTTCTGTTTCCACTGGTCGCCCATGAATACGCGCATCGGCCTTGTCTTGCTTATTCCATCCTTCTCAAGTGGATCAGGAAAGGCGATGACCTCGCCCAGCTGAATTTGGTCATTGGGATCGCCAGCAGCGATGTCGTCCCATTCGGAGATCTTGGCCCATAACCAGTCGGGCACGCGCGTCAGCCACAAGTCTCGATCAGCACCCTTGGACAGCATTTGAAGCTCGCCCGTATCCTCGTAGAAGTCATCGTCCATGTAGCCGCTGCCGGAGGGCGTGTGGGCATCGTATTCACTCTTGATGTCGGGGTCGGGTTTGATGCCGTTCATCGTGGCGGGCAAACGAGGGTGAATGTGAATAGGAAACGAGCGTAGAGAGGATGTTATAATAGATATATTAATATCTGAAGTTTCACACGCTGTAGTAGATCGGGTGTCGAAGAGAGTGAGTCGCGATAGCGTGGGTAAGTTGAGTGAGGATAGTGAGAGCACACGATGAGGTCGTCAAAGAAGGTCAGAGCCGCATCCGTGATAGAGCAGATGCAGATCCATGTCATCACTAGCGCGCCAAGAATAAGCTTTATCGATAACGGTTCCATTGACATACCCACACGTGATCATGAAAGGCAACAACCATTGATCATCCCCAGAAAACTGATACGCACTGCTACTGACCCATAGACTCAACTTTTACTACCTCGCGAAGACTTGCTAGGTCTCTATATACTGTCACGTATTGTCTCTGAGTGAAAGGAATTAATAAACACTGCCCCACCGACGCCCTCAGCACCCCCGCTCTCCTCCGACAGTCCTATAAACCTCTATATCTCGCCCACAATGGCTTCCTCAGAAGTAACATCAGCCTTGCAATCAATTGCAGCAGCTTCTACCAGCGAGAAACCTGCCTCCTACAGCTCCCTTCTCCAACAAATCACCAGCACACCACAAAATCTCGCCGCAAACCTAAACGCCTACATTCAATCACTACTAGACGACTCCCTAGGTGTAGTAGTACTACGACCGCTCCTCGCCAATTTCGTCGAGCACTTCCGCGCCATCAAGGATCCAGATGTGAAAATCGAAGTGGGCGAAAAAGTGGTGGAACTGTTACAATCCAAGGGCGCAGGACAGTACGAAGAGCAGGACACCCAGATCAAAGAAATCCTAAGCGATTCCTACGAGGAGAATGAAGACTTCCGGAAATCGGCGCAGATACTGGGAACCATCAACCTGGAATCGACGCAGAAAACGCTCACACCCGACGACAAGGCCAAAGTATGGATCCGCATCGTGCGATGCTATCTAGAAGAAGACGACCCGACGAGCGCATTCAACCACCTGAACAAAGTCAAGAACGTCATCTTCGGCGTCAAGGACAAACAAACGCGGTTATTGTTCCAGCTCAGCCAAGCCCGCATCCATGATTCACAGCGTAAATACCTCGACGCGGCGCAAGCCTACTACACCATGAGCCTGGAACCTCTCGTTGACGAAGACGAGCGGCTTCAAGCCCTCAGCGCGGCCATCTTATGCGCCGTTCTCGCTCCCGCAGGTCCCCTACGCTCCAAAATGCTAGCAAAACTCTACAAAGACGACCGCGCAAACCAAGTCGAAGACTTCCCCATCCTCGAAAAGATGTTCCTAGACCGGCTCCTCTCCCCCGCGGAAATCAAAGTCTTCGCCAGCAAACTGCAACCGCACCACCTCGCCAAAACCGCAGACGGATCCACCGTCCTGGATCGCGCCGTGCTCGAGCACAACCTCGTCGGCGCTTCGAAACTCTACAACAACATTGGCTTTGACCAGCTGGGCGAGCTGCTTGGGATCGATGCGGAGAAGGCGGAGTACCATGCCGCGAAGATGTTGGAGCAGGGCCGGTTGGGCGGTTACATTGATCAGATCGACCGGCTCGTTTTCTTTGAAGGCGAGGGCAGTGGGGAGCGTAAGAAGGGACACGCGGAACGCGTGGTGGGTAAGGAGCTTCGCAAGTGGGATACGAATGTGCAGGGATTGGCTGAGGAGGTGGAGAAAGCTACGACGATGATTCAGAACCAGTATCCGGTACGTTCCCCTCATTTTCGTCCTGGTTCTGCAAACACTTACTCATGTGATGATAGGAATTCTACGCTTCACAGATGGTGCACTGAATATGTCTATCAGTCACTTACCCTCTGAGCCCCCACCCTTGACTCGCCCCTGCGGACTCTTGATCAGCACTCCGCGATAGCAAACCTGGCGTCAGTAGCCTAAACTCCATTCACCCAGAAAAAGAGGATATGAATGGCATCATGATGGTGTTATGTAATTCGGTCTACAAGGCAGCACGCTCCTCGCAAGGTACATAGCCTCTATGTAGTCAGTTAAACAAATGCACCTCGGTGACAATCACAGTGCTGGAGTAAAATGGTGATCATCTACTTGAATTTTCATGCTGTTGTATCTGCATTGATGTGACATCTCTCCACCCCTCGTTTTTACCCATCTGTTTCACCGATTCCTGAAACGCCTCTTCCATATTGATATCCCCCAACGCCATAATCACATGCAAGTTCCCAGTACCTAGCCTTGATTAAACAAGCAAAACAGCGTTGAGGCAGCCGTCATTCTCGGGGTTGTCTATGTCTTGTCAGTCGGCCGCTCATCGTATTGGAAAATAAGCTATACTCACTAGTTACTTGCGCATACCGTCCCCAAACGACCTTGCCACCCGCCGTCACAAGGCCGAGGTCGCTCACGTTCACTTCAAGAATTGTGCCCTTGGTTAGGACACCGAGTTGGGTGAACAGAGGGTTTTGTGGGTTCTTCTTAACGCTGATTATCGGAAGTTGTACCGTGACACCAAGCTCAGGGTGTGTGACATTGGCTTTGGGTTAATTAGATAGATATTTCAGTGTTATTCTTCAATTGTCTCACCTTTTTTGTACCGCAGACCCATTGGGCGTATGAATCTAGTTTAAAGTTAGTATGAATATGTTGGTTTGGTTGATTGGATAAGTGAAGTCATCTATACGGTTCACTGCGCCCGGCGCAATGTTCCAAGGATTTTGTCCGTTCTTGCTGGCTTGGCAGGCACTTGACAGCGCGAAGTCGAAATTTCGTAAGAATAATACATACCTCTCAAATTTTACGGGTCTTCGAGTACTGTAATAAAATCAGTATCAAAGTGCCTTTACGGAGGAATGGATCCAACCTACAATCCCTCACCTACGAAAGTTGGTTTGCTAATCATTCTCTGGTTCTGAGTGTCAGTGAAGCCCTACTGAACAAAGCATAGGTCCGAGTAAGTATGAAACGTACCTTCCACGACTTCTTATGTGTCTTCTTTCCAGTCTTGACAACAGAAAATGCCTCCTCTTCCGAAATCCCCTTTACTTTCGGAAGTGGAACACTGAATCGCGCCGACTTCTCATTCCGTTTTGCTTTGATAGCGCTGCTCAACGCTTTCGCGTTCTTCTCATTTGATCGGTCCAACAAGTATTGTGGCAGCGCTTCAGTAGCAGGCTCGGCAGGTTCCTTAGACTTTACATTCCTCTCTTCGTGTGCCCGAATCTTCTTCTTCATCTGAATCTTTTCTTTCCTGCGGCTCTCGGCGTAAAGTTTTGCGCGCAGGCCTCGCAAGTTTTGAGCCCGTTTGGATGCGGCATGGCCTTCACGCGCCTCGCGCTTGCGCTTACGTTCGTCGAAATCGAGGCTATCATACTATTTAGCAACAGCTGATATTTGGATTTTATAAGACTAACCGTTTTCCATGTTGTTTTTGGAAGCGTTCGACTAGTAAAATTAGCAGACTGTGAAAAATGGAGGTTGAGCGCAACATACTATATTCGTTCTGCGGCATAGCTGGTATCAATATCAAAAGTGTGTTCTTCTTCGTAATTGATCGGTGTGCTTGTATCAATGTTAATTCGAGATCGAGGGTGGTGGTAGAGAGTTGGCGGCGAGACAATAATTGTAGAATCTAAAATTCCGGCGGCGGCGGCCCCGCCAAGATTTCGAGCGTGCTTAGTCAGGTATGATCCCTGCGCACTGCGGCCAAACTTCCTCTTCCGCCCCGTAGAATTAGAATCCAGAGAAAAGGCATCGCGAAAAAGAACGATACGCCATTGCACCATCCACCATGGCTCTCTTCGCCCGCACGATACGGCGATCGCTGCTCGATACCCATGTCACAGTCTCTTCATCCTTTCGACTCCCCTTCCGCGCCCCGATAACCACCGTATCCCACAACCTCGAAACCGGCAACGTGCCAGACCCATTGATCCAGTCCTCCCACCATATCTCCCAAGCTATCAAAGACAAGGTGAACGCAACGCCTTCATTGCCAGATTCAGCTCCAGCGCCCCAGTCCACGGCATCCAAACCCGCCCCCAACTCTCGAGAAGACATCGTCTCGCAATATCTCACCCCTTCCATAAGGCAACTCCTTCCCTATCTCCATTCGCAACCAAACCACTACGCTTCTATTCATATTCATGGCCACCCATACCTTCTCACCGCCGGTGATACTCTCCGCCTTCCCTTCCTCATGCCCGATGTTAAGCCGGGGGACGTATTGCGCTTGACCCGTGCGACCCACATTGGATCCCGCGATTACACTCTCAAGGCGCCGGAAGTTATCAAGGGCACTGCAGACCATGGAAAGAAGGTGTTCTATCTGGATGAGAGATTATTCACCTGCAGGGCGCGTGTTGTGGGTGTTGAGAGTGAGCCGATGAGGGTCGAGGAGAAGACCAAGAGGAGACAACGACACGTGAAGCACGTGAGGAGTAAACACAAATACACGGTGCTCAAGATCAGCGAGTTGGAAGTCAAGAGCCTAGAGGAATACGAGAAGTTGGTAAATGGGGCATCTTGAGCATCAGGCGCAATGTAAAACGGTCGAGGAGCCTGGGAAGCATGGGCATTCATTCATCACCCCAGGAATCCCAGCGTCGCGTCATGTACAGTATATATCCGGTTTGTATCATATTTGTAAATGGGAATTCGGATGTCGCATAGCATGTTACTCATAAAGCAACTTTTACAGCAAAATCGTTAATGTCTCCGCATCCACCTTTCCAGCGCTCGTGTCGTTACCTGCCCGCATGATCAATCTACACGCCACATCTGACCCCTCCAAACTCCAAAATCCAAACACCACACACCAAACGACCACATGCCACTTTCCATCCCGATCAAGAACCTTCCCCAGCATTGTTTAAAATGCGATAGTCATAGACAATCGTCATTTGACAAAAAACATACTATACGCGTAGCCAAAGAATGTCGACCTGGGCACACGCTCGCATCGTCATGGCGCACACGAACAACTTTTGTGATTGATCGGAGCAGCATGATGTACGTCTCGTTTTGCAATCACCTTCGTTTTGTGATCGGGGGTCGGGTAAAGAAAAGAGGTGGTGATGTTCTCCCAGCTCCACATGACTGAATCGTGTACACAAACTATCTCCCAAAGTGGTACCTTCTCTGTACCGCGCGCGTCATGGCGTGTATCCTCTATGTTACGTATGTCCCTAATTTTGCCCAAAAACCAAGGAGATAATCCAAGAACGCCACCATCTATCAAGTTCAGCTAGTAAGTAGTTAGCTAAACACAGCGGACCTCTCGCCTTGACATTAGACCAAGAACCATCGCCAACAAGAATTCCAGCTACGCATGCGACGTATTTAGTCACACGCCGCTCTGCACACCCATTTTATCTCTCTTTCAACCTTCCGGGACGAGAGAGACAGAAATGGACGTACAGAGGTAGTCAGGCTAGCACAACACGAGGCAAAAGGCACACGAGCACATACGAATACGGGGGGAACACAGGTTGCCTTCTTGATCGACTCCACGGATTGGGTATGGGGGAGATGATGCGGAGCTGAGGGTATGTTACTGCCTTGAGCGTACATGATTTATATCTTTTCCCCCTCGCTCTTGGGTATTTTATTTCTTTCTTTTTCGATTTTAAATTTATACCTAGGTATTCGCGCGCACACGATACGTGTATGATCAGATATATGTTGTTAGGTACGTACATATGAATAGCCTCCCATCCAACCCTTCGATTGCTCAGTCCTTCATGCGCGGAAAAAGCAAAGTATAAAAACGAAGAAACAAGGAAAGGACTACTCGATCCATACCAAGTTTTTAAAAGTGAAGGAGTGAGAGAGACTACGCGACGAAGGAGACCACAAGAGAAAGGATATTGTATAGAAGAAGTAGGAGCGGTCTTGTCCATGACTATTTCCTTCCTTCTCTAGCAGTACATCATACAAGCAGCCTTCCAACCACCATAGACCTACACCTCCACCCCTCACCCATCGCCACCGACAACATCCTTATATCCTTACTCCGTCCTTCTACCACTCACTTTCATTATTACCTACGATACCCAGTGTTCTTCTCCATCTCCATCCACCGCACACCTACCGCCAACCTCCTACAACAATCCCGCACCCCATCCAAAAAAAAAAGGAGAAAAACACGACCAACCAATGGGCCCCCCAAAGATGCCAAAACCAACCTTCATCCCCTCCCAACTCCCCCTCGCCCCCAAAAATTCCTCATCCTCCTCAGAAGACTCCCCACCATCCTCCGACTCCAAACCAATCCCGTACACCGGATCCCCCCTCGCCCTCTGCGCCTCGGACATCCGCCTCTTCCTCCAAAACGCCTGGTCCGTCCCGGGCATCATGAACCCCGTGCGTAGTGCGCATCCAACACCGCTCGACGAATTGTACCCTTCTGCCGCAAACATCCTCGCGCTCGTGCTCCACTTCATCCTGTTGGTGGTCGAGACGGGGTTTTTGGTGAGTTTGCCGGTGCTGGTGTTTGTGCCGCTTTGGATAGGGGCAATTTATGTGGCGGTGGTGGGGGTCGTGGTGTGGGATGTGAGTACGGCGTTGAATGGGACGGTGGATGTGGGGTTGAAGAGTCAGGTTAAATTGGAGGAAAGTGAGGTTAGAGATACGGCGGGCGAGTGTTGGGTGTATTTGAATGGGGTTTCGATTGGGTAAGTTATTTGTTTCTATTAACGCAAATGGTTTGGTTGGATGGAGGGAGTTGCGGAGAAGGAAGCTGGGGGAGAGAAGTGGATGAGAATTGGGTGACAGTGACTGACACTTGGAATAGACATCACTGGATGCAATCCAACCTCGACCGTCTCTCCTACACTTTCCGCCGCCCGATCATTGGCGTACACAACCGGACATACGGCATACTTTTCGACCTTATCCAGTGTATCGTCGAGCGCAACTTCTGTTATGCCACGACCGATATCCGCCGCTCGTATGCCGTCATTCGAGAGAAGTTGCTGGATCCGCAATACTCCAAGCTCATTTTGATCCTGCACAGCCAGGGGGGCATTGAGGGAAGTTTGATACTCGATTGGTTGTTGGGAGAGTGTAAGTTTGCCCCCATATGTTCATCTTTGTTTTTCCGTGGTGGAATCGTACAGCTCATATTTCGATAGTACCTCACGACATCATCCACAAACTGGAAATCTTCACCTTCGGCTCCGCAGCAAATCACTTCAACAACCCTCTCCGCGATTCCAACAGCGGACCCTCTTCCTCTTCATCCGTTAGCAAGAACTCCACTCATGCCTACGCTGTACGCCACATTGAGCACTATGTGCACGATGGAGAATTCGTGGCGCGGTGGGGGGCTATCACGTTCTCACGTCTGAAGAACAGGTACATGGGGCGTATCTTCATTCAACCTGGATCCGGTCACCTTTGTAGGTTTCATCTGCTATCAGAGAATTGCTTTCTCGTGTGACAACCTGCTAATCGTAGCAGTGAACCAGCATTACCTCATGCGAATGTTCCCGCTGGACAAGAATTTGCGCGTGTTGGAAGACAACGAATTCATGAACATGGACGTCGAGTTCCCGGGAGATCGTAGTGCGAACCATGACACGAAAAAGACGTTTGTGGAAACACTGCTAAATGATGAGAACGCTGGTGGGGGGACTCCCGTTGGTTTGACTGTGAAGGATTTCTCAAGACTATGGAGTTATCGAAACGGAAGAAAACCCGTCGATAGCAGGTATCAGTCTGAGTAGTCATTGGGAACGTGTCGTAGTTAATCACAGTTTATTTTTCCTTTTTGATTTCCTCGCCTGTCTGCGAGATGAAAGTGATGTGATAATATTTTGATTCAAAAATGAAATTGGTTCTGGGGTAATCTATCCACCTAGATTGACTATTGCACAAGTTTATGTAACATGGGGGTTGACTTGTCGACAGGAAAGGAAAAAGGTGTATGCCGGTCGCTTATGCCTTCTGCGATACAATCCCTTTGATTTGTTAGTGGTATATACGTGATTTCAGTGGGCAAAACACTCACTCTCCACATCGGTGACGCTCTGGTCGAGAATCTGCTTGAGGACCTTGGGGTTGTCGAGCTCCTTCTCAATTTTGGCGATGATGCTCTCTGCGAGCTCACGCTGCTGCCTCTGCTTGACCTGGCCCTCGTAACGGACCCAGGAGTCGAGAACGTTCCTGGCCTCGGCGGCAATGGCCGTCTTCTGCTCGAGCTCGTAGGCCTGAGCCTCAAGCTGGGCGGTTTCCTGCACGCTGTCAGTTTCCATCGCGATCGGACCAGCGGATATCTATTTCCATCCCATCCTATCGCATTCCATCTCTTCAGAGG
The DNA here is from genome assembly GCA_023627715.1 of Periconia sp. R9002. Taxonomy (NCBI): domain Eukaryota; kingdom Fungi; phylum Ascomycota; class Dothideomycetes; order Pleosporales; family Periconiaceae; genus Periconia; species Periconia sp. R9002. The sequence continues at coordinate 173,630 of JAMAHW010000033.1, read as the reverse complement.
GTATAAAGTACCTTTGAAACCTCGAACAGGGTCTTGGTGACATCGACGACGCTGCCGAGATCCTGGACGTTGTTGATGCGCTCCTTCACAGCGGAGGTGTGGTCGGCGCGGGCGGCGTTCAAGATGCCGGAGATCTTGTCAATCTGCTGTTGGGCATAGCTGGACCAGGCAGGACCGGCGTAGTGAGCGACAGCCCAGAAGATGGTCAACAAGCTCAAGGCGACAATGGATTCCTCGTTGACGACGTAGAGCTCGTTGCTGATGGCAGCAATGCTGAGACCGGTTCCAGCGGAGAGGACAGCGGCCTTGGTGATGGGGCTGTTGCCGGGAATGGGAATGGCATCAAGGAGCGACTGGGCCTTCTTCTTGGGGTCTTCCTGGGGCACATTGGAGTTGTAGCGGGCCGGGGTGACTTGTGCTGCGATGGAAGGGAAAGCGCGGAGAGGGAGGGTTGGGCGGAGACGGGCGGCGCCTGGGGGTGAAGCGTCAGTATAGGGGCCAATGGCATCAAAATTTCATCTACGGGCATGGACGTACCGACCGCGCTCCTTGCGAGACGAGAGGCCATGGCTGGAGATGAAGAGTGGGGAGTATTGAGGTGCCGTCGGCGTGAGGTGTTGGAGAGCTCTTTCAGGACTTGACAGAACAAATTGCGCTAGTCCCAATCCATCCGCCATGTGCCAAGCGTAACTTTTTTTCCTTCTGGGGCGGATGCATGAACCAACTTGCGACAACACGATTCCCAACTTTTCGGTAATACTGAAATCGACAGGCTCTGAATATGTCCGGAGCCAAGTCCCCCGCGGTAGCAGGTGTGAAGAGGAAAAGGGTCGTGGATAAGTCGGAGCGGCGCGAATCCAGATCCAAATCGAAACCTCGACGGCAGCCCTCAACCAGCGACGAAAGTGACGGCGACGGAGATGATCCTCAGACCGAGATTCTACACCTAGAAGCCCAAATTATCGAGTCTCGCAAAAACTACAACAACATCGCCAAGTTGATTCAATTGGCCAAAGATGATGCCTCGGAAGACGAAATCGCGATTCTCGCCGCAGTCGCCCTGTGCCGGGTCTTTACTCGTCTATTGGCGAGCGGTGACATGGTCAAGAGCAAGGGAATGGCACAGCCAGAGGTGCTTGTTGTAAACTGGGTCAAAGAAAGATACCGTGAATACAAGGACACTTTGTTGGACTATTTCCTTGCAAGTAAAGACGTGCGGAAGCAGTCTACCGCCTTGACGCTCCTGATGCGCACGATCAAGGAAGACTCGAAGCAGCAAAACTACAGCTGGAAAAACACTGCTCTCACAAAGTTGGTCGAAAAGATACTGTTGAGCGACGAAGAGGGATTGCGCGACGAGTTCTCCGAGAAGTATTTTGGCATGTATGACGACTTACGATACTATACATTCAAGATCATCCAGTACGAGTTGCCCATTACATTGCACTTTTGATTTACTAACTCAAGCAGATCACTCCTCGCCTCAGATCTGTCTTTACCCGCAAAGCAAAAAGCGTCAGCAAATTCCTTCGCCTTACTCATCTCACTTGACAAAGTCCCAATGTCAAAAGATGATATCCAGAACTTGTACACAGAGCCACAAGGCAAACCCCCTGTTCCATCCTTAGGTGTCTACAAGTCACAAGCTCAAGAATCGTGGCTATCGACGCTGCGGTCGGGTGTCACAAAGGAGCAACGAAAAGCGATGCTGAACGTATTTTCCCACCAAATTGCGCCATGGTTCCCACAGCCAGAAATGCTCATGGACTTTTTGACCGACTCTTGTAATGTCGGTGGTTCTACATCTCTTCTGGCACTTTCAGGTCTCTATTACTTGATCGTAGAGAAAAACCTTGACTACCCTTCCTTTTACCAAAAGCTGTATTCGTTACTAGACGAAGGTATCCTGTACTCAAAACATCGATCACGTTTCTTCCGGCTCCTAGACACTTTTATGTCGTCAACACATTTACCGGCGACTCTGGTAGCGAGTTTCATCAAGCGTCTTTCGCGATTAGCGCTGCATGCACCGCCTGCGGGTGTCGTTATCGTGATTCCTTGGGTATACAACATGTTCCAACGGCATCCTGCGTGTACCTTCATGATGCATCGTGAAGTGCGGGATCCAGAATGGCAAAAAGAGCTCGAAGAGGAGGGCATGGATGACCCTTTCGACATGGATGAACAGGACCCTCTTCTCACAAACGCAATCGAGAGCAGCGTCTGGGAGCTTGAATCGCTGCAATCCCACTATCACCCCAACGTGGCCACACTGGCCAAAATCATCTCCGAGCAGTTTACAAAGCGCTCGTACAACCTAGAAGACTTTTTGGATCACTCCTACACAGCTGTACGTGTACCTCTCATGCATGCTCACGGACTCAAACTAACGTTTCTATAGCTCCTCGACGTTGAACTAGACCGAGATCTAAAGAAAGATCCCGAAGTAGAATTCGAAATACCCAAACACATATTCACGGCAGAAGAAGGATTGAACCCGCTGGGCCAGCTTTTCACTCAGGTGGTAGATTGTAGTTCGGGAAGCGCGTAAGAAGCCATTGCGCGCGCAATACAAGATTATCATCCACGTGATACAAACGTACCCATTCATCATCTCCAACTCTTCTGCAGTCAAATTTCCTAATAACCGTCTCTGTCCCCACTAGACTCGGGGTTCTTGGGTTTGGTGCGAAGAAGCACCGGAAGTGCTGTAGACTCCGGTTTTCCGAACATGGTGATAAAGTCTCTAGACATGATGCTCGCTGACCTGGGAGGACGTGAGTGATTTAGTAAAAAAGAAAAAGGCAAGATTGATACTAACGTGTGGCAACCTTTTGTGCTTGTGAAAATATCTAGGTAGCTGTACTTGGATGGTGTGGTATAGGAAGGACCAGTACTAGTCTAGGTTTGCTTGTGACTGCCCAGCGTTTAGATACATATGTAAGTTGTTGTTGAGGTATAACATCTAACGATAGAGAGAGTGTGACTATTCTTACCACGTGTTATGGATCAGGAGTATCAAATACATACGTAAGTATCCAGAAGATTAGCGGAAATGAATCTGGAGGGAAGCGAAGCAGCAACATTATCGCCCGTTATATACCCCGCCATTCTTACATAAAGATGAGGCTTGTGATAAGCCCGTATATGCTTGCGAATATACCTATGAACGCGGTTCTTGTACCTTGTAAAGCGTGTTGTATGTGGCCAATTATAAGTGCCTGTACTTAGTGGGATTTATGGGATTTATGGATCATTACCGCTCTTTCTACGGCCATTGTTTGCGTCATGTTTCCAAGCGCATCGGCCGTCGCATTTTATTGCCATGGGAGACGCGAAGATAATCGCCTCTTATATTGATTTGGGTATTGAAGAGTAGTAAAGGGGTAGAGCAATATTCTGCCCGTTTGAAGAAACTACTGGTTTTCATATTCTCACTTGTACCAACAAATATCTCTCAGCTTGGTATGTCATTCCAACTATTCAGAAAAAGAACGAACATCAGGTCCTAAGTCGCTTAATTTATTATCTTGAAATACGTAGTCGCGCAGAAAATAGGCCTTAATAGGAAGGTGCGTCGATCAGAACATCAGCGCCTACATACTGCATCTATGAGAGCGTACCGCCATCTCTCTATCTCTTCCATCTTGACCCTTTCTTCACCCTTCATATTTAACACAATACATACATTAGGCGCCGCCTTCACGAAGTTATCCCTCATCCATCTCACACTCAAGCATATTTCCCATGTCCTACACTCAATCGTGCCGCACACGCCGAAGCACCTGTCCTGCCCAGAGTTGATACGAGACGATAGATTGGCTGGTGCATTGAAAACGCATTCGTCTCGTATCTCACGGTTGTGAAGGCGATTGTGTGTGGGGGCAAGGCGGCGTGACTGGCTGGATGATGGTGTGGCTGCAGAGTTTGTGTAACGCGAGGATAAGGAGAAGGGGTAGCATGGTGGTTCTCAGCCTTGCGCCTTTTTTCTTTCTTCTTCTTGTTCTTCTTCTTCTTAAAGGCAGGATGGTTGCCGAGATTTTTTTTTGGGTCGTGTTTGAAGCTTTACTTTTGTGGTATCGTTTGCTGAAGTTTTTTGGTGTTTGTTAGCTCTTACGTGGGTGTGCGTTGAACATCTCATTGTCAGTATGAGCAGTTCAAGTACAGGTACTGCAGTCTTCACTGCACACGTAACAGACTGGGGTTTTGTGGGAGATTTGCCGGCCCTCACCACCATCTTTACACCCCCTCCAGAATGCTCGACGAGATGGGGCATTTCCGTTCTTAAGGATTCACCACAAATACAGGTTCTGGATGACTTCCCGAATACCTTTTTGTCAATCGGCACTTCCGCTCGAGTATATAAGTCAGACTATTACAGCACATGTAGACCTTTCACGGGTGTGGGTAGGGCCTACAGCGCAGGAGTCTGCCCGAGTGGGCTGTACATTGGCAAAATCACAGAATTCAGAAGCGACACTGAAAGGTTATGGGCAGCAACATGCTGTTCCAGGTTAGGCTTGTCTTTCGCTCCATCTTGTTCGGTCTACTGAATAAAACCACCCAACAGCGGATTCTCGCCGTTAGGAGGATCTTGTTATAGTGACATCAGCACGCCTTTCACTGGCATCTGCGCTTACTCCTCGCTTGGTCAAACGTTTTGGGACGTAACTATCACTTCTATTGCGTCTATAGTAACCGCGAAAAACACGACCGTGGTCTCCACTGCGACGGCCATCAGCACCGCGCTCACCGTTTACTGGCGGGAAAAAGATCTAAGTCTCTTCCCAACTCCCTATGCCTCCTCTCTCGCCAAAAAAATCGGTCTCGTCTCCTTCTCCATTCCCATCACCACGTCCGCATCACCCGCCTCCACAGCGACCATCCCACCAGCCACTTCCAGCCCACCACCACCACCTCCTCCTCCTCCTCCTCCTCCCCCTCACTCAAAACTCACCACCGCAACCAAAGCCGGCATCGGCATCGGCTCCGTCCTCGGTGCCCTCATCCTCCTCAGCCTCTTGGTCTTCGCCATCATCCGCCGCAGAAGAAGAAGAAAAATCCCCTCGCCGCCTCCCAACACGGCTGAGCTAGAGGGGAGTTATGGTGTCTTGAAACGGTTTCTGCGCGGGAAGTGGAGGGCGGAGGTGGAGGGGAGGGAGGAACCCGTCGAGATTGACTCGAAGGGTGTGAGGGTTGTGCCGGGGCCGCCTGTGGAGATGGAGTAGGATTGTTTTCTTTTGATGTTGGTGGTGCTGGGTGGAATGAAGGGGTAGTGTGTTCTTTCGGGTATTTTCATTGTTGTTGTTGTATAAGTATGTACGCATATTTCTATCAATATAGCATGTGTTAAAGAGGAGGGGGAGGGTGGCGATTGTATCAATACTCTCAATCAGAGAACACCAACCAACCACCTTTCTTTCGCCCTTCCCTTCCCTCCACGACGATGAAAAGGATAAATTGATACAATCAATTCCTCTATTTACCAACCTCACGAAAAATCAATTGAAAACTTCTTCCTTAAAAGAAACAATAATAGTAATCTAATCATCGCAAAGCATACATATGTACATACATTATCCTCCGCCATGCTCTCAACAGGCAGGCAAGAACTCCACAATTCCTCTCTCCCTCAAAAAAAGAAAAAAAGAAAAAAAAAAGAAAAAAAAACTTCCATACATTTCCACCTCAACTCTAAACATCCATCATCGTCAAACGAACATAGAATAAATAAATCCACCCTCTACCTAACACATTTTCCGCCCTCGTTTCTGTCCATGTCCCCCCTTTTTTGGTGGGGTTGAACTATTAGGAGGCGTAATTCTCCCTCGAAACAAAAAAAAAAACAAGATCAATGCAAAAGTAAGAAACCCCAACAACGGCGGATTAGTTTTGATACGGAGTGGATATGTGTATATGTGAGTAAGATCTTTCTGTTTTCTCTTTTCCGTATCCTGTTATTTCCCCCATTCCTTAACACCATTAAATACTCATCTCTCCCCGTCTACCTACAACACCTTCCATCCCTAGCTCTGTTTGAGTGAATGTACTGCCGTGACCAAGTCACGTGCCTCCTTGTATATATACCACATCTCTCATAGTACTGCTCCACCACTCAATCAATGAACTTCCCCTCCAACTCCTCATGCTCATACCAGTGTCCTCCAACACCCTCATAACCTTACAACCCCCCCTTCCCCCCCAAACCTAAGCGGATACACGGCTCCGGCCCCTTGCGTACCGTTGCTGGATCGACGTGAGAATCTGAAACATGAAACACACCGCCTCTTTTTTAAGGGGGGGCGTGGTGTGGCGTGTCTACGTAGGTACGTAGGCGATGACGGAGTTGGAGATGGAGATAGACATGGAGGAAGGATGGGAGTGTGGCGGTGAGGAGGGGGCACAGCAAGGCAGGACTGATGGTATGGTGTGGGTGGACGGTATGGAGGGAAGGAAAGGAAGGATTAGATTTTTTTTTATTCGCTATTATTTTTTTGAGGGGTGTGTATTGAAAGAAAAGATCTATTCCCTCTTCTATTTTTTTTTCTTTTCGGTTTGGTTAATGAAAAAAGGGGGTTTGGATGAATAGGTGGAACATTGAGGGCAAATTGATATCAAAATTGTGACTTACCCCTCTCCCTACCCCTTGTTTCCAAGTACGCTGATAAATGTACATTGATGGAGGAGTACCTTAACTAGGGATAGAAATAAAGGTTTTGGTACTTGGTACTTGGAAATAGAGTGGAGACAGCTACCTAGGTATGTACGTGTGCATGTATGCGTGGTAGTGGATGGTAGTGGGTAGACGGACGGGTATTCCCGTGCCTGGGCGGTGAAATGGCGTCATGACATCAATTGACATCGCCTTATCTTTCCCTAGAGATCAACCGCATGTGGGAAATGAAAGGCATTTTATCAAAGATATCTTACTTAATCATTGATTACTTTTATGTGTAATAGACCACGAATTCCCCAATATCCAGATTGATTGATATTTGCAATCTTTCGTCAGTAACATCAATTGTACACCAGACAGACGTGCGAAAAGAGAAAGATGAGAGGAATTGATGCGTGAAAGAATGATTGACTCATACCTACCACTACTATCTCAAATTTTCCTATCATGGAACACGCACATGCACGCGCGTGTATGTACCTAGGCACATATATCGGCATGTATCCGTGTGGCTGGTTCCCCTACGTATGTACCCTACATACGGTCTACGGTCTACATACGTGTACCTACCTAGCTCCCACCGCCAAGCCCCATCCCTCCTCTCACATACTCCGACTACACTACACTACACCACCTCCCTACCTCACCCTAAAATCCTTCCGATCCTACTCCCAAACCCAGAAAACCAAACAAAGTCCTCAGACGTACTGTAGGTAGAGATTACCTACACGCCAAGCCACCTCCAGTCTAGTCTCATCTAACTAACGGGGAAGCCACATCTTTTCCCGCTCCAACTTCTACGAAAAACAAGGAAGTACACTACCAAACCCGGTCTAAGTCACGAAACCGTACCAATGACATAACATCACTCTCCCCACTTTTTCCCTCTTCCTTTCCTCTTTTTCTTTTTTGGGGGGGGGGTTTTTTCGGTTTGGGTAGAGCGAGATATGACTCAGGCATACAAAAAAACAAGACAGACACGGACGGACGCGTTTTCGCGTATCGGAGAATTTTTCCATCTCCTCAATCCGGCAAAGTACTGTAGAAAGAAGTGAGGCGGTGAAAGCCAGGGTAACCCCTTCAGGCGCTGCGCCGGGTACGTACGTGCCTATGTACGCCCGGGTACGCGCCGCGTTGGAATGTACTTATTTTTGGCGTAGAAAGGACGGATGGGTTAGGTGGGAAGCCTCACATGTTGGGCTGCTACGTGAATACATGTGAAATTGAGATTGTTTGTTTGCGAAAGGCGGCCCAACGTTGGTGGAGGGTTTTCGAGGTGAAACGTTTTGAGGTTGGTGTTGGAGGGGAAGGATGGCCGATGTCCGATCGGGTGGGCCGATGGTCGGCGTGGATTTTTACATACCGAATCGCGAATACTGGGAAGGGACTGGAGGAGAGGTAGGTAGGTAGGTAGGTAGGACGCAACTTGATGTCGTTCCTCTGCAAAAGGGAAATGTGTAAACATGAACATCAACAAACAAACACCACCAACCAAGCAAGATGGAAAAAAAATTTCTATTGTTTACCTACCTACCTTACGCACGCGGACGCGGACGCGCGCGCATCTCCTTCCTTCCTTCCCACCTTCCTGCCTACGCACAGCGAAATGGTTCTAGCGTACAGGATAGTACGAAGTAGGGTCATGGACTAACGCAGGCTTTTTTATGCTAGTTACTGTAGTCTATCCTACGACTCGGTACGGTAAGTACGGGTGTCAAAGTATGGTACGCTTACGGCACGGTACGGTACAGTGGGGAGGGGATGCAGTAGGTTGAGACGTTTTTTGTTGTTGTTCTAGTGTACCACTATTCAAATTCCCAACTACAGATTGTCTTTACGATATTGATGTTGAGAAAAGAGTGGTGAGTAGGAGGGGGGAAGGAGGGGGAAATCGGAAATACCATCCCGACCTACATACTGGTACGTATGTATGTACGTGTGTAGATCAACGAAATTCTTCTTTCTTTCCCTTGCTCTGATGATCAATATGTAAACCCGCCAGTTACATGGCATGATTTTCCCAATATTCCATCGCTATTTCTTCTCGGACACACATCACACACACACTCAAGACTCTAGCGTGGGGCAGGCAGGCAGGCAGCGCGCGTGGCGCGTGAATGCCGCCATGTGAATGAATGGATATGGGGGGGAGTTGGTTAGTCGTGCATGGTGTGGCGAGTGAATGCACAAGCGTAAAAGGGTCTGGTCTAGAAGGCCGACGCCGATATCGTACTTGCTGTTACCTTTTTGGACAGCCACACCCACGCGTGGGGTCGACTTTCTTGTTGAAGAATGGGTTGGTTGGATATGGTATCGTCTTGTACAAGCAGATGTAACTAATGATGTGATGGTAGATGCAGCAAAGGACGGATGATTTTCCTACAGGCCCAGGGTGGGTGAGGTGGATGGGATAGGATGGGGTGAGGTGAGGAGAGGTGAGGGCAAGGGCAAGGGTAGGCGGGAAGCGGGGCTTTTGCATCCATCGCTGCAAAACAGAAGAGAAGAGTTTTGCTTTGGTTTGCTGCCCTGCGTGCTTTGTTTTACGATCATGATGGATATTTTTTGTTGGGCGTGTATTATCGTGGACGGGCGCTACGAGATTGTTTCTCTTGTGTCTGTGTGTGAAGGGGGATGGGACTGAATGAATGGATGGAGGGATGAATGGTAGACGGTGAATGGGGGAGAAGATGGCCAGTCACGTTGTTTGCCATGTTCCCCGAGCAAAAGGTGAAGCAGCGGATGCACAAACATCCCTGCAGGTCGGTCATGCCCTCATCCTAGCCAGTCGTCGCTTCCCACTACATAATGCACCCCTACCCGACCCGAATACAGTACCACCGTAACCGTGTATACTATACCAGAATAGTAGTCCATGTTGCATGTTACATTACACTGCTAGCCCATGACCGGGGCCCCCTAGTCGCCCGTGCCATTGCCGGTGCTAGTGTTAGCGGTATCTGTGTTTGTATCCATCAATCAATCGAGAAGAGAGTGAAGGCTGATGGATGGATGGCTGGCCTGGGCGTATCCGTCATTCACTCAGGTCAGCAGGAGAGGAGAGTACCCGGGTCGTACCTTCCTGCCCACTCTCTCTTTAACCACCCTACTTCAAGTAATCATCCCTCCCTCCCCCCGCTTCTTTTCTTTACTCTCTCAACTCCCCACACCACTCTCTCCCATCAGCGTGCCCTCTACCACGCTACCACGCCCACACCTCTACTCGCCCGCGCACTCCCATCGCCGGCGAATTCATTTATTATTAACCGACCGACGCACGCTTCTGTCCGTCCGTCTGTTGAGTTGAAAAAGAAGGAAGAGTTTGTTACAAGGCCCTCGCTGCTCTGATCTGCCTGTGGTCTCGCTCGCTCGCACGCCCGCCCGCTAGCGCCTTCCGCCAGCCAGCCTACCCGATTGCCCGAAACAGCAATCCACACCGCCAGTCCCACCTCCACACCGGTACTTTGTACACGCCAGTACAAAGACCATGGACTTTTCCACCTCCAACAATAACAACAACAGCACAAATCATCATCACTCCTCCATGGACTTTCACCGTCCATCCTCGTCCATCTCACAGGACCGTAAGTCGTCGGCGTTCGCTTTTGACGACGCGAATACCTTGGACGCCCACATCCTCGACACCCCAGTCCTCATGTCTCCCTCTACCAGCACACAGGGCATGTTCTCGCCCGACACGTCCATCTGGGAGGACTTTTCTCACCAGGGCCAGTTTGTCGATCGCACAGCCACCAGCTCTGTCGTCAACACAAACGCAAATAACCCTTTCTTCGCTCAACAGCAACAACAACAGAGCAACAACCCCTTCTCCCGCCTGCCCGACAGCCAGGTCGCCAACTACGGCCAGCAGACGTCATGGCCCGTCGAGAACCCTGGATCCCGCACCCCCACGGCCTCCAAGCCCATGAACAACCCTTTCGGTCCCGGTGATTTTGGATCGGCTGCACCCACTCCTTTCGCCCCAGAGTCGACCCAGCAATTGGCCTTCAACGGTCTCCCTCTCCAGACCAACGTGAGACCCAGCTCCGTGTTCCCCCAGGGTCCCGAACGGCCGCTGTCGCCCCACACCAACTCGGAGTGGATGGCTTTCAACCAGCAAGAGATGGATGCAAGGCCCGGCCCCAAGCGTATGAGGCCCAGCTCTCCCGCCCGGCCCTTCACTCCCCGTCGTGACGGCGGCATCCGGAAGAAGAACGCGCGTTTCGACATCCCCGCCGAACGGAACCTGCTCAACATCGATCACCTCATCCAGAACTGCCAGAACGAGGACGACCTCAAGGAGCTCAAGCAACAAAAACGACTTCTCCGGAACAGACAGGCCGCGTACGTAACTCCTTTTTTGGTTGTCATGCAGTCACCATATATTCTTATTTGGTCTTTGCTTGCCCTGCCATTCCATCTAACCAAGGGGGCTGCTGATCAGCAGTTCCCCATCCCCCCCACTTGCTCAGCGCTAACGTGATTGTAGTCTCGACTCCCGCCAACGGAAAAAGAAACACACAGAAGAGTTGGAGGAGGAGAAGAAGATCTGGACCGAGAAGTACTGTGCTCTGCAGGACGATTACAACAGTCTCCGTCAGGACTACGAGCAAATGATGGCTGAGAAGGAGAACTGGCACCGTGAACAGATGGAGATGCACCGCCTCATCACCCAGCTGCAGTTCGACAAGGAGGAGCTTGTCCGCACCCACACGCTCGAGACGGGCGATCTCCGCAAGAAGGTCTCCGTCCTCACCGAGAGACTCGAGTGCTCCACCACAAACACCTCCATCGCTCCCAGCACCTTCACCGACTTCACCCACGATATGGACAACCTGCACATGGGCCACAGCGAGTGGGACAACTACATCTTCGTCAACGACTTCGTCGCCGATGAGCAAACTCCCGGCCCGCAACAGCCCCAGGAGCAGTCTCTCGCCCTCGTGTCCCGTTCCAAGGAAGAGGACAAGCCCGTCGCTTCTGGTCTCTTGCTTATGCTGCTTCTCTGCGGTGCTTTCGTCGCCAGCAAGTCCGCCGGTGCCAACGCTCCCCCCATCCCCCGCATGCCCGATGAGGTCCGTGCCGCTTCCGCCAGCGTTCTCGACAGCATCTTCAAAGACGCTGGTGTCGCGCCCACCGTCACCGAGCAGAACATCATGGCCAACAGCGTTTCCATGGCCGAACCCGCTCCTTCCGGTGGTGGTGTGGCCTGGGCCAAGTCTGCGGTTCCTGGCTCGGACATGCCGGGTCTGACCGGCTCGGCGCTTGATCAGCTCCACAATCAGCTTACGACCACGACCAAGGATCAAGAGCACGAACAACTCTTCTCCCTCACCCCGGCCCAGTACAACAGCATGACCTCGATGGACTTCTCTCGCACCCGGTATAGCATTGCCAGTGATGACTACAGCGATCCCCTGTCTCCCACGTCCCAGCCATCCTCAAACCGGCGCAACCTCGCCGATACTCTTGCCGCCATGCGCGAGCAGAACAAGGGCGAATCGGCCGCCGAAGTATACACGCGCAGTCTCCTCTGGGACAAGATCGCCCCCGAGGTCGTCTTCGAGTTCAAGCGCATGGTCGAAGAGTCGGCCGCCTCGTCGTCGCGACCCAGCACCGCCGGTGGTCCGACCAAGGTCGACAGCCTCGGATGAAACATGCTCGCCCCGGGCCCACCGCCCCGCGCTGCGTAGCCGCAACCGCAACCGCCCTTCCCTATGTTGACCTTCCCTTATGTTGACATGTCACAAATTATTCCTTCCCATTTGTCATATGCATAGTCTGTCTGCTTTTCCATCAGCATAGCGTTTTTGGACTTCTTCCGGTCTCGCCGCCCCGTACGGCTCGGGGCGGCCTTGGGTAGGGACAGGACCACTTTGCATCTATCTGGGCTGGATATCCGTGATATACTACTGTTTCTATTTTGCGTCTTCTTCGACCCTTTCTACCGACGTACGCTGGATGTAACGATTCTTCCATTCACGTACCGATTGTTTCTACTTGTCTCCTTGCCTACCCTTCGAACGTTGCTGCCGCTGCACCGCGCTGCACAAAAAAACACCTCCTGTTATATACATGCTGGGGTTCCACTGGTCTCACACACCTACCCACTTTTTTTGGATATTCTTTTCCCTCTGATTGGTTTTTGTGCGTTATCTTTTTTGGCCATTATTGTTTCACAACATCATGTTTTTTGTCATCATTGGAAGCGAGCGAGTTATTCTAGCGGTTTTTTTTTTGTTTTTCTGGATTTTTTTTCTCATGTCTCCTTGCTTCGTTTCTTGAAAGACAGCGCGCGCGCAAGTGAGCGAAGTTTGTCTTATATCCCACTTTTTTTTGTGCTTTTTTCTTGTTTCCTAACGTTTATGAACGAGCGAACGAACGAACGCGAACCCCGAATGAAATGACTTAAAGATTGATTTGAATTTCGTCACGAATGTGCGATGAATGGGTTATATGAAAGTTGAGTTTTAGTAGTAGTGGTGATGGTTGTTGGATGAGGAGGAGGGAGATTTTATACTGAACAAAGTACATATCTATACAATATATACATATGGGGTTTTCTGGGGGGGGGGGGGGGGGGGGGGGGGGGGGGGGGGGGGGGGGGGGGGGGGGGGGGGGGCGCG
>JAMAHW010000033.1:111138-160321 GCA_023627715.1 Periconia sp. R9002 | reverse complement strand
TGGTGGGTTTTTTTAAAATTAAAAAATTAAATAAAAATAAAAAATAAAAAAATGGGGTTTTTCCCCCCCCCCCCCCCCCCCCCCCCAATACCTCCAATTTTTTGGCATGTTCAGATCACTACAATGCACTGACGTGACTTGAAATGAAGCAAGGGAAGAATGAGTGAAGCAAGTACAAGGGTTAAGGATTTGTGATTGTTGTTGCTCGTGTATTGTTCATTCATGTTAAACTAGGTAGGTAGGTAGGTAGCTAAAGAAACAACCTCCTCTCCCCCCAGCTCCCCATCCCATGTAAAGAGAAACCCCCCCCCCGGATATCATCAGTTGTTGTTGCTCTCCTCTTTACTTCTTCTTCCCCCCTTTCGTTTTCCCATTTGCATCGGGACTGTACTTGTCCTTCCATATCCTATACATTTCATCAGTGTTCAGGATTCTCAGTTCAGTCCAGTCAGATCCAGTGGAAAACGAATAACGAGATAATAAATGGAAACGAAAGAAAGAGAAGGGAAGGAAAGGAAAAAGTCCCCGGCGCTCCTTTTCCGAATACCGCATTTGTTGTTTCGAGGAAAAAGTCGCAGTCGCAGTCGCTGTCGGTGGAGGGTAGGAAGTGTGCATGTGTGCAGTCAGTCATGATGATGGATGGACCGGAACGGGGAGAGACTGCTGGATGCGGTAATCCCAACCCCAATCCCTCCCCCCCCCCATCGCAATCCCAAATGCAAATGTCTGTGTGTGCGTGCGTCCCGGGATGAGTGGGATGGATGGTATATTTCCAATCCCAGCACCGGAAACAAGCACACACTTCCCTCTCCATCCATCCTCTCTCCCTTTTGCGTCGTCGTCTGTCGTCCTTTCTTCTGCGTTTTGCTTTGCTCTGCTTCAGAAAAGAATAACGAAACGAACAGCCGTTCCGTTCCCCTCACCTCATCTTGCACACCCACCCAATCACGATCATCATCAGATCATCACACCCATCTGCCAAATCTCATCTCATCTCATCTCAGCAATCTCATCAGGAAAAAACTGTGCTCGTCTCGGCTCAGCGATACAAGCGAATTCGCTTCGCTTCCCTAAGCGAGACGACAGAGACCAGACGAAAGACCAGCGTGATGTGAGTAAGTGGGCGTGAGTTGAGTGAGCGTCATCGAGTGTCCCCCCCCCTCCGATCCATACACGCGGTGCCACGTGTACGACCGTACCATACTCATAAATAGTATGTATGGTATGTAGAAGAGAAGAGAGGGGAGAGATGGGGGGTGGTGGGCGATGTACTGTGGGAGTTCTCCTCTCTTTCTTCCCCCCCACCACCGCTTTCTCCCACGCACGTACGTATGTTCGTGTTTTTTGGGTGTGTATGTGTGAGGAGGCGTAGGAAGGGTATAGGGAGAGAGAGGGGTAAGGCGCCCTCATTCGTTTCCGCTCGCTCGCTCGCCTCACCCTCATCCTTCCAGCCTCTCCTCTCGGGGGATTTTCTTCTCGCGTCTTTGCTCCCTCCCTACAGGGCAGTACATCGACAGCCCAAGAAGCAAGGAAGGGGTGGTAAAATACAAGCCGGAGGTGTATTTTCCAATGTTATTTTTCGCCCCGACAGATGAGTGGACTTGGACATGTAGGTAGATTGGGGGAAGAAAGTGACGAACCCAGGGCAGCGGAACGGGAGGGTGCGGGTGACACGCCACACACACACACACAACCTGCTTACACCATCCCATCCATCCCTAAACCCTGCCACTTTTGTGTGTTTTTTGGCTGCTTTGGCTTGTTACTTTCCTTGCTTGACTGACTGACTACCCACGCTAGTCAGGTCGTTGTCAAAAGCCGAGAGTGAAAATAGGTAGTGTGGTGGTTTGTACAACGCAGACCTGGTGTGGGAAGGAAGGGGACAAGGGGGGAATGAGGGGCGTTGGTGTGCCCGTTCCCGCTCCCCCACCGTTTGCCGTGCGTGCCCCATCTCATGGCGTGCGTTGCGTGAGAGAGAGAGATGGTGCAATGTGAGTAATGCGCAAGTGCGGGATTGTTGCAGTATGCTGTTTTGCACAGCTCTGAGCTGCAAAACCAACCGCCAAAGGAATGGAAAGGGAATACCGAAGACCCCTCCCCTCCGCTCCCACAATAGGCCCCGGCTAATAAGCGAGCGTCGAAAAAAGTGTGTGAATGGCGTGGTGAGTGTGGTGGATGTGGGAGGGTGAGATGGGGGTGTTGCAAAATGGGAGGGCGACATCCAATCGAATGGGCTTGGCGGCTGCGCGTTGAAACCCCGCGTGCGCATGCGAGGCGTTGCCAGCTGCGCAGCTGGCCAGCGTATTGATTTATTGGTTTCGGCATCGTCTTTCGTTTTTGTACAAAGGTAATAGCGGGCGTCTTGTTTCTCTCTCTGCCTTTCGGGCCATTGCTCCCGGGTTGGGTAGGTGGATCCGGAGCGTCGTAATATTCCATCATACCGGCGGCTGTCGTCGTCGGTGTAGAGAGTCTCACGAGTGGGTGTAGTGTCTCTGGACGACCACTGCTGATGATGTACATCCCCTGCCCGCCCAAATCATGGCCTTTGTTGCAATGCGAACAAGCATTTCTCTGTTTGTGGCGTGGATGCGTGCCTCGCTTTGGTGTTTTCGCTTCTCCACACTTGGACACGCTGACAACCTGCATCGCGATGCAGGCCCGCCAGCTTGAGCTAGACCGATGAGAGAAAAGCATGTGTATGCTTGTGGCATGTGCGTTTGCGTTGCGTTGTATTGCCCGGCCTGAGGGTGTGATGCGATAGGACCAGACTCAAGAGAAAACACCAATACATGAATATATGGGAAACAACATGGGAAAACGAGCAAAGACTAGACTGGTCTAGGAGAAAAGGGACGTACCATGTATTGCCCAATGTCTTGCTTCCCTTGGACTCGGCCAGCCGTAGGAATTGAGCCGCTTTGAACTGAGGCGCAGTAACATAACAACGTCAGCTCTCGTTTTTGCTCTATTGCTGCTGCTGCTGCCCAACAAATGAGGCGGACGACGAAAACAACTGAAGAGAAGGATTCACCGTGTTTCAGGGAGATCTGGACTCCGCGTGATGGTGATAGCTGAGACGATCCATATCTCTTGGATCCTTCTTCACCCGTCCGTCTGTCCGCCCCTCGATACGTAGACACAAACCGACCGGTCAAGCAGCATGGCCAGCATCGCACACGTTGCGGAGACGAGCGCCTCAACAAGAATAGAGAGGGAGGGAAATGGGTTCACCACTAACCTTATCCTTCTTAGTTCCAAAGCCCTCCAGATAGCACCAGGCAACCTCATTCATGGCGTCCGTGTCGCCCAAGTTGGCGGCCGTTTCGTAGTACTGCTTCGCCGCCGCCGGATCTTTCTTGATGCCCCAGCCGTGCCGGAAACAGTTGGCTAGCTCGAAGATGGCGAGCACGAGCTCCCCCTTTGCGGCACCGCCTTTCTTCATACCCGCGCCCAACGCCAGCTTTTCCACTTCGGCGCTGTTGGACGCCGCCATGGAGAGGTAGCGAACTGCTTTCTCCTGGTTGGGCTCACAGCCCCATCCGTGCCTAGTCGACGACTTGTGAGTAACCGTCTGGCTGAACCGAATATCAGGGCAGATTGGGGAGGATCTTCATTGATGATGACGTTGTGACTCTTCTTACCGTAGTGCAAGGCCGTATAGAACCTGGCTGAGTGCATTGTTATGAGTGTTGGGGTCAGCCAGTTCCGCAAACATCTTGGTTGACGCCTCGAGATCTTTTTTCACTCCTCTCGTCAGTGCTCTGTGCTTCGTATGATTCTCAGAACTCCCGTCACTCACCTCCCTTCTCATGCAACCGGATTGCCTCTTGAATGTTTGTCTGTGAATTCCCTCCATTATTAGCGAATCCATACTGAGATATCTTTCAAGCAAACGAGGAGAATGACCCACGTCGTCGGGAGCGTTGTTCACGCTCGGGCTTCTACTCCGTGATTTCTGCTGCTGCCCTCCCGCAAAACTTGATGCGTTGCGAGGGACTTCTATCCCAGGTGTTGGTGGTGCGCTGTTCGTCAGCGGTGTGTTTGCCGTCACCAACATGGTAGCCCTCTTCTCCCATTTTGCCTCCTCTTCTTCGTTGCGCGCGACACCGTCCCCCGTTATTTCGGGAAGGTTCTCCGGGACATAGGACGAGGTGTTTGATCTATTGCGATTAAAGTTCATACGCGACAGGCGATGGTGATCGGATTTGGCATTCCCGTTGTTGGCGCCAGGCGGGGTCGTGGTAGCGGCATTGCTGTGTCTTCGGAATCGTCCTGCTATGCCCCGCGATGGCTGGTCTGGGGAGAGGAATGGCGCTTTTTGGCGGGTGGGATCGCCAGGAAACGAGGGAGGCTCGATGCTTTCCTGGGTGGTGGTTGTAGTACGGATGAAGCTGAATTGAGGGACGTCGGGGGACAGCGTGTTCGTGGGACTGGTCGCTCCCTCATCCTTGATTTTGTCCTTTTTCTTCAAAATGTCCCTGAACGGCATTTTGACGGATGGTCAAGCCTCAAGGGTCAAATGCGACACAATACAGCAGTGGCTGGAGTAGGTAGTGTAGAGGTCGGTAAATTGCTATGTACGGATTGCGCGTCCGGCTGAAGGTATGTACGTATTCCTATGATGTACTCAATTGAAGCGCTGCCGTGTTGCTATTGCGCCGTGTCAGTGGACCAAGAAAGTCGTTTTATAGCGCCGTAGACACTTTGCGAATAGGACGAAGGAGGGCATTGAGGACTGCGGACAGCTGAAAGGCATGCTTCTGCATGGGAGCGAGCGCCAAATGGAATGCCGGGCGTTGATGTCAGCTTCAGGGTCCGAAACTAGCCAAGCACAGCCGCAGCCAATGTTAGCGCCCACTTGCCGTATTCTACAAATAACTACATACACGCGTACTGAACAAATAATGTAGTTTACATATGTATATTCATTTGCAATTGTCAGGTCAAGTCTTGAACAAATCGTTTCCATTCATTATTGTTCCTCATTGTATCATGTACAACGGACCCCTTCAAGTCTATATATATGAAAACAACAAGAGAAGCGAAGATGCTCGTGGCTGGCCATCAAGCTGGGTATCAATCACAAGGGGAAAAGCAAGGCCACCACCCCCCAATTTTCCTTTCTATCGATGCCAGCACCTTGCCACCATCTTACCTTTGTGAGAAAAGTATGCACGCGAAACTTGAGGGCAGACGGAGAATTGCGTTAGGTTCTAGTAGGAAAAAGGAGCAGTTGGGGATGGCACATACAACTCCTCAAATCAGGGTGTCCTCGCGCGAGGAGTTGGTTACCGTTCCGCATCAAAGGGAACATAGTCGTGCTGCTGCGTGATTGCATGAGGTTCGCCCGAAACATCGGCACCCTCAGCATGGTTAGCATCACCAATGTACTCGTTGTGCTGGGGAGATCCCTCAGTGGATGAACTATTGCGATTCCTCATGCGAGAGGCTCGTTGGACATGCTTGAGCATGCACTTGTCGCCCGCGGCACAGGTCCCGTGATTAGCAAATTCCGGGCATTGGTAGACATGAAGCTTGGTGCAGTCTCCTCCATCGTCACAATACCCGAGACGGCCAAATCCTTCGCAAACCATCATAGCTGGGTCGATGTCCACATGGGCAAATAGGCATGGCGACTTCTTACACCTGCCCTGCAAATGATAGAGGCAATGCGGCGTGTTATGAAGGGAAGGGCTGTGGGAAAGATCGCAGTTCTCTCCGTTGCTGCACTCCGACTTGTACAACCAGTTTTTGCAGAGAGCTAATTTGCTAGGATCATGGATCTCCTGGCAACTCGATCGAGCGCATTTACCTAAATTTGTCAGAGGATGCCGACAGGGCGGGTAAAGGGAATTTTGGTGCGTCTAATTGATACCTGTTGCGATAAACTGCGGGCACAAATTTTTCCGCATATTGGCCTTGAATCGGGGCTATTGAGGTGTATGATCAGCGTCTCCTCGAAAAGCTCTCCGCGGCAAAGCTGGAAATGACCTACTGCGGCGACAGGTTTATTCGAAATGCCTGGGCGATTGCCGACTCTCGCTCTCGCTTCGGATGTGGCAGGATAAGGTTGATATCCTCCGCGTGCTCGAACAGTCCTGCGATCTGCACCGGAACCACGTATATGCTCACTTCGACCAGATTGGCCCTGGTAGTTGTCGTCACCGTCTGCGTCGGTTTGGTAAGGGCTGGTCGGGGAACCTTCATCCGTCGAGTCTCTGGGGATCGAACGACGGTCCTGGTCGTGAAAGGTGGTGAAGGCGGTAGGGGAATCACGAAGGGCTCGTTCACGCTCGTCGGCCAGTCGATGTCCAACAATGTAGCCTAGGCGCGGTCAACCGTTGCCCGCAGTATCCCGCACAAAAGGTCATCTAGGTGCGCTCACTCCTCAATTCGGCCTCGGCAATAAATCGCGCCTTGGGCGTAGATAGCTTCGAAAGCTGCTCAGCTGTGTATGGTGGGGGTCCGGGAGGGCGAGACATTAGAATAGCTTGGAGAGTAGTAGAATGTTCCGGTTCGCTTTCGGGTGAAAATCGATTGGTAGCTGTCTCTGTGTTTGTTAGTGTAGAGTGAAGTCAAGATGGGGTTGAACTGCATGAGCTGAAGTGATGTTCTTTGAACCACCGTGGTTGAGAAAAGGTAGATGACTAAGCACTGATAAACGTACACGCCGAATTGGGTAAGCGCACTTCCGTCGCTTACCATAACTGGCAATCAGTACTACGACAAATACAAACACTTATAATTGGCAGCATACAGGATGCTTTACGAGGTATAGGAACAGTGTTGATAGGCATATTATAGGTATATACAGACTTATCCCAATACAGTGAGTGCGAAGCGTGGAGCGAGGACTCTTCAGGAACTGATGAAGGCATAGATGGCGAGCCTCGTTGCCAAATCGGCAACATGATTGACCGATGCCCCGAGTAGCTAGACATAAATCTAACTTACTCAACCTCACCTTTAAATTTTAAAGGAACAGGCACTCAATCAACAGACCCTCACGACATCCATCCTCCCGCTGATGTGATTGAGTCGTTCATACACGTTGTCTTCGCCCCCACCTTGTCGCGCTGATTGAGCAAGCCGATAAACAAGGACAAATACAAGGATGACCTTTCCCATCACGAACAACTTGCCTAATACTAGACTCGATTGCAGTTCCTAACTATACCTAGCTCGAAATAGGTACATATATTGTGATGCGTATCCATTCCTAGACTACCCCCTCAATGACATCATGAGCATCATCTACATTCCCCAGAAATCCCTCCGTGCCGGTCAAAAGAGCATTCGTCTTTTGCGTCTTGTGATCAGCTCTAAAGATCTTGTATTTTGCAACATGCCATTCCTCACCGCTCCATTCCTTCCCGCCGAAATCTCGGAAGCGTGCAGCCAGCTCCGGGCGTTTGAAGAAGGCGAGCGAGTAGCGGGTACTTGTCAGTCCTGATACCCCGACTTGGGGCACCACTCTGTGCAAGCAGCTATGAAAGAGGCCTTTGCTCATGAAGCTCAAGGCATCTCCCACATTGACAACAATATGGCCTGAAGGGGGAGTTGCAGGAGTCCATGAGGCGGTGGATCTGCGGTACACTTGGAGCCCGGGGGATGAGGTGTAGAGTAGTGTCAGGGACCCTACGTCTGTGTGCGCCATGTGTCCAATGTTCTCTTCGCTCAAAGCCTTGCTGGGTAGATACTTCAAGAGTGCAAGAGAGGTGGTGGAAAGCTCGTCTTTGCGATGAGAATGCCCAAGGCTCGATA
Organism: Periconia sp. R9002; assembly: GCA_023627715.1. Taxonomy (NCBI): domain Eukaryota; kingdom Fungi; phylum Ascomycota; class Dothideomycetes; order Pleosporales; family Periconiaceae; genus Periconia; species Periconia sp. R9002. Next base: position 152,557 of record JAMAHW010000033.1, on the reverse strand, counting down.
TCCCGTCTTGGTAGAGACTTTTGGATAGCGCGGCGAGCAAATCCAGAGAGATGTCATTGCAAGCATGCTCAAACTGCCGTAGCAATTCAAGATCCTGATTGATGACTTCGGGAAAATCTCCACTGGATTGGACGTATCCCAAATGGTCCAGAGGAACCTTTCGTGGGAGTTAGCCGTTTACCTCAAGACCCATTTGATGACCAATGCTAACCAGGAAGTTCTCAAATCCGTCTCTTTTACCCTCTTTTACACCCGTGTGCTTTCCAGCAGGCTTGTATCTAGCATGCACGAGTCAGCCAGACGAAACATCTAAAATAAACTATATCGGTAGTCTTTTAAGGAGCGTCAACTCACCCCCCAATCTGAAGGTCACTCCATTTATCCATCTCGTATTTCAGCTTGTCTTCCAGCGGGAGGTCGAATATCTTCTCGGCGAGGCTTTCCACAGCGCCCGCTAGCTCCACGGGAGGTAGAGAATCTGGCAAGCAACCCCCCGTCTCAGAGAGCTTGAGGTAAAAACAACCATCGGTGGAAGAGGCGTGGTATAGTTTTCTCAGCTCATCCTCGCTACCTTCGAGGAGACGCGGGTGGGAAATAACAGGTAAATCAGAGGGCTGCATTTCTGTAGTGTGGATGTGAAAACACGATCTCAAGGCAAGATATGTTGAAGGCAGGATATGTTAAAGGCTAGAGTTGCACTTTGACATAGAACGTAGGTCTCTTTAATACTTTCTTCGAGAGTAACTTTCCGTATAACTCAACAGGAGCCTATTCACCGACATGTCTCGCTAATTGGCAAGCTGTTATGGTCTGGCTACCTGTGTCTCATGCACGAATCTTCTAAGAACCTTGTATACGGTTGAATTTGACTTGATGAGCAAGCTGCCGTGGTCTGGCTACCTGTGTCTCATGCACGCGTCGTCTCGGTGCCCTGAAGGCGGTTGAATTTGACCTGATTAGCAAGCTGCTGTGGTCTGGCTACTTGTGTCTCATACACGGATCTCCTCGGTGCCCTGCATCCGGTTGATGCCATGGCCTGTCTACCTATGTCTCATGCACGCGTCTCATTAGTGTTCTACATACGGTTGAATTTGACCTAAGTAGAAGCTGCTATGGGCTGGCTACCTGTGCTTCATGCACGCGTCTTCTTAGTGCCCCTGCATATACTATTAGCCTATAGCATGTACTCTAAATGGAGTATCTTTATTCCATTTTAAAGATACTCCATTTAGAGTAGCGGTCTAACGTGTAGGGCGTTAGTGTTGCAAGATTAATAACGTTGCTGTGCCGCAGGGCGCGCTCGCTGACGTGCACCGACCGACCTGAAGGAATGAAACATCAATCCATATAGACACTCCTTCCTATACTAGCAATCTCCGTTAGATCGGTGATAGTGAGAAGGGATGGCATCTTAAATCCACGTATTCATGTTGGGGTACTACTGGAACGAGGTACGGATTGTGGATTGTAAATTGATCATCACAGAGTATTGCTACTGAACGAGGTATATATAGATTGGTTGTTTTCAGTAGCCATTTAATGTTTCTTCAATTCGTAACAATTGCCATCAATCACACAGTATGGAACCAAAAGGCCCCTCTCATATCCATCTTTCCATAGATGAAATTCCTGAAAATGCTTCTACTACCGATGTCGAATCGGTAGAGGTTTTCTCTAGAACTCGTGATGGAAATCACCATTTCGAGGGTAGCAACCACTCAATTCATGGCCTCAAGGTCTCCATTCACAGCATCTTCAACTCTTCACTCCTACGATCTGCGAATACACAGCTTGTTATACTTGCGGCCGTCACCTTCTGCGGTCCGGGAATGTTCTCGGCTTTGAACGGTCTAGGTGGAGCTGGACTCGACGACCCAGTTGCAGTGAACAACTCTCTCGTGGCAAACTACGGTAGCAGCGCAGTCATTGGGTTCATCGCAGGTCCCATTGTCAATCGGCTTCACTACCGACTTTCTCTTCTCATTGGAGGATTTGCGTTCGGATTGTACCCTGTCTGTTTACTGGCTTACTACATCACTCGGAAAGATTGGGTGTTGATTTTGGGAGGTACTATTAGCGGTACACTCTGTTCTATCGAGTGGACTGCTTTGGGGGCAATGTTGATGACGTACCCTTCTTCCAGGTCGAAAGGAAAGCATGTTTCGCTCAACATTGCAGCATTCAACCTGGGCGCGATCATAGGGAGTATGGTACGTATCGATGAATGGCAAACGTGTCGTACATGTGTCGAATAGGAAATACTGACCAAGAAATCGCAGATGGTTCTCTTGCAGAATCTGAGTTCATCAGCCATAAAAGTCAGTCTCGGGACGTACATCGCGTTCGTCGCTGTAATGTTTGTCGGGGCGCCTCTGTCGCTGCTCGTCGTCAGTACAAAGACGGTGCGAATGAGCGATGGCACCACCCCACTCCTCCCCCAGAAAACCACATGGTCAAGTGCGTACACAAACTTGTACTCTCGGCTCCGAGGTGACGCTTACATCATGGCGCTTTTCCCTCTCATGTTCATCTCCAACTTCTATCTCCCCTACGAATTCAACGACATCAACTTGACCCGGTTCAATGTCCGCACGCGTGCTCTCAATGTCGTTCTTTTCTACTCTGGAGGCATACTTGGTGCGTATTCGGCAGGATACGCCCTCGACACAAAGTTCTTTGGTCGCCGCACTCGAGCCGTCCTAGCAGTTTCCACTCTCTTGATCACTAACATGGCCGTATTCGCCGGGGCTTACCTCTGGCAGGGATCCGTGTCACGAGCGGATACAGAGGCCGTTGGCTTCCCTAGAATCGATTTCACCGACGCACAGTATGTCAAACCCCTCTTTCTATTTTTGGGTTTTGGGTTTTCCCATTTCGTCCTTCAAAATTGTATATATTGGTTCATCTCGATGCTAGCCGAGGGGACGACGGCGGGATCGGCATCGGATTTTGCGGGCTTCTTTAAGAGTCTGCAGGCAGCAGGTGCTGCGGTTTCTTGGAGAATCAGCAACGAGCGATACGCTTTCAATACTGATCTGATCATGGCTTGGGTCATGGTAGTAGCGTCATTGCTTGTGGCGGTGCCTATGCTCTTGCTTAGGATTAAGAACAAGAATTAGAAGAGCTAAAGCTAGTAACAAGGTAGTTTCATTGATCATCATATATTAAATGCATTCCAAAGTTAAATGTGAAGAATAAGAATTCAATAATTCGTGAATGTTGTATGCTCTGTTCCGTCCCCTAGGTACTCTTCTAACAAATATGTTTACGTTGGCAAGAAGAATTTCGAGGGCACGTGTTTTATTTTTTTGGAGAAGAATGAATGTGGAGGTGTATGTACATGGGGGATCTCCCCGCCCCTCTAATGCTTTTGACCTTGAGACAGACTACGATTCCTCACCACGCTCTCCCCCCCCCAAAAAAAATCATCAATCCACGATACACCACTTCCATCTCTCCTCTTACCCCCCGAAAGAGAGGCAGGCAAATCTACCCCTACTCAACGAAGAATCCCAATCAATCCGAAAGAAGGCCTCCGTTACAAGACCCAAACAACTCATATCTACTTACCTACCGCCTAGGTAGAACGTCCCCGACATAAACCTCGTGATTGGCGTAATACCTGCATATACTCTCTAAGCACACACTTGTAAACGGAGTAAAGTTACCCCAATCCCTCCCTTACCGTGCCGCATTTGCACCGCCCTGACAACTCTTGGCACCCCCCAATCCCCATCCTCATACCTCACATGTTTGTAGTTCAGTCCCCCCCACCCAAAAACCCTTCCAAATGCCTGCACTTGAAGCCAAAGTTGAACAAAATTCGGTGTGAAACCAACCAACCTTTGAAAAGCGAAGCCACTACTATATCGAGTAAGTCACGTGTTGGGAGTAATCATGTATGTATTTGGTTCTGAATTGGATTGATGCTGAGGATTTGAATTTCTTTAGGTAGAGAGTGCTTACTCCTTCCTCTCCCTGCGGCGCCCCAACTTAAACCGGGGGTCAAAATAACCATCCCATTCCCCACGAATTTTTTTCCCCCCCAATATAGGTTCATTGATACAAGACATATAGGTAAGAGAGGGCCAGCAAAAAAAAAGGAGAATTGATGAGGTATTCGCGTGCCTGGGAGTCTTCTGAAACCTGACACGTTCAAAACAGAGTTGAAACGAAAAAAGAAAGAAAGAAAATGGCTTCCGAAAAACCTCCCACAAGCGACGATTCCCAGCCCGATGCCTGGAGAGAGATATCCCATTTCCTCGCGGGCATGCTTTTCAAACTCTACAACATCGTCGGGCACCTCGCCCTCTATCTCACACTTATCCTTATCTGCGTAGCGATTTTGGGATGGGTTGGGGTTGGGAAGAAGGGGCAGAGAAAGGAGGAAAGGGGGAAAAGGAGGGACGATTGAGAAGTGGTGAACAACGATTGAATGTCATGTAATGCTTTGAGGGGGGGATGGGAGGTGGGAAACGGAAATTGGGGATAGTGTGTTTATGTATCAATGTCGGATTTAGGTACGAACATCCCACCTTTCCAAAAATATAACGTGAAGAAAACCGACTTCTGCTTCAGGACGCTATCAAACTACCAGTCGGAGACTAAGCATATATGTACACTTCTCACCTCCCCTTCTCCCCTCCGTCATCACCACGAGTTCGATCGAAAAAAAAAAGTCTGGGTATATCCACCTCAACTCAACTCAACTGAACTCAACAAACAAACCCAGCAAAACAACAAAACAGAAAACTCCATCGCTAAAAGGGGGACGAAAAAGAATAATGAACGAAACGCCCCATGTAGAACAGACAAACTTCCGATGGGATAAACGCCAAACAGAAAAAAAAACGGACAAGCAACGTATGTGCATGCAAGGTAAACAAATCGTGCATACAAATTATGCAAAAAAAGAAAAAAAAACGCCCTACCGCCCCTCCAAAAGACTAGCAATCTTCCCATAAAAACTCGGTCCATACCCCCTAATCTCCTCCTCCGTCGGAGGCGCCTTGGTCCCATCCCGAAACCGATCCGCCACCCTCAGAATAATCTGATCCAGCAGCGCGAGCGAAATCGGTAAATCGCCACCCTCCTCCACGCCTTTCGAATCCGGGTAGATGAACGGATCCTCAGGCGCGAGGAGTTCCTCAACGGTCGGACGGAGGGAGGCGTCGCGGTTGAGACAGCGGCGGAGGGTTTTTTTGAGACCGCGGGGGATGGGGACGCCGCCGATGCCTGTGTCGTCGAAGGCGATGGCGTAGTCGCGGTTGATGATGGCGAGGACGCGCGACATTTGGTTGGCGATGTGGCCGAAGGGGGGGCGGCCGTAGACCATTTGGTACAGGATGCAACCCAAGCTCCAAACATCGCTCGCCTTGCCCAACTTCATATCCTTCACCCCAGCACCATTCGACAATAGACCACGTGATCCGCCGCCAGCGCAGTCCTCGAGGGACTCGGGGGACATGTAGTTGGGCGTGCCGATGTGCGAGTCGCGGTGGACGTTGACGGTGTGGTCTGTTTCGATGGCGTTGGCGATGCCGAAGTCGATGAGTTTGAGGCGACCCTGCACGAGGACGAAGTTGGCGGGTTTGAGGTCGGAATGGATGATGTTGTGCGTGTGGACGGCGGCGACGCATTCGAGCATTTCTTTCCAGTAGAAGCGCGTGAAGGAGAGGTCGAGGGTGGCTTCGGCCGGGTCGAGCTTCATGCGGATGATGCGCGCGAGGTCGGATTCGCCGAGTTCCATGAGCTGGAGGGGGTAAGTAAGACTTCCTTTTTTTTGTTTTTTTCGGTGACAGGGGTGGGATGGATGGGGGACAACATACCACGCTCAGGATTTGCCGGTTCTCGTCTACTTCCCAGTCGTAGAGTCGGACTACTCTTTCTACGTTTTCGAGCTTCTTGAGAAGATCAATCTCGCCCTTGAAACCGCGAATGGCAGCCTCGTCTGCGCCTTCCAGGTTCACTCTCTTTAGTGCGAGGAGCTTGAAGTTCTCCGCCATGACACGATAGACGGCCGAACTGCCACCTTTGCCGACGCGGTCCATCTGCCGGTAGTGCTTGCCATTGACGGCCAGCGTGCTTCTCTTTCTGCGCGTCTTGGTCGTGGCGGCTCCGGCTGCGGTGGTGGCCGTTTCCAAAGCAGACATCTTGGGCGGGGGTGGGGGAGCAGGCCTTCGAGGGGTGTTTGCGCTTATTTGTTGTAGGGGCACGGGTCTTTCTTGCTTCTGGATGGGAGATTGAGGTGCAGGATGGGCGGGTCTTGTGTCGTGGTCGGCTGCTTTCATGACGGAGTCGGGAGCGTGGACCTGAGCCTTCATAACAGAGCCGGCGTCCTGGCTGGTGCTGACCTTGGGAACAGTCATGGGGATGTTTTCCTGGTCCTGGGAGGGCGGGTGGTTGTTTTCCTCTTCGCTCTGGGGCGTCCTTCGGAACCTCCTCATGGGCCTTCCTGCCAGCGGCACTCTCTTCAAGCCGCGCTGCATGCTGGGGGCCGGGGTGACAGAATCATGCATTGGGGTTTCCGAGCCGGAACGTGGACTTCTCGAGATGCGCAATTTGGGCTGACGTGTGACTTTTTCGGGAGACTTGAGTTCATTCTGGGCGAGCAGCGCGGTGGTGAGGGCGCTGAGTTTCATGGGTTGGGGCAGTTCGTCGTCGGAACTGTCGCCAATGTTTATATTTTGCATCATGGGCGCATCGGCCGAAAAACCCTGGCTTTGGCCCAGGACGCTCAATGGCGAGTCTCTCCTGGGACGGATGTTGGAATGCGAGCGCATGCGCCCTAGGCTGCTGTAGGAGCCCATGGGAGTGGGGGATGCAGTCGACATGGTGAAGATATGTCAACGGATGGGTGTTGAGATGGAGAATTGCGGCCTGGCAGCGCGTCGCGGGGTGCACGCCTGGCTATCTATGTTTTGCTGGCGGAGGGGAAAGGCGGATAGCGAATGTCGACTGTATGGTTAGCTGTACATGCATAAGGCGCAGTAAAATCCAATCCGGGAGTTGTTGGCGGTAGAGATGCGACGGTAAGAGAGTCGAAGGTTTGGAGAGGAGTCGTCGTGTTGGCGCGTGCAGTAGCCGACCCCAACCTGTCGTGCGTCGTCAGGGGCAACCGCCATCAACAAACAGTAACCTTCACCTCTCTGACATGTTACATCGTCATTAGTCATATCCATCCGCGTCTAGATTTTCAAATGGATTTTCTTAAACAGGAGATTGCGTCATGAATTGGACAAAACTTGAAAATGCTCTCAAAACACACCATACAAATACCCAGATCGTACAAATTCTCCATTGAATATATGTGATACATATACTGTGCAATATAATACCCGTAAATGTCTACCATCGACCGCCCCTGATCAATCAAATGCCATGCCAAGTCCAATACAAAATGTCCAATGTACACCGAGATGATTGTTGAAACCTCAAAAAAAGACATAAACACCTGTGTACCCACCAACGCCAGTTGATGCACCTCGTTGCTGCAAATCTACATGACAGATTCCTAGGCAGAAGGCTCTTCTAAAACCACTGCGATCAACGCCGCAATGTCGTCGGGCTTTCCACCGTGCCAATTCTCCCCGGGATAGTATTTCTGCACTTCTTTGGCAAATGGGCCATCCCGACGTGTGTTCAGGCCCGTGTCTTTTGCTTCCTTTGCAATGGCGACGGCAAGGCGCGCCTGGAGTGAGGCATGGTCCGCTTTACCAGCACTATCAGCTTGCGCCAGTTCGCGTAGCTTGGGCCCAACTTCCATCCCGCCATCCTGCTCCACCCATGCGCCAACGGCGACCATGTTACGGCTCACGATGCCGAGCACATCCTGTGGGCTCAGATTGTCCCATACGCCATCGGTAGCAAAGACGAGCACGTCGCCATGGCGCACATTGTGGTTCGTTACACTCGACACCTTGGGAAGGTCCGACAGAGTACTGGCCCCACCAAATACCGCCATCTGAACCAACATGCGTTGGGGTGTTTTGGAGAGCTGAAATGGGGTATTGAAGGCGTGGGTCTGGGGTTGCGTGAAGTGTCGTACCGCGTTCAAACCCAGGTGCATGAATCCCGAATCTCCCAAATTAGCGACCTGCACATTTCCGCTGGGTTCGGCGACCGCCAGGCATGCCGTGCTTCCTCCACCAACAATGCCTCTGTCCTCAATGACCTCGTCGTATGCCACTTGTAACAGGTCCCTGGGATGCAACGAAGTTTTGTTGGAATGGCGCGGCCACGACCTCGCGGCGCAAGCCATGTATTCGCAGAGACCATGGGAGAAATCGGCCGGATCAATCCCCGATTCTACCCATCCTCCAACGCCATCTGCTACACCAAAGGTCGAGGATTTTGTTGTGCCCACCTGGCTGTAAAAGAAAGCATCCTGTCCGCTTCTGGCCCTGAGCCGCTTATTTATGGCATGTTTGCATTCGGTCAAGCCGGCCTCTCGCTTAGTGGGATCGAAGACATCGTTGGTGTACAGATTGCGCCGGGCATCGAATTTGTGGTTCTTCGCAGAGTAGGATGCGGCGACATGATAGGTAAACTGTGGCGCGGCGCTCCAGGTATGCGATGAGGAATGGAACGAGCGGAGGCCGAGGGAAGCTGGGGTGGTATCGCGGTTGAGTGGGCAAGTTTTCGGGGCGTACAGCGAAGAGGGGCGGTTCACAGAGTGATGTGACCGTGTAGCGCGCTGAGCATGAGCGGGTGCAAGCCAGGATGTGGTGGAGAGGCAGAGGAAAAAGAGTCTGGCCGGGGTAGTCGGGGACGAGGCACGAAGGGGAGCGCGGGCGATTGCGGAAGACATGGCCGAAGCCCAGGTCTAGGAGCACGAATTGAGGATCAGCAGGCGCACAGCAGAGGGATGGTGGTCAAAGGAGCGTGGATGGTGGAGGAGTGTGTCTTTTCGGCGAGCGAGAGAAGGCAACTTTTTTGGGCCAGGGATAGGATGGGATAAGATTGCACTGGCGACGACGGGAAACTGGCGTCATGCCGGCCCGCGCGACCCTAACAATTTAGAACTGTCATGTACTTACCACTGCTAGCAACCAGACGGCCAAACGGGCAAACATGGTGGAGGTAGTTGCAGAGATTGCCTCACCACCGGCGGACTGACTGCAATCTGGCATCAATCATCTTGAGCCATCATCTGTTGTTGCGTTCTGTTTCGTCTTGTGTCTTTCGGGCATAGATGGAACCGATGCAGCCCTATCGGCGCATCTTCGGCTAATCTTTCTTCCGGGGCCATGCATCATTTCTCAATGTCCATCCTCTTTTCTCGTGCAGACGACATTGGGCCGTCCCGTCACGTCCACCTATGCGCCAGCTCCTGTGCAAATGATTGTCTCATGACATTTGCATAGCTTCATCTCGCCTCTGCAACTTCCCATCCCCTCACTTGACCCCAGGAAGCAACCAGGAAGCAACTAGGCAGCACATACTCCTCCACCATGAGCATGCACCCGTCGCGCCAGGCCTACGTCGAGGAAGACGCAAACGTACGTAAACAGCCCTTTCTTCATACCAAACTCAAAACTAATCAATGCTATCACAGGATGGCGCCATGGAAGGCATCGATCTGGCCAGCGTGCCTCTCGATCGCAACTACGTTATGCCCTCGACGGTCCCTGGCCAGGCAGACCAAAAGGCTTCTGAAGTCTTGTCACAGTTCGAGCGGAAGAAACGTGCCGCCCAAATATTAGTCCCCACTGCCGATCGCGACGTCAAAGCCCAGCTGCGCGCCCTCGGTGAACCCATCACACTTTTCGGCGAAGGAAATGCGGAGCGCCGTGATCGATTGCGCGCATTTTTGTTCGAGCGCCAAGAAGCTGGGAGCGAAGATGGCGATGTGCAAATGAAAGAGGCGGATGAGCCGGCGGCGGGCGAAGCCGAAGAAGAGTTTTACACAGCTGGCACCGAGCTATTGCTGGAAGCGCGCAGAGATATGGCGAGGTATTCTCTACCCCGCGCAAAGGCCCGTGTTGCTTTCCAGAGGCGCGAATCCACCATACCGTTGAAGACACACATCGAGTACCGCAACAAAATCAAGGACCGCCTGAAAGGGTTCGAGTTGTATGGATCGCAAACCTCGGACCGACCAGTCAGTATTGTGCGATTCTCGCCCAACGGCCAATACATCGCATACGGAAACTGGGGTGGCCAGATCAGGTTGCTGGGGGTTCCCGATTTGGAGCAGAAGAAAGCCTACAGAGGTGGACATGCGGAACGTGCGACGGGCATTGACTGGGTCCCGAACGCTACCCTCCCTGGAACAACTGTCTCTTCAGAGAGCGTCAACTTCGCATCTGGTGGAGGGGGAGGAAAGGTGCAACTGTGGTCTCTCAACAGCGAGAGACCGTTACGGACACTGCTCGGCCACAGCGAGCGCGTATGTCGAGTAGCTTTCCACCCCTCCGGCAAATATCTTGCCTCAGCATCCGACGACATGACATGGCGCCTTTGGGATGTCAACACGGGTCAAGAACTGCTCATCCAAGAGGGCCACTCCAAAGAGGTCTACACGGTCAGTTTCAACACGGACGGTTCTCTACTAGCAAGCGGTGGCTTGGACAGCGTAGGTCGCGTCTGGGACGTACGCAGCGGCCGCGTCATCTTCCTGCTCGAAAGCCACATCAAGCCCATCTACGGCATCGATTGGAGCACCGACGGGCACCGCCTCCTCACGGGCTCGGGCGACGGCTTCATGAAGTGCTGGGACGTCCGCGCCATGCGCGAGTCCAACTCGATCGCCGCCAACATCGGCGGTGTGACGGATCTACGCTGGTTCAAGGGCACTGACGGACCGGCGAGCGGCGTTCCCCTGCAGGAGACGGACACGGGCGATGCCATTCCCAAGAAGGCTTCCACCTTTGTCGTATCCTCGGGCTTCGACAAGAACATCCAAATCTTTTCCGCCGACGACTGGGCGCACACCAAGACGCTGCAGGGACACTCGCAGGCCGTTCTCAGCACCGACGTGACGAGCGATGCGCGGTGGATCGCTAGCGGTGGCAAGGACAGGACGGTCAAGCTCTGGGCTAGAGACGATCAGGAGGGGATATGAGGGGGGAGTCCTTGGTTTGGAGTTGTATAAGTATTCTTGTATGACCAGGAAGTCATGAGCAACGACATTCGAGACTTTATAGTCATTTCACGACTGGTAAGAATCCCCACTTTCCCATTTCCTAGCCCCGTCCCTTAGCCCCCTTTCGCGGATGGAGGATTGTCAAGGCGCCACACTTGATAGGTAGCATGGATGAAGGGTGGGAAACAAGAGGTACGCATGAATGTCGTGCGCGGTTATTGTACAACAGCGGCTGCACCCCGTCTGCGCAAAAGACAAAATGTGCGAGGAAAATGGGTTCTACGAGGGAGTGAAGCCTCTTTTAGCATGCAATTGGGCAGAGGAGGATAATACCCCATTTGATCAATTAAAAAATGCAATGCAATTCAAAAGCTAAAACGTGAATGAGAGAGAGAGAGAGAGAAACTATTTCTATAATTCTTGGAATTGAATGTTGTGCGTGTGTGTGTTTTATCATCCTGTTGTCTGTCCCTTGTGTGCGCTTTTGATGGAGTTGAACAACGTTTTTTTTCTCTCCCTGAGCTATGAAAGAAAAAAAAAGGAAATGCTGAAGTGGATATCAATCCGTAAAATACCTTCCTCCCTTCCCTTTCCTCCTTTTTACAATCCCCCCCCCCCCCCCCCCCTCTGCTATCTTCCCTCCCTCTATCCATCACCAATACCCCCACTATCCCCTTCCTCTCCTCTCTCCCAGCTACAACCTCCCATCCCTTCCCTACATGTGCAAGACCCAACTCGGAATTCTCCTCTCTCTCCCTCTACCTCTATATATATAACGTCAACGTATGTAAATATCAATTAATATCAATTCCTAGCTTAAGCAGACATCAAGTCTAACTTTAAGTGCGTACTCCTCCCGAGTGTTTTTGGGAAAGGAGTGTAGTGTTGGTTTTGTACCGAGTGTACGTAAAACATTGGATACGTACAAACGAAAAAAAAAAAAAAGAAAAGGATACAATTATAACCAAACGAACATCCATCACTGGGGATTCTTTCCTATAAGTTTTCTATATACACACACTCTCGAAATAGTTATGTTAAGTATGGGTATACACCTACCTAGGGCTGTGCGTATGCCTATTCCCTATTTGAGATTTTTTTTTTTTTTTTTTTTTTTTTTTGAAAAAAAAAGGTGCATGTGGTGATGGAAAAGTCCAACGGTCTTGGAATAAGGATGGGATGGTATGGATGGATATCGGTATCGGTATCGGTATCGGTGTGAGCGGACCAAGGAAACTAGGGGAAAAGACGAAGGGAGATGAAGAGTTTGATTCATCTACCTAGGTACAACAACATGAAAAACGGTGGTGGATGATGCACTTCGTACATCCCTTTTTAACCTTTCTACCTCTTTCTCTTCTTCTCCGAGAAGATAAGAAAAGGGGGGGGTAAAAACTACAACCCCCCCATCCACATCCATGTCTTTATTATACACTACCACACACGAACACACATGGATAAATACCAACGAATCTGCCACCTTCTAATCCTCAATATCATCATCACTCAACACACCCCCAACCCCAGCACCATCTCCCTCATCCACCCCCGCAGCAGCCCCAAACACCGCACCCTCCCCACCACCCCTCTTCACCCACACACCCCCCTTCTTCGTCTTCCTCGGCGACGCATCATATCCAGGCCGATCCGTGCTCCACTGCTCAGCATCCGAAAGTACCGCCTCGCCCCCACCAGCACCGTCCTCGTCTTCGTCGTCGTTGCCGAGTTGTGTGGAGGAAGGGCCGTGGAACGTGGTGATTTTCTTGATGTCGCGGATCGCGGCGGTGATGACGGGGTTGGGTTTTGCGTGGTGGGTGAGGATGCGTGTGAGGTAGGGGAGGCGCTCGAGGAGCATTTCGGTGCGGGCCGAGGTGCCGCTGCCGAGCAGGATGGGAGGGGGTGTGTTGTCTGGAGAGGAGGAGGATGGTGGTGCTGGTGAGGATGTGGGTTTGGTGATGGGGTGGGGAGGTGGTTTGGAGAAGGGGGTTGAGGATTTGCGCCATGTGTCGACGCCGCCTGCGATGGAGGGTGTTGATGATGTGGTGGTGGGAGGGAGGAGTAGGTCGCCTCGCTGAGCGCGGGCGATCCACATTTCGAGAAGGCTGTTCGTTTCCTCTTGTTGGCGCCACAGGCGGAGGGATGCGGGGTAGTACATTACGAACGCGCTCCCGGTAGAAGCACCGCGGTTGGTACTGGCGCCGCCGTTGACGGGTCGCGATTTCGTGCGCGTGGCGCCTGGTGGAGGTGCGATGCGTTTTACGGGGTTGGGGAGACTGTAGAGGAGGCCTCGGACGCTCGTCTGGAAACTCATTTCGTCTTGACGCAGGTTGTCGGCTCCGGAGCCTTGGATGTTGCGACCTGATCTTCCGAAGCGATCGGGGGATAAGAGATCTGCGTCGGAAAGCGCATCGATGCAGCCGTTGATGCAGTCGAGCGTTTCTTCGCTGTCTCCAGCGTCGGTGGATAAGACGTAGTTTTCGTGGAGTGCCGCGACGAATGTGTCTGTGTCCGTCCCAAGCTCGTTGATGAGCGCGTCTGCGTCCGCCTCTGGGGCCTTTGGTCTTCGACGATCTGGGAAGTATGGAGGCGGCTGGGGAACGGGCTCAGATGGGTTGATTGATAAACGTTTGTTGTATACCACACGGCCAACGGCGTGGAAAATCCCCAACGTGCTTTCTCGCTGTGTCACCATCAACAAGGAATCCTGCTCCATTTTCGTCATCGGCACATCCTTTTGCTTCTTTGCTTTTGAGGGCTGGACATTGGCGCCCCACTCTCCTTCGTCTCCACGCAGACACAGAAATTCGAGCGACGAGATGGCGCTCCGTATGTCTCCCAACTCCGTGAGATGCTGTATGACTTGGGGCCCCACGGTTTTCTTGCGACCTGATTTTCGAGCCTCCTTGGAAATGACTAGATCTAGCGCTTTGGTCATGAATGTGGGTGCGATTGGGTTGAAGTCGACTATGGTAACGCCCGGATGACTGAGAATGTCGGGCCCTAATAGCCGGTGAGCAGTGAAGCTGTCGGCTGATGCTGTATTGGTGGAGAGAAGGGTCTCAGATATGATCATGACAACGGGGGTGATGGGCTGATCAGCATTGGCTTTGCCAGAAAAGAACGATGTGGCCGATGGAGTAGTGGCAGCAAGGTAGTTGAGAACAGAAGACCGAAACGATTGTATAATAGACGAACCACGTGTGAAAGTGTTTGGAAATTCTTCTACTAATACCAACTGCTTCTGTCTAGCAGACTGAGCAGAAGGCGTCACTTGTTGCTGGGATGGAGCATCTCCCTCGAACGCAAGACTGCCGAATGCACCAGTCCTACCCACAAATTCTTCGAATTGGGCGGTAGCAGACCTGATGCCATCCGAAGAAGGCAGCGAGCTGGTAGGATTTTTCCATTCATGAATATGAATGCCCATCTCTTTCGAGAGGAGAGAAAGCGTGGTGGTCTTGCCACTTCCAGCAGGACCTTTGAGGAGCAACAGTCTCTTGCGCTCCTTGCCGCCCAGAACCCCCGCGAGCCAGTCCCGAACAGTTTCGACCTTTTTCTTGTGTACGGCCAGCTCACTCGAAGACGAAGGACCAAACCTTTCGTTCCATGGACGTCGGTCTACCGCTGGCTCTGGAGCAGCTGGCTGAGTACGACGAAACTTCTGACTATTTTTCTGAAATGTATCTGCACCGGAAGATACGACGCCTTTTCCCTTGCGCAGTGGTAAGGATGCCTGGCGCTTGGTAGGTTGAGCAGGGCGATCATCATCATCATCAGAGTCTATAATGTCATCCAAATCGACGAGCGGGGTGCTTGCGCCGGACTTCTCAGGGCTTGGAGTGGGATGGTTAGATTGAGGTTGCAGAGGAACCTTGTGGAAGAATGAGGTGATGGGTTTGAATGACGGTTTTGGCTTGGCGGGAGATTTAGTTGCGGCTCTTTTGGACGACGTAGTTGAAGACGGCGATGAAGGAGAAACGCGGCGCGTCCGAGCCGTAGCGGGTTTCGCGTCCTTGCGAGCGCCAATTGTACTCGCCGTCAATAGTGTGGAGCCCCTTTTTGCACGCTTGGGAGGCGGTGAGTATTCTTCATCTTGGTCGGAGTCAGAGGAAACCACGACGGGTTTTTTCTTCCGCGACGCCCGCAGTTGGGCCATGCCGCCTCAAACTCTGACAGTAACTGTTGATAGTGATCATGGAAATCGATCGACCAAGCTACCTGAGATATCACATGTAGCGAGTGACCAGGTTGTGCTGAATGACGCGCGATTACATCTGGAGAATGATTGGAAGTATTGGATGTAGATGCGTGAGCATGTGACTTGACGTCGGATATTTGATAATCCGGTGGCGCCAAGGCAGCAACGTCCAATGCTTACTCAGCTTTCTCACCACTTCCACACGTACGGTACACCACTCCCTACTCGAATCAGCATAATGAATCTCTACGGACACAGCCTTGGGTCTCGAATCACAAACCCTCGGAACACACTCTCTCTACACAATGCTACGGCTTTTGCCCGGGTATTTTGTATGTTTCGGTGACGCCTCGGCACGGCCCGTGCTGGCTACTTAGCTTTTTGACAACACATCAGCCCCCACTACCGACCAGCCTTCCACACCGCATCCTCTGCTAATTTTTGCCTTCTTTTCCCTCGACGCGCAAGATGCGATACGCTGCGTGAATCAAGATTCCAGCCACTTCATTTCAGTTCGGTTCATGTTTCCTTGCTTTGGAACTTTGAGTGAGCCTGCTAGGCCTGCCCGTCATGGCGAGGGCATTGTTACCGGGGGCTCTATCCCTCCATCTACGTGCGGCCAACCGAAGCACTCCACGCACACACTTGAGTTGCGACATGCATGGGAGCCTAATATTCAGTGCTGGCAACCCCGTGTCCTGCGCCCAACAGTCTGCGCAGCAATGCTGTCCTCTGTGGCCTCGTCCCTCCATTCATTCACTGCCATCCATCCTGTCTCCACTACAATGTGGCAGCGTGGCTTGAGGATCGAGGAATGAAGCATCCCATTGAAATGTGTATATCTAAACGCAAAGCGCCGCTTTCAATTCCACGTGCTCTCCTGCCTCTAGTTGCGCGCTGCATAGTGTAGCTTAAACAGCTGCAGGCGTTGCGACCGGGGCTTGGAGATGACTATGCTGCCGTTGATATGCACCATCTCGCCTGCTGGCGCCTCACCATTGGATAGAACGCCGTTTCCGGTTCGTGTCGTCCTTGTGCACGGCTCACAAGAAATCCTTCTTGCGCAGAAGCCGCCTGTATATAGTCCCAATATGCGCTCTCTCGTCTTTTGTGCATGCATTCCGAATGATTGATTTCTAATTGTTTGTGCCACGCAAGCAGACAACGCGCTTCACCCCTCACGCGCTGCACAACTTCATTGTGCGATACTGATCACTTTTCAAGATAGCAATCCATCGATCTAACCTGCTGCTAGTATAAACAGGGAGCAGCCTCGCTGTCTTTCAACATGGCGAAGAAGAAGAACAAGAAGACACAGAAAAAGAACGAGGTGACATCACCACCACCCAGCCCTAAACCAGCCACAGAGGAAGCAGTCCCTGCAGTACCAGCATCAGACCCGTTGTCACTATCCGAGCCAGCTCTCACCGAGTCTTCAGAAAAAAATCCTGCATCCTCATTGGATGCCTCAGACGCGGTGAAGCTCGACCCAGAGCCGGTCGAAGAACCCAAACTGGAGGTCCCCACATCAGCTCACGTGGCTACGGGTCAGGATTTAATCCAAGACCCTCCCACCCAAGAGCCTCCATCTCTCTCTTCGCCCTCTCCTAAGAGTGAAGGGCCGAAAGAGGAGGAAACAACTGAACCGGCACCTGAGGCCGCTGACCCCCCAGCCGAAAATATATCCCACGATTGGGAAACAATCGAAGCTCCACCTCCGGTCCCAGAGGCTCCAGAAGCACCCACTGCTCCAGAACCGCCTTCCAACGAAGCGCCAGAGGCGCCGGTGCCACCCGAAGCCCCAGAGCCACCGCCGTCCTCGGAAACTCCAGCGGACGACGATTGGGGTGCCTATCTCCCAAGACTTGCCGCGAAGAAGAAAAAGAAGGGTAAGAAGCGGGCTGAATCACCCAAGCCTACTCCTGTCGAAGCCGAACCACCTGTACCGACCGAGGGTCCCGTACAGGAAACAAGTCCTCCAAAGCCTGTGGAAGAGGAAATCCAACCACCACCAGCAGAGGAGACGTTGGCTGAACCCGTTGAGAAGAGCATCGATCCCGAGCCGGCTTCACTAGAAAATACTCCCGCGCCGGAAATCCCTAGCGAAGAACCAGTTGCCCCGGAAAGCGAAATTGCACCTGCCGTTGAGCCGATATCCGCGCCGGCACCTGAACCTGAAACAGTGGAGCAACCTGAACAGGTCGCTGAAGAGAAGCCTTCTGAAGAGGTGAAAGAACCTGAGACTGTCCAGGAGACGACTATCGCAGAAGAAGAAGAAGTAACGGGCCCACCACCCACACAAGAAGAGAGTCAACCTCCAGTCGAAACCAAAGAAGAAGTGCAAAGTCCACCACTCGCAGTAAAGAGCCCACCACCCTCAGTGAAGAGCCCACCGCCATCAGTGAAGAGTCCACCACCCGCAGTGAAGAGTCCCCCAACCGTCGCAAAAAGCCCTCCACCCACGGTGAAGAGCCCTCCCCCCAAAATTAACAGCCCCGCCCCAGCTGTTAGTAGCCCAGCCTCCTCAGTGAGGAGTGCAAAGATACCAAAGACGGCATCCCCAATTTCTGCTCCAGTTCCGCCTGAGCCGATAACAAATTCTCCGAGGTCTATAGCCACGGAGAGACCACCATTACCAAAGTCTGCAGCAGTCAACCAGGTTATCGAAGAAAGCCGTCCGCCAGCGGCTCCTTCACCACCAGTCTCCAAAGTGCGTCCGCGACATACATCCGCATTTGAGACCGACGACGAGGACGATTCCGCTCTGATTCAACCAAGATTGAGAGGGGAAGCCTTGTCTCGTGATTCTTCTCGAGGCTCAACTTACCCTCCCGCGGGCCCGCCCCACTCTCGTTCATTATTTGCATCAAGAGTCCCCGTGGATCCTTACGCGAACCAACCACCCCCTCCGCCTCCACCTCCGCAACAGGCGCCGCCTAATTACCATCATCCTAGGTATTATCCGCCTACAGCCCCACCATACTATCACGGCCCAAGTCATATGAGTCAGTCTGGATATTCCAATCACCCATCGTACGGACACTCATCACACACTTCGCATTCCTCTTCGCCATATCAAGAATCGTGGGGTCACATTCCACCTAACTACGGACCCTATAACAACCGGAGCCCACATGATAGGCATGATTCTTTGGCGCCAAGAGAGTATATGGGACCACCTGCTATTGAGAACGGATCTGCAATTGATGAAGATGGCGATGTCTTTTCTCGCATAGCTCAAGCCATACCCGATCTTCACGTCTTGTTGGCCAAGTACAAGGAAACGCATGGTCAGCTAGGTGTACGAGAGGAATTGCTTCGCAGAGCAGACCTTGAACAACAAGAGAGACTCCATCTCAAGGAACAGGAGATACATACACTGAGAGAGAGATTGACACATTTGGAGGCCAAGCACTCAGCAGAAGCGAGCAGATTGCGACTTGAAATTGGAAACATGGAGGAACAGGTGAAGGAGTTGAAGGAACAGCTCGCAGAGACTGGGAAGTTCAAACAAGATGCAGAACAGTTGAGGGTTGCGCTTGACACCACGACGAAATACTGGGAGTCAAAGTACAAGGAGTTGGAAGATGCTCATACTGCCCTGCAACAAAGTTCAGCGGAGGAAGCTGCCAGATCCAGGAAGGAGTTCGACGAGTGGAAATCCACAGCTACGACAAAGCACGATGCCGAAAAGATTGCGCTGGCCATCCAATTCGATAAGAAGTTGAAAGAAGCCGATGTTATGGCTGAGAATCTGCGCCAGGAAGCCGCTACCGCTTTCCTCAAGGAAAAGGACGAATTGCGATCCGAGCACCAGCGACAGCAGCGTGAGCGTGAGGCCAACTTCGACAACCTTCGTCAGGAGCTCGAGACCAAGTTGGGTGCCACGCAGCTCGATTGTGAGCAAGCCCTCAAGCGTGAGCGCGAGGGTATGGAAGTTTGGGCAAAGGAAAGAGGCACTCTGGTCCAAGCCCACCGTGAAGACATCGAGAGCTTGCGGAAGAGCTGGGACGAGCAACGTTCCCTGCTCGAAGGTCAGCACAGGAAGATCAAAGACGAATCCGACAAGGCATGGATCGAATTGCATGCGGAAGCGAATCGGAAGGCTGAAGAGCGCCAAACACTTGTGGACCAGCTCATGAAAGAGAAGGATGAGTTGCAGAGGCAGTATAATGAACTCAAGTCGGAGAGTGGTAAGGAGCGAGACATCATTAAGAGTGTTGCAAACAATCTTGAATCGGAAAAGGCCAGATTGGAAAGACTGATGGAATGCTATGGAGACATTGCGGAGATTAAGAGCAAAGGCGACACCTATTAGTAAGTTGCCTTGGATGCTTAGATGAACTGTGGGTGGTGGGCCCGGGGTTTGTTTAACGTCGTTAGTCCCTTAATGCAATTTTTTTTGACTTTTTCTGCATTCGCGTTGTTCCTTGCATGTCCTTTTGCTAATGGTTACGTTACAGCTTGGTGTCATTCACACAACTTCAAAAGCAGATCATGGATCTTGCCGCTACTCATTTTGTACACCTCCCAGTGGCTCCGCCACCGGAGGACTTAGCCCTCGTGCCTTCCTCACTGCCTTCATTCCTTGGTGAAACCCCTGCATCAAGGTACGTTTGCATGCATTTCCATAACCCAGGTACTGATTCACAATTACAGACAAGTACGCGCTGCGTACGTAGCGCACACGATCTCGAAACTGGTAACTTACCGCGTGTTCGGCCCATTTCTCTTTAGTCTGGGCCGTCGGTATGACAAGGCAGACTCACTTTTCTCTTCCATGAGCGGTCACATTCGTGAAAAGAGCACTCGAAAAGAGGCTATTTGGCGTCAGCAGACACTTCTAGCTGCATTCACCAGCAGTGGAGCCAAGCAACGTATCAACACAGCTGCTGGAACTGTCGTCGAGGAGATTGTTAACGCAATCAAAAACTTCACAGCCCCCAAGGAAGAAGAGGCTATAAAGATCGCTGTCAAGCGCATCGTGAAGCTTGCAGCAGAAACATGGCGCTTCGCCAGACTTGAGCGTGAACTAATCATAGCCACCATGCCTGCGATCGAAGACGAAGAACACCAGTTCACGGGGCCTGAATTCTGGCCCCCAGATAAATCAGACTCGACGCCGATTCCCTCGCTTGCTGGCACATCGCCGCCATCCGACGAACGACCGAAGCTCCTGTTGCGATTGTTCCCGGTCATCTATCGCGAACCGCAGCATGAAAACTTCCGCGAACCGGGAGACGACCACATCGATGAAGGATGCGTATACCATCATGGACTCGCTTTATACGACGATTCAGAGCCTGTTGTTCAAAGAGCAGAGGAACTCAGGGCAGCAGGTTTGCCACCTACCACCAACGCTTCTCCGACTGCTGCTGATTTTCCGCCGCCGCTCGTGCCCGCGCCTAGGGAACCGCTTCCATCACCGCCAGCAGCAGACAAGAACAGCGAACGATCCAAATCTCCGGCACTTGAAGTGCCCAAGAAAGCCTCCTCGAGCCGATCGAAGTCTCCATCGACCAAATCGACCAAGTCGACCAAAACGACCGATAAAGCTTCCACTGCAGCGAGCACCCCCAAGTCAGAAGCGATCGATAAACGGTCTCAACGCTCATCGATCCCTCCATTACCTGCACCTACGGAACTCTCTGAAGCAGTCCCAGCGCCTAAGTCTTCCGTCCGGTCGAAATCGCCGCCCGCAGAAGTTCCTGACAAGATCTCTACCATCTCCTCAATGCCACCCCCGCTACCAACACCCACCGAGATCTCCGCCGCTCAATCTGCACCTAAATCCTCGCGCTCTAAACGATCATCCGCGAACTACACCCGTCCCCCTCCTGGACCTGTCGATTTCAACACCCCCAGAGACGCCCCTCTCCCGGCACCAACCGAGAGCATCGTAACCTCCTCCCACACTAACGCACCATCCTCCTCGCGCAAAGACGAGCCCCCTCTTCCCGCACCAACAGCAAGCATTGCCCCCTCCACCCACGGCCTCCTCGCCCACGAACTCCTCAACGACAAAAAACCCCCACCACCCTCTCTAACCCCAAAAGAAAGCTCCATCCTCCCTAAAGAAGATCCCGCAACGCCCCCAGAACCCACGCGAGCTCCCCCCTCACCCCCCACCCCCCAACAAACCCCCAACCCAAACGACCGCCCCATCTCCCCCCTCTTCGCCGCAATCGACGAAATCGAAGCGCTAGAATCCCACCACCGAAGCCGCACCCCATCAACCTCAACCCGCTCGCACCGCTCCCGCCGCCGTTCACGCCCTTCCACCACCGCCCCCGAAGCCATCATCGACGATGACGTCGACGACCTCACTCCTCCCGCCGCCGGCACCACCTCCAAAGCCCCTGAATCCCTCCTCCGCCGCACAAGCGCCTCCCACACCAACACCCTCACCCACCGCACCTCCTCCGACCAAGCCTCCCTCCGCTCCGACAAAACAGATCGCACTGACCGCACCGAGCGCTCCTCGGGAAGCAAGTACATCTGCGAGAGCCGCAGCGCCGCGGTGAAGGGCTTGTATCCGAATTCGCCGCTCGCGGGCGCGAGTCCGAATCTGAGCCGCACGAATTCGTTTAGGGGGAGTGTGGGGGAGAAGAAGAGGAAGAGTGGGGTTGGGGCTGGGACTGCTGCGGAGCCGAGTGAGGTGCCTGGCACGTGGGATACAGATTCTAAGGAGAGTTTGAGGAGTGTTGAGGTTGGGGAGGCGGCGGTTAAGGGGTCGTGATCGCTATGTTGACTTTCCCCTTCGTCTTGTTTATTGTGCTTTTTTGTCGTGAGTTTTCGTTTTTGTGTAATCCTGTTCGAAGTCGTTGCGTTGTGTTTCACATATCTCCTGTCATCCATCTTTGTGTCTTTCCCAATCATCTATTGTTGTTTGTTTGTTTACCAGCGGCATATTGCTTTCTCTTTCTTCCGTTTTTGTACTATTTTCCCCTCTCATCTGAATATTTCCTCTTCCCTCCACTCTCTCTCTAGTCTCAACTGTCTTACTATCATTTCCCCTCCAATCACGGAACTTCTCACGACACGAACACGTAACGTAACGACACTCGCATATCATATGTACACGTCCGACAAATTTCCCTCTTTTTTCCGCCTCGGAACTGGATGGCTGGTTTTAACGTTATTTGTTTTTTTTGTTTTCTGGGTATTTGCGTGTGTTTGTTGGTTGTGTGGCATTTTTTATGCATAGCGAACGGATTTTGCAAAGGGTGGTCGATGTAATAATTGATAGTTTTTTTTAAGGATGTTTTCGCTTGTTAGATCTTGAACAAAATGATGTGACGAAAAATCACTGGAATGCACTTTACTCTGCCACAGTCAACGCTCCACTGCTATTGCGATTCTACCTGCGCTATGAATCTATGGGAACTGCTCATCTATGCAAGCTCCTCAGCCACTTTACTGGCCAATTCATCCTTGGTCAACTCTTTGACGCCAAGGGGCTCATTCTCCGTTTTGTCATAAGCATTGCTATACGCTTCCCCCGAAAATCCAGTACCCCGAATGATCTTGACAACGACCTCCTTGCGGAAGTCCCCAGCCATCAAACCAGCGATACCCTCTTCCACCAATTGAGTTGCGGGAACCTTTTCGACTTCCCATTGAGCCTCGGGCTGCAGCTTCTTTGCAAGTTCCAAGACCTGATTCTGTGTCAAAATCATCTGCGAAATGCGCACAGCCTTGTTCTTCGTAGCGTTTGGATTCTTGAGTATGTTGACAATGGCCTCTGCACTAGCTGCCATGGTATTCACACTTTGCCTGTTATTGCCATCATCGACCAAGAGGGCTTTGTGTGTTTTGAATTCCATGAGGCAAGAGGGGCCTTCGAGCAGGAATTCCAGAAAGTCACCAGGACAGAGCACTGTCCAGGTCATCTGACTTGCATCTGCTTTTTGTTGGAGGAGCTTTCTCATTTCCCACATGCTGGTGTACACAGGAATTGCCTCGATTTTTGGGTTTGTGGTGACAGCGGCGTACTCGGAAGGAATGAAGCGCTTCACCCCGGCAATGGCAGCAGCCTCAATCAACGGGCCCTGGCCCCCGACGACCGCTGAGCCGACGGTGGACACAACTGCGTCAACACCTTTGAGAGCAGCACTGAGAGAATCGATGGATTCGTAGTCCACCATAGCAGTTTCAACACCTTCAGGGATATTTGTGGGCTTGGCGGACCTAGTGAGAAGTTTGACATTGTATTTCGCGTCGATGAGTGCTTTGACGACGTGGGATCCAAATGAGCCGGTGCCCTAGTAGCCTTTCAGTCATTATGTCTACATTTTTATCGTATGTCAAGTGTCATACTCCAGCAACAGCAACTGATTTGATGGCAGACATGGTGGGCTTGGGGAGAGATTGATAGTTTGTGGGAGAGCTCTTGCTTGCTTTGATAGTATTGCCAATGAATACTGCTGATGATGTTGTTCTGCCATCGTTGGACGGGACACATACCCTCTATTTATGCTTTTTCTTCAACTTGTACTTTGATCAAAGTTCAGTAGAACATATTCAATCCGTTCACGGTGCCGGTCACTGCCCGCCGTTTCCGCCCCAGCAGACCCTTGCCGAGCAGGATCTCGCCCCCGAATAATCCTTGCCCCGTCGGGATGAGCTCGATCTTGCGACCGTTTTGTAATCAAGTAGGTCCGTTTCTTTTGTACCTCTTATCAAGCATTTCCCGCTTCAACCCGCAAAGAGCCCTCCCTACGAGGCGCTCTCCACCCCCAGAACACTCAATATCATGAGCGCTGAACGCCCGACCATGACCGCCAAGAAGGCTTGCGTCCGATGTAGTAGATCCAAGAAGCGATGCGACCGCGCTATTCCTTGCTGTGGGTTATGTGCAAGGTATTTCTGCGTGACAGTAGCACAGACCGACTATGTGTGTTGTTACTGACACGTTTTGCAGATTCGGTCAAAGATGCGAGTACGAGATTTTCAAGGCAACGCATTTTGGTCCACAATCTATTGCGCCAAGGACATCGCTTCCTCCGGAAGCAGTGGCAATCAAACGTCTCAAGGATGCAGTGATCCGTGAACTCGGACCATTAACACCGGAATCAGCTCTGTCAGCATATAGAGATTCCATTGAGCAATGGTTCCCAATTGCACATAGTCTACAAGATCGACTTCGACCAACGTGGGAGGAAGTTGGCTTGGATGTTGCATTGCTTTGCCTGTCCATCCGTCTCGTCACTACGAAGCCTTCTTCGATTTTGATGAGTGACGGATCATCTCAATTTGCAAACACTCATCTTCAGACCAAGAGCTGTCTTGCCTTGGCGGAGGGGCTCGGGCTCAATTCACTTCCGCTTGTTCAGTCAAGGATTTTGTTGACACTTTTCGAAGTGAGCCATGGTTTCTACCCGGCTGCGTACATATCAATCGCGACTGCATTGAGAGCTGCGGATGCGTTGGAATTACATCCTATGAACGAAACTCCGCAGCGTCAATGTATCAAGTGTGATAGCAGTCGAGAGGAGATAACCTACACTTGGTGTGGGATTTTACTTTTGGATCAGTGAGTTTTTACTAGACAGGTTTTCAGAATCCATTCTCATTATTGATCCCCTAGTCACATCACCATTGCATCCGGTTCACAGGCTTCCCTGACTCGCCCTCGAAGCCACTGGCTCCATAACCTAATAAGGCCTGTCCTCTGTCCATCACATATGTCTAAGCAAGCCACAAACAGCCCTCATGACCGCTTTGGTCGTGCGGCCGAAGCCTCCTCTCTGCTGGATAAGATCCATAACACCATCTTCGATCCTACCTCGGAACATGAATTCAACAATCAACAAATAATGTTAGCAGTCAATACCTCAATCACCCTCATGAAACTTCTTGTTGAGGAAGTCCTACCTCAGGCTCAAATCCACTGCACTGCGTTAGCTCTATGTCACACGTAAGTTGCCATCTCAAAGATTATGCTAGCCACATAGGCGCACTCTTCAGTGTTAACGTCGCAACAGTGCTCACCTCCTCGTATTCGAGCAACGCACGAAATTAGCCTCTTCAATGACCGCTCCTATCCACGAGGACTTACTAGACACCCCGAATTTTAAACAAACCCTCCCTACTGTAACCAATACAGTGGAGCCCTTCACAACCGGAGCGTGGTCCGTTGAATTGAACTACTTCTCACCACTCAGTATGTTCTTGGTATACAAAGAAGCAATGCTCACAACACAAAGACTTCCACTGGAAATCAATGACAACGAAGGACTGGAGAGGCTGAAAATCTTGCGCAAGTTTTTGGGCACCGTGTCAGAGAGATGGTTAAGTGGTAGTAAGTGGAACTCTGTGAAATTTAAAACAATAAAGCATGCTAAAATCTCATAAAGAGCGCTATCTTGAGCTCCTAGACGAAAATACCACTCCGAGACTATCAAAAGCTCTCAGTGGAGATTGAGGGACTGGGACGATCCCATACAGTTTACAGGCAGAGCGTTCACCATTTTCGCCAATCTAGCTTCTACAGTTCACAAAAGAATTTAGAACACTCTGGCTTCAATCTTAAGATGTTGTTGTTTTGTCATACCCGTCGTAAATTACATCTGCAACATATCTTTACACTCCATATTCGGAAGATTGGATATCGATACCCTCATTACTGCCAGCCAAAGATAGTGAACTGACATACTCTATTTGTCAGCCTCCTTGAAGCCCAAAAGGAAAGCTGGAAAGTATATTCCCCAAGCACCTCTGCTATCTCAAGCTCGTCTCTAGATTCAGATTGTTCGCCAATGCGACGGACAACGTCAGCGCGATGGAACTCGTTCTGCGTTTGCATAAATTTCATAGACTGGAAAAAAACTCAGCAATGAGTGATGGTCTTGCCCAGGTTCTCAATGCTTGGTAGCTTAAGATCTTATACAGGGGCATGCCGTAGAGTTCAATGTTTCGTATAGCTTGAGTGCCCGCTAAACCCTTTTCAGTTGGCCTTCCTAAAACAGTTAGACTGTCGAACATCGAGTCGTTATTGGTGACTCGCATGTGGTATAGCACATACGTGGTAGGGAATCTGTGACAAGAAAGATAGCTAGTGTTAGGATAGCAATTTCATCTTAATTTTGGTGAGATGCGATCTTTCTGCCAAATGATTCAACACCGAGTGTTGACCGAGTGTTGACCCCAATACGAAAATCAGCGGGTGATAACCCCTATACGAATTTGAGAGCAGACTAGGTAATATTGCCAGATTAGAACGATTGACATAAGTCAAAGAGCCTCCAGTTCGTAATATTCCTTGGCCCTTCTAACGTGTGACTACACCCCCTGTACTTTTTCGACCTGATCCATCTTGCTGACGATGAATAAGCACCAATAAGATTAATCTTTTAGCCGTGTCATGTCTCAATTAGTACCGAAATCAACAGCCGTGAGGACTTTATTGTAAGATCTTCAACATGCCTACAACGGCCTAGAATCTAAGATATGGTTGGCAGCTGGGCGCTGCATCATCATAACCAATGAGGTGAGGGGATACAACTAAGCGGTGACATCAAATGAGCTTTGGCTTCTTGGCAGATAAAATCCCGACCGTAGAGTTTTGTGTTTATATGGCATTTAATCATATGGTACCAGGAACTGAGAGCTGAAGCAATACAAAAAAGCGGTATGACGGGCCCCAGTACGTCTAACATACCGTTGATGTATTGAGACAATACCGCTTGTACTTTACGTGCCACACTTTAGGGGCTCCGAAGCTGAGTAGTTTAGAAGTAATATCTCTTATGCGTCTGCATTCAATTCCAGAGCACATTAACTATACTCATACATGCGAGACTCAAATTGAAGGGGTACTGGGAATGGTTGTTTTGGACGTGCGTCGCACATCAACATAAATGTATATCATGCATAGCAATGCGATTGCTCGCAGTGTCGACACCAATAAAAAGTCACTGAAACGTTGTGGCTGTGGACGTGCACACAGGACTTCTATCGCACATTCTACCCAATTCGTGATGTAAACTCAATAATTAACGACGATGTGCAATATCCTACAAGACCGCACCCTGGACTACGCTATGGTAAAGCTGCTGATTCTCAGCTACTTGGCAGCAGTGAATTGAATGAGCAGGTTACATCACGATGGCTGCTGATCCATTGCCATCGTGAAAAAACGAGCTGAAGAGCTTCAACTAAGCAGTTCTTTTTTTGACTCTTGAGCAAGAAAAGTTGATTAAGCATCTTGGGTTTGTTTCGCAAACGTGGTATAAATACAGCCCAAGAATCTCGTTCACTGTCTCCATCCGCACCGACAAACCACTTCGCAACATCTACAGCTCTACAATCTTCTTCAGCTCTACACTCTTCTTCAGTTCAACTCTCCTCATCAAAATGAAGACTTCCACCGTTCTCTTTCTGGCAGCCGCCGTCCTCGAGCCTGTCATGGCTGTTGACTGGGGAACGATGTACGAGCATGCCCAATTTGGTGGAGCCAGCACTCCCTTCCGAAGCGATGGCAACGGTGATTGCGGTAAGTTGTTCCCTGCAAGCATTTCAACTATCTCTTTTTCTAACATTATGCTCTTTGCAACACCAGTTTCCTTCACCAATGAAAACTTCGCTTGGAACGACAAGGTCAGCTCCCTTATTGTCTTTCCCACAAATGCGAAATGCACCTTCTATGTGTAAGTTTCTTCTACATCGCCCAATCAAGCTACAACAAGAGTGACAACTGACTACGATATTCATTTAGCGACGCTGGATGCTCTGGGAACGCCCAAGACTTCATCTCGATTGACAGCAACGTGCCGTACCCCACTGTCAGATACAACGATGCTTTCAGCTCTTTCAGATGCTCCAAATAAACGCACATCGACGTTTGAACATGCTATGTTGAGACCAGGATCGTTTGTGGGGAAAGTGCTTTGGCAATAGAGGGAACACTGTCGTTAAATTGCTTCATTGATATTGGTTGGAAGTGGAGGAAAGACGGTCATTACAATTGGATGCTAGACAGAAGTAATTTTAGAAAATAAAGATTTTATATCTTAACACAGATATTTTCTCTTTAGATACCAACTTTGTACTGGGATATTTCGCGTGGGGAGCAATCGTTGAGCTGTGTAGATTGTTTACTGGTGAGCCTTGGTAGATCGAGGGGGGGCGTGTTTCGCAGCTTCGCAGCTCCGCTCGCGGCTGCGAAAAGTTGCGAAAAGGTGCAACGGATATCTTATTGGTCGCATGTGCTGAGCTGACGTACCCACAGTGAAGGCCTTTGTTAATAGAACCAATCATATGCTCCTACTTCAGCCCCTATTGTGACTTGCCTTGCGCAGTTCATTACAACACTCCTGGCCTTTCTTCACATATAAATTTGGGGCTATCAAGCCGGTCTCGAAGACTTTGCATGGAAGACAAATACATCTAGTTAAATTCAATCCGCGCTATCAGCTGTTCAATTATATCATCCTTTGACACCATATCTAATGAGTCCTTCAGTGTAAGCGCTCGTCGTACGAATACATCTAGAAAACCTACCCTCAAGTGCGCACAATGTCGCAAGGATAAGAAACGTGTAAGTTCTCACAACTAGGTTTTTGAAAACATATCACTTAAATTGTTATCAGTGTCAACCAACCGACAAAATCTGGCCTGGAAGGAAGTGTGACTGGTGTGCTCAAAATAGTAAGGATTGTGGGCCGAATGAAGGCCCTAGAACAAGAGTTATACGGAACTTACAGGGTAAGTTGATGTCATTTCAAAAGACCATAATCGTGCCCCTAACGTGAAGTAGTGTCGGGTTCCTTGTCTAGAGGGCCGACAACTGTTCTCAGATGCATCCAAATTCTAGCAGACATTAGGTGGGATGACCTCGGATACCCTAATTTCGACCTTCCTGAAGATAATTATGGAATTATTCGATGTCATTCCAGGCTATTACCCTTGGAATGATCACAGGATTCTCTCCAGGAAACATGGTCCTCTATCGGATGTGGGAACGATATAAATACATTACAACTCATGCTGAGTTCGAGTCAAAGCTCCAGGAATGTCTGCAGCCGAACAGAACGACCAGTCAGGCACGAGATTTAGCCGTTCAGGGGTATATTGAGCAAGAATGGAGGAAAAAGCCGCAACAGGGACCAAACCCACGTACCAGAGAACAGGTCGCTCATGCCATTGACTACATATTGAAAAGGGGTGCCCGATGGACAGCTTTGTTCAACGCAATCGAATCCTTCGAAATCTCCCTCATTGATCAAGATCAACCGCTCCTGAACGGCACCATAACCTTTGGGCAAGTGATTGAGAGCGGCACGGATGATGAATTTAGGCGGATGACAGAATTCCTTCTTTGCACGGAGAATAACCTCAAAGAATGCTGTCTCCGGCTAAAGGGGGTTATGGACATGATTCACGATCTAGCAGACACACCGAGAGGCATAGAAATCCGAGACTACCTGATCAGGGTTCTTGCGAAGAGGATCAACGACACATTCGGAGAACCCGGACGTGTTTTAGACGATCCTTTAGAAGAGAAGAGATATGTAAAATCACCCATAGACTTCATCGTCGCCCACATTTTCGGGATCAATATCGTCATCCAAACAGGTATCTCTAGCATTCGTCCCTAATAGTAGCCTTGAGTAATCATAGATTTCATCCAGATCCCATCGATATTCCGGATGATATTACCATGGCTGAGCGTACTGGAGAGACCCCGGCTCGGTTTGTAGGGATGGATTCACAGCTTAGTCCTTTCCGCTTTGGTAACGAGGACTTTGATAACATGGACATTGATGATTGAAATTCAGGTATGGCTGATCGAAAGTGGTTGTTGTTTAGTTACACTACATATAGCATATTGATCCCTCCTAAAAAATGGTAAGCATGTTGCGCCAAGGTCAGGTCCGGTGCGGATCAGCCATTCTCGCGGGTGGTGGTGGCAAGCTCAATGCGACCTATTGTACCTGTACTTTTACCTCGCCACCAGAGGCCATCTGTCATCATTCTACCTCAGCGACCTGTTGCCCACTAAGAGAGCGCTTTCCACTCACGTTTAGCGCAAAAACTCCTCTCTTAACAAGTAATTTATTCACAAAACTCTACGATGTCAGGTCTAATCACTATGTAAGTATTCAACTGTATGAGTAAGTATGAAAGGCAGCGATCAATGTAGAGACCAGCTCATAGGAAATAGCTATGTGCGCTATTTCAGTCATACAGTTTTTGAAGCGAATAATAATATTCCAAGCATGGCTGCTTAGTCGGGTGAGCTGATAGCTAGTGTAGACTCAGTCGTAAGGTGACAAAGCACTGTTATATTGCCTTAGTCAACATAGGGCGTAGGCTAGATAGTATATACTTCTCAGAGTAGGTGAATGCTCTTTGCGTAACGTCTTCTCGACTCGCCCTATCCGCCTCTGAATATTTAAAGTAAGTCTGAATACACGAGTCTAACTAACTTTCTTAAGAATAAGAGGAAGCTAATATGGATTCTCGTTTCTAACTCGCTGTGTAAACTAGCTGACGATCAACTATGCCGGTCAACGGTACCGGTCAACTATAACGGTCAACTGTACCGGTCAGCTATACTGTGAAATAAAATACAGGCCTTTCAATGTCATACAGAGTATCACATTGCCTGATTGGCAATAAAAATGTTGCGCTTCTGACCTGAATGTCAATCACTACTCAGCTTCTATCCAACCGATGTTTCATCGTTATTTGAGCTCTGAATAACCTAAATGGCCTACGTTACCGCGTTGATTAAATCGGCTTGTGGGTGGGATGATCACGTATTACTAACAGCGTCTTTGTTTGTTCACTCTGGTTGGATACAGACCCTATAAGAGCCCTGACACAAAATCAGCCTAGCTGATCTCGCGGGACTATTGATAAGCCTCATGCAAGTGTAAGCGTGATCGAATGGATGACGTGGACAAATAGGAATGAGGCTATCTGAGACGGCTAAATGTGTTTTTCGCACAGCCTTGGTTGCACCTCGATTGTAAGACAGGCTTCATATCAGCCTTGTAAGTGATCAATGTGATATTTAAGAGATGGTTCTGTTCTAATCGCTTTGCCAAATTTTCAATTTACTCGTTTTGGACCTCCACTAATTGTGGGTGGAATCTCTATATGGCTTCCGCTGTGGGCGGGACGGTTTCGGCTCTAGAACTTGTCAAAATTATCTACTTTGTTTTCAGATTTTCCAAACACTTCCTCAAAGCTGAAAATGAGTTTAATCACTACGAAAAGAGGTTTATGGATATTTATACATATCTAGAGCCGAACCTGGACATCACTCGCATGCCTGCTCAAACGGTTAAACTGAACCAAGCGATACTATCGAGCGCCGAAGAAACTAAAAGAATACTGGATCTGCTCCGCATTGACATGGAAAGATACCGTGGTCTACGCACTCGAAAAGGGCATAAGAGCTTCAAGGTGGTAGAAAGAACCAAATGGGTGCTAGACATGAGAAGAAAGGTTGTGAGTTCGACACAAGATATCGATGAGAAAATTTCTTCTCTGGAACACATGTGTAATTTTCGAGCTGGGTGTGTGCTGCCTTATTAACGTCATTTGTGGCAATTTACTGAAAACAACCGCATAGCTTGGATGATAACTTCAATTCTCTCAATGAACGCGCAGAATCTAGACATTCATCAACCCAGGATGCATTGAGAAGCCTGGAAGCAGACATTATTGCAAGAGCTGAGGCCATAATTGCAGACAAAATTTCGTCAAACTGCAATGTGAAACTGTCGCAGCATAGCATGCAAACAAGAAACAGGTATGAAAATGTGTTCAGCCAAGATAATAGATCACGATGCTAATAGGTAAAAGTTCGAAGAAATTCAGGAAGCAGTTTCGTTTTCGAGATATACCTACGTTTTTGAAACGTGACATCGATCAGGTATGCAAGAAATCAGTATCCGCTCCCAAAAGCAGTGCTGATATTCTCTTGCGTGAGGTGGAACCTGCAAATCCCCCCCCTGAGAAATGCAACCATCAGGAGGAGGTGAATGAAGGCTATATGAAGCAGACTGCCATGCAGCCTCAAATTTATAGTGAATACCGCGAGTCCTGCAATGAAATTGGCGACAAACGACTAGCAAAATCTCATACTATTCCATTTGATCATCTCGACTTTCATTACGCAGCACTGTTATCTCGAGAAGAAGAGGAAGAAGAAGAGGAAGAAGAAGAGGAAGAAGAAGAGGAAGAAGAAGAGGAAGAAGACGAAGACGAAATATTTGTTGATTTAGCACCTGATTGGCCAGATGATGCTTTCACAGACGATGTCACGAATCTTATGATCATTCAAACTTGGCGGGAAAACGTGCTGCCTGAAATTGGCAAAGAAGTGCTATATCGGTTGTGGCTTGAGGAATGGTCGGACGAACTGATTGGTGCGTTCTTGGAAGACACAAGCCTTGACTGGCTTTTAGACTGGCCAGATGAACTCACAAACATCTTTGCGGGAGAGGAACCCACAAACATCTTTGCGGGAGATGAAAACCTCGCAACTGAGCATGATTCCTCACTCTACGAGTTTGGTGTTGCTGCACTTCAGTTCGCATTTCCTTCATCTGTATTGCTGGTACGAGCTGGAGCACTTGCATATGCTGGACTATCTAAGACATAGTCTTAGATATAACCCGAGATAATTATGCCTAGAATTTTGCAATGTAAGGGTGCAGGGCTGGCACACATCTCCATGTAATTCCCGCAGGGCGTTTCACAGTTTAACTAACTACTCATAAAATAACAATTATGTATCTTCACAGATTACTGATAATCTATATATTAACACAACAAGAAACACAGTAGCATTCTCGGCCAGGACGGGCACATAGTACTAACTGCTCATTTCACGTAAATTTGCCAAATTCAGTTATGCCTTCGATAAGCTTGACTACATTTGTAATAGTTTTTATCATTATTAATTTTCCGTGTATAGATATAGTAGACTAGTTCACCTTTATAGAGCAGTGGAAGTGCAGTTACTAGTAGCGCTCTTTATCTTCCTTTCTGCGAAAAAATTTAGTTCCTAATCTAATACTCTAATCAAACTACTCTCTTTCTAACAGTCTAAGTCTTCTATAGAGTTAATAGCAGTTCTAAGAAGAGCCTTCTAGTCATCCTAGCCTAGTACTCTCCATTGTCTCTATGGAAATCGAGCGGCTTTGAAATGTTCATTCCAAGTATTCATTTCATCGACAGGCCAGATTAGCCTCTGGCCAATAAAACCAAGAGCTCCCTCCAGCTTAATGCTTTCCAAGACTTGGAATAACAGTCTACAAGAAGATGCATCGCTCGAAATACCGCTCCACGCCCTGTTGATCACAATGCCGCTATGTGCTCTTTATGCACCTTCTGGATATACATGCTAGTTGAGGATAACATTTCATTACGTCGACTTCCAGCAAGCGCGCTTGACACTGTCAATTGGTCCATGTATCTATCGCACATGGACCTGTGACGGTGGATGAAAGAGAAAATAGGTCTAAAAGCTAATACATACGTCATCATCTCCGATATGAGTCTCCGTGTAATCGTTCTCTTCTTCTAGATCTTCATCTAGTTCTTCCTTAGTGCCCTCCACCACAACAGGCGGCTCCTCATCATCCGTCCTCCCAGACCCCGTCATGAACGCCCCCTTGCTCTGGAACAGCTCCGTCTCCACGCCCGCCCGCTTATAGCGGATGACGTGCACCCGGTACGCAAACACAACCCCCGGACCCGTCTCATACGAATCCGTCACTGTCTTCTCCTGATGGTGCGCCACACTCGCCCCCAGCTCTAGGGGCACGGGCCCGGGAATCGGCGGGCCGGACCCGGACAGCTCGACCGCGTAGTTCGCGGCCGTCTCCTTCTTGACCGTGAACGACGTCTTCGCAATCCTGACCCCCGAAACCACGTACACGGCGCGCTTGCCAAACACGCCGCTGGCCATGTGCTGCTGCACGACCGGCAGCGCTGCAATCTTCAGGGCCGTCCCTGCAGTCAGCGGCTCCGCGAAGGAGCGGATCTCATGGTCGACGGCGCCGTAGCTGAGGGATGCGCTGCTGCCGACGTCGGTCTTTGCCGAGGCGGAGGCGACGGCGAAGAATTGCATCCAGCTGCTGAAGCCGTTGGACTGGGCGTGAGATTTTTCATGGGCGTGGTTGGTTTCGGTGAGGATGCTAGTCTTTGGAAGCGTTATGCCAGAGTCTGGTGAGCTGAGGGTAGTGAGGACCAGTGTGGGTTTCTTGGGGTGGGCGATGACGGTGCCGAGCTGGAGGGGGCCGTCGGCGGCGAAGGTGAAGTCTGGGGGGAGGAACCAAGTTGGCATTGTTTTGAAGTCCTTGGGGTCGTAATTTTTGTTTTTGGCTGAAGTTGGCGTTAAATGGTTTAGTGACCGGGAGTGGGAAGGTCGGACACGTAGATCTTTGACCCCCACCTCGACTAGTCTACAATATGTAGTCTACGTATGGCCATTTAAACGTTAGCTCCTGGTCCGTGCGTTATACAACTTATTCACACGTTACTGCGTAGCCCTTGTAATACAAGCAAATTCGAGAGCACCTTAAGAACAAGAAGGGTCCAAATATATCCCTTAGATGCTGCTTACCGTACGGTATAAAAATATATATTAAAGTGTCTTCTTCTTCGCAATTGATTGGTGAAATCAGTCACGGTATCAACACTGGTTTGGTTCTCAAGGTAACGTCCGTGGCTGGGACGTGCACGCAGGTAACTATTGGTCACGTGATATGAAAATATATATATAAAATATTCAAAGTGACAAACGGCAAGGCTTGGCGTACAGCTAACCTTTATGTGGCGTCCGACCATAGTAGGTATAACAGTTTTAATTATGCAGCATGCCGCTATTGGCTGATGCCTTGGCCTGCGACAGATTCGACGCTATAGTAATCCTCTTTCAACCCATCATGTATTTAGAATCTTCGTAGCTCAATTCACTGGTGTTCTTGCCTACTTGATTCTTCACACCACGCACCCAAGCGACACTGCATGATCGCCAATAGGTGAGCTGATATTCTGTACAAGTATCTTTCCAACTCCCAAGTTTCGGCAAACTTAGGGGTTATCTATCTCATCACCTCCTTCTGCGGTAACGCCCTACACATTCCCCAATACATGCTCGAATCATCCGACCTGTACGACCAGAACCGAATCGGATTGATGAAATACTGCAGCGCATTCCACGACCCCGCCATGCCAAAAAGCATATGTCTCATGCCGTCAGTCGTCTTCAGGTAGCTGTACACGCCCTCGGCACCGCACCTGCACAGCACATGTGGCACCAGCGCCGCGTACGCCAGCATCAGGCCCACGACGCCCGCCCCCACCGCCGTCGCAATCGACGTCCCGGCACTAAAGTCCCCTTGCGCAAACCGCGCGCGCAGCTCCTCCAGGACAGCGCGGGGGACGTTGTCGCCGTACGTGCCCAGCAAGCGCCGCGATTCCTCTGAGGGGATGGGGTTGGTCTTGAGGAAGGCGCCGGTGCTTTCGGTGGCGTACATGGAGATGACTGAGGGATCGCAGGCCGGGTAGGCCTCGGAGCGATCGACGTCGTTGCCGGCGCTGGCGAGGAAGACAATGGCGCTCTCGCGGGCTTTTCTCACGTCGTGGATGGCGTCGCTGATGGACTGGCTGAATTTGGGGAAGCCGAAGGACATGGAGATGACGTCGACTGCCCACTCCTTGCCGGCGTGTCTTATAGCCTGTAAAATACTGCTTAGCAAAGCAGAGGGTGTTTAGATCGAATGAAGGTTACTCACCTTTGCGACGCCCTCCTCATTGTGCTCCAGCTGCTGCCTCGTCTGCGCAACGCGTGCAATGTAGAGCTCGCAACCCGGCACCATCTGCATCACAAGCCGCGCCATGAACGTCCCATGCCCATATTCATCCACCTCCGTCTCAGACGGCGGTTCTACCGCAAAGTCGCGCCACCCCTTGAAGCACTTTGCCGCCTGGAAAGATTTCAAGGTTAAGTCGCAGCCGGTGTCGAGAATGGCAATCCGTACCGGAGGCAACTTGATCCCCATTTTGACATCTAATATACGTCTCCGACGAAATACCAAGTTGGAGATGGCCCGGATGTCCTCGAACCACCTTTCAGCACTTCCTTCCACTAGCCCATTGCTGTTGAAGTTCGGCTCCTGGACGCGTTTCCAGAGCTCCTGGATCTCAGCTTTGTCCGGGTCGTCCGAAAAGGTGGACTGGCGGCGCACCTTGGCGTGCTGCTGCTTGCGGGGTTTTATGTACCTGTCACCTTTTCCGTCGTCGTTGCCGACCTTAGCAAGCCAATAGAGCGGCGACACGACGTTGTGGTAGATGGCCGCTCGGCGGTCCTGCACGGCGCGTTTCTGGTACTCTGTCCGCTTCTGGTCCTCGACTGCTTTCCGTTGCGGTGAGAGCTTCTCATACTCTTCTGGATTTAGCCTACTTCGCCGTTTGCGGGTACTGGGGCTTTCGATGAACTTGCTGGGGTCTAGGCAGTTTGAAATCGCAGTGTCGAAGGCTTTCTTGTACTTGCACATTTCCCAGACTTCGTTATTGAGCGCTGCAAGCTGACTGCTTGCGTCCGAGTGGGCATCATTCACACTATCACGCAGTTCCCCAAGGTTCTCGTTAGCAGTCAGCGGTAGTAATCCCAGCTTCTCGCTGCGCCCAATCTCAAGCAGGATGATGCCCAGTGACAGAATGCGCGGATAACTGTGCGTCAAATCATCCACTTCCAGAAACTCATCCGGCCCCGGCGGGTCCTGTCCAAACGGAAAGCTCACAAACGCCTTGAGCTCCAAATTATCGCTGCTGGCCTGGTTCTTCTTCAACCGTGGCATAAACCAGATGTCCTCACTGCACCACCGCGCCATCGTCAGCTCGCTCCCGTAGAACTCCCAGAAGCTGCGCGCGACGGCAAACGACAGCCTGATCCTGTCCTTTGGGGTGAGGTCGTACTGGCCGAGGAGTTCGGCGAGCGAGAGGCCCTTGCCGCGCGGCTTGGCGTACGGGAGCGTGTGCGCGAGCCGGTGCTTGTGCAGGTGGCAGTTGTGGTCCAGCTCGAGGAGGAGCTTAAGGCCGGACCGCGACTTGCGTTCGCGCTCGAGAATGCGGCAGACGTCGCCGGCTTTCATGATGGCGGTTTGGCGGTCTGTGTCGTCTGGTGGTCCGGCTGCAGCCATGGTACCAGATAACATCTTGAGCCTTTGGTCGGGTTTTCTATGAGAGTAATCAGCTCTAAATCACACAGTTTTGTCTGGATATGCTGCGGAAAGACTCACAATGCAACGCTTAGCGAGAAGTCCTGCCAGAACTCGAGATTCATAGAAGCCATGACAAGATCGAACTCGACAAGCTGTTTCACATTTCGTCCCTCGGTGCTGAGACACAATCTGGTGAGATGGCGAGGGTTCTTGCCCACCGGTGCTTTTGACTTATGCACCGAGGACACACACGTCGCATGCTTCTTCAGTACCGTAATTAAATTCTCACGGATGTCGTCCGGGTAGACATACTCGTCGTGCGGCTTGAGATGTCTGCCGTGCAGGCTGCTCTGGCCTACGCCGTCGAGCTTTCGGTTGTCTGGCTCTAACAGGTCGAGGAGCTCCTGGAAGCGGTTGGCGTAGAATTCCACGTCGGTCCGTTTCGCGGCCAGGAAATTCTCGATACCGGCGCGCATCATCCCCAGCTGCGACAAGAATAGTATGTTTAGTTCGTCGTAGATGCCGCGAGAACTTAGAGACCGCAGCCAGTTATTAAACTCTTCATAGTCTTCCGCCTTGATTGCGGCAGACTTTGCTGGCCACTACGGGTTTGACAGTTAGCAATTAGAACGATGTACTGTGTAGCAGGCTGAGCCGGAATGCTCCTCACCTTGCAAATTTTCAGAAAATCCTGCAGAGCCCGGCGCGAGAGGTCCTGGGCCGTGGCAGGGAGCTGGAATGGCTGCATAACCTCCAAGTGCCGCGCAATGAGGTGCAGCGCAGTGCCAATCCGCGAGCCCAACGCCGACGGCGGCTTCTTCTTCCTGGCGCAGTTTAAGATCTCCTTGCAGGCCAGCGGGGCGACTTCGACCAGCAGATCCGAGCTGAAGAGCTCTGACGCTTCGCGGGGCGAAGCCATGGTGGACTCATTGGTTCTTTGCCGGGCGATACTCATTTAGATGGTCGTAACTTTGGAAGAGAGGAGGTTGTTCCGTGGGTTTGGGGCCGCCTGTCGACGCTTTCAGCTCCTACAAGAGCCGCTGCACGCCCCCGCCAAGATCACCGGCCGAGTGACTTTTAGCGAAAGAGGTGCGCAAAAGTGAGTCGAACACCCTGAACACTCAGATAAGTCACAACACGTCGCGATGGAGCCGAAGCAGCAGGATAAGGCCGAGCAGGTTGATGAGCTGGCCGGCAACGCGACCCGCGCGTGTTTCGCGCGCTTCCGGTCGTGTATTGCCGCGCTAGATGGCGAGCACAGAAACTACCTCGAGGTGCGGTTTACGGACCTGAAGCTCTGGGCCGACAGCGTGGGCGCCCTGGCTCATGAAAAGGCGTCGCTGGACTGGCGGCTCAGCGGGCGGTCAAGGGATATATTCCTCGTCACCAGCCTGCTGGACATGCTGGAGCAGTTTCTGGAGGGCTACAAGACGGCCATCGAGGATGGCGACGAGGACGAGATCGAAGAGGCCAAGCAGGGCATTGATGAAATGACGGACAATTTGGCGTGGATTGGCTCTGCGATTCGGCGATCCGGAACAAAATCGCGGCTGCAAAAGGCCGACATGTCTTTTGAGCGCGACAGGGCCGGGAAAGACAAGCGGCAGTGTGATCAGTTGCGAGCACATCTTATCTGCGTCATGAAATCCAGACCGACTGAAACCGCCAAGTCGAAAGACTATTCACAGGATTTTCACAGCATGGAGCTCCAAGGAATACAGAATCGGCTGGTGGAGGCCAATCTACGACGTTGGCACCGATTCCGATATGCCCAACGCCACTCCGACGTCCTTAGAGCTTCGCGAGCTGTCCAAAACATGCCAATGCATATCATTCTAGAAGGCAGTGCACCTGATTCGGCGGCAGAGCCAACGAATACCCCCGCGCCGCGAATTAATACTGCCGCCGCAAAGCAAAGGAACAAGGCCAACGATCAAGGCGAGACACGCACTACCGCTGGGTTGTCAGCCTCGGCATTTGGGAGTGAATACCAAGGACTCGAGGGCCGATATGCCCGACCAGCGAAGTCTACAATGACGCGGATCAGCACCATCACCGGATTTGCTCGCTTTCCAAAAGCGAAGAAATCACATACGCAACGAAAGGCACTGCTGTGTCCTTGTTGCTGTCAGGCCCTACCACTAGAGGAAGCTGAGGATCCAGATCTATGGGCGTAAGTATCCTGGCCCTTGAAATCGCTTCGCCTTACTCACCCGCGCAGGAAACACATGAAGAATGACATCAGCCCGTACACCTGCATCGTAGAAAACTGCCCTACGCCGTATCGACTCTACGTCACACGAAACGAATGGAGAGAGCACGTTCTATGCGACCACCCGCCAAAGTGGAGATGTTCCTGTTGCACAGGAACCCGTCCCGTCTTTCAATCTCTGCCGTCATTCATGGCTCACCTTGACGAAAAGCATGAAAGCCAAGTCTCTGATAAAACCTTTGAACGCATAATGGCCAAGTCAACCTTTCAAACCTTTGGCATAACCCACTGCCCGCTGTGCAACGATCACGGCCCCACCGACTCTCCCGAGCTCATCGAGCACGTCCTCGGACACATCTACGACTTTTCCATGTATGCTCTCCCCTGGCGAACAACACTCCAGACAGGCCTAAAGAAACCAATCCGCACCTTCAATGACGTTGCTCCAGTACTCGACCCAAGTGACGACAAAGACGCCACCGAGATGCGAATGTTCAACCACACCAGGATTCTAGAATGGGTCGAAGAACCTCATCCAGAAGAAGAGAACCTTACTCCCGAACAAAAGGCAACGATCCGCGACCTTGATTGGGACAACTATCAGGCTATGGATAATGAGGACGGAGCGGACCCTATCGTGGCCGATTATTTCGACCGCGCCGAAATCGACTATTTCGAAGACGATGCCAGCAGTCGCGGGGCTTCTTCTCAAGCCGGCCATTCGGCTAGCACGCGGCAGTTATCTATAGCTTCTAGTAGCGGGTATTCGAGCCGTACCCATGCTAACCCTCCCCCATCTGCTCAAGAAATCGACTCCCCCCTCGCCGAGGCCACCATCGTTGACGACGACGAGAGCGTCCCCGACAAAGATAGCATTGAGACACTCGGAATGTTCAACAACCTGGGAGACCTCTACGTGGAACAAGGCAAGCTGGGCGAGGCGGAGAAGTTGTACATGCGGGTGCTACAAAGCCGTAAGGAGGCACTTGGATTAGACCATCCAGACACGCTGAGCAGCATGGCCAGCCTGGGAGACCTCTACAAGAACCAAGGTAAGCTAGCTGAGGCGGAGGCTATGTTCGCACGAGCGCTGCAAGGCCGTAAAGGGGCACTTGGAGTGGACCATCCCGACACGCTGAGCAGTATGGCCAACCTGGGAGACCTCTACACGGAACAAGGCAAGCTGGGCGAGGCGGAGAAGATGTACATGCGGGTGCTGCAGGGCTACGAGGAGGCACTTGGGTTAAAGCACACATCGACACTCTCTATAGTTAACGACCTGGGAGTCCTCTACGACGAACAAGGCAAGCTGGCTAAGGCGGAGGCCATGTTCGCACGAGCGCTGCAGGGTTACGAGGAGGCACTTGGGCCGAAGCACGCATCGACGCTCTCTACAGTCAACAACCTAGGAGACATCTATTACAGCCAAGGTAAGCTGGCCGAGGCGGAGGCCATGTTCGCACGAGCGCTGCAAGGCCGTAAGGAGGCACTTGGAATGGACCATCCCG
Source organism: Periconia sp. R9002 (assembly GCA_023627715.1). Classification (NCBI taxonomy): domain Eukaryota; kingdom Fungi; phylum Ascomycota; class Dothideomycetes; order Pleosporales; family Periconiaceae; genus Periconia; species Periconia sp. R9002. Next base: position 111,363 of record JAMAHW010000033.1, on the reverse strand, counting down.
ACACGCTGACCAGCATGGCCAGTCTAGCGTTGACGTTTTGGAAGCAAGGCCGGTGGAAGGAGACGGAAGAGCTGGAGGTACAAGTGATGGAGACGAGAAAGAAGGTGCTTGGGGATGACCATCCCGACACGCTGAGCAGTATGAACAATCTAGCGTTGACGTTTTGGAAGCAAGGCCGGTGGAAGGAGACGGAAGAGCTGGAGGTACAAGTGATGGAGACGAGAA
>JAMAHW010000033.1:0-111040 GCA_023627715.1 Periconia sp. R9002 | reverse complement strand
AAAGAGGGTGCTTGGGGAGGACCATCCCGACACGCTGACCAGCATGGCCAATCTAGCGTCGGCGTACAGCAATCAAGGCCGATGGGAGGCAGCGGAAGCGCTGGAGGTGCAAGTGATGGAGACTAGAAAGAAGGTGCTTGGGGAGGACCATCCCGACACGCTGAGCAGCATGAACAATCTTGCATTTGCGTGGAAAGACCAAGGCTCTATAAGCAAAGCAGTTTCTCTAATGGATGATTGTTGCAAGCGGCGGGCAGTAGTTTTAGGTCCTCAACATCCCGATACTATATCATCTCACGAAACGCTCACAAGATGGCAGTTAGAGGATACGGGGCTTAGCAAGTAGATCAATTTATGGTACGGACAAGGTGAGAAGTGTGGATAGCTGTAAAGCAGCGTTCTAGATATAGTCCTAAACTAGCATAGCCTCTATACAGTGGTTCGCTTACCCATCATGGCGAGATGTAGCCTATGAATTGGTACTTCGAGTTGCCACCACCAGCAGGGGGGACGGCCGAGCCGCACTGGCTCTAACCTTGCAACGAAGGCGATGAGAAATTTCCTTTTTAAGAAAGATGGCATTTCATGATTCATCTGGGTATGATGGCCCCCAGATTTAGCTCCCGCAGTAGGACCCGCCTTAGATTATCGCCGTTACTAAGCGCTAATCTATTATAGTAAAGTCTAGCTTAGAAGCCTTTTTAAACGTATCTAGTTTCTATACTTACTTTTAAATTGCGTGTGTAGCTAGCGAAGAGACGTCTTAGCTCCTATTCGATATATCGTTGTGCGTTAGGCCCTTAATATAAAGACGACATTCTGCTATAGTATTAAGGTTAGTAAATCCTTACTGCAAACTCGACTAGCGTATTAATATGTGTTGTTCTTATTCTATTTTACTTTACAAGCCCCGGCCGTTCCTTCTATCTATTCCGCAAGCGCTGAATCTGCGAGCGCTTGCATCACAGCTGCCCTATTCGCTTGTTTTTTGGTGATCGTACAAGGATGAAGCTGCAAGAGTGAGGCAATGCACAGCCTGTTGTATGAATGGCTACCTGTCTATCAAGACTGCAGCTGCATCATCCAATAAACATTGGACAGCAAAGCGCTGATGTGCGGGGTTGGCGTACAGCACACACGTTTTTAAGGTAAGGCTATCTGAAGGTTAAGTCATGAACCATTTGCGTCCGTTCAATTTTCACGGACATGGTTACAGCCAGCCTTGGCTGAAATTCAGCTGTAACAAGATATCAGGGTTTCTACCTCCCCCATCGAGGACCTTGTTCAGTCTCTCACCACTATGGCTTCACCAAACAAGCTTCAGACGCAGTATCAACATTTTATACCACAATTCATCCTCAGAAACTTCTCACACAAATATTATCCGCCATCAAATGAGTCCAAGTCAGCTTCGCGACGCCGAAAGAAAGGGAAGAAGACTAAACTTTACCCTGGCGATTCGGTTTTGAACACCGTGGATCTAAAAGATGAGGTAGCGCAGATCACCGAATCGCCAGTTAAACGCACCTTTGGTCTGATGGACATGTATATGGATATTTCAAACGCCACAGATCATAACTTCCTCGAAAAAGAGATCGGAAAACTTGAATCTCGAGTTAGCAAGCTCATAGCTGAGATCAGGAAGGCTTTAGAATCTGGCAAAGAAGGTTTCTCGATGTCCCGGAATCAAAAAGATTTGTTGCGTAAGTTTCTGTTCATTATGAAGTATCGGGGACCAGGGTATCATCGACGTTTTCAAGGTGACGAATATGGAAATTACCTCGAGGATGATGAAGGTCCAGTCAAGGAATACATGGCAGAGAAAGGGTTCCACCGACCTGTCGATATTTGGTTCGAAAGCATAACAACCATTCTGGAGTTGGACATGGACTTGGAAGGCAACTGGCAAAAAAAGCTGCTTTCCCAAATATACCCTTACGATGCATTGGGTTTCATCATGCACGTGGAATGGTATTTTCTTGCCTTTTGTACACCAGAAGACTCGAAAATTGAGTTCCTCCTGACAGAGAACTGTTATAACGTTTTTGAAGGATCAAACAGTACAGCATTGAATCCTGAAACTGGAGAATACGAAGACGGCGTTTGGACATCCTTTCATGAGTTCAGTCCCATAACCCCAAAACTTGTGCTGGTTCTCAGAAGTGTCCTTATTCCAAACTCAGAAGAGGACGTTAACGAGAACATACGAAAATGGAGGGAAACTCTACAAAAGGCCAACGCTAGCTTTCACATCAATCCTTCCACTGTGAAGTCAATTCTCGAAGACCTGCCTGTGAGGAAGCCCCGGAACTCGTACTCCCTTCATACTACCGAAGGAATCCAACTGCTACCTGGTGAAGACGGTTCCCGGCGCTCGTCCCATCGGTTCACTTTCCCATTCTTCAAGATCAGGAACGACTTGGTTTTCAGAATTAACGCTATATTGATCGATAACGCCCACAGTACGTCCATGATTGCATTCAATACTAAAGATGCTCTGAAGGATTCTCTACAATACTATCTCCAAGTTCCGGCTGGTCAGGGATTCAAAGTCATCATTCCTCATGAACAGATCGTGCGACTCAACTATTTGAAGAAACTTCATTCAGTGTCTAAAATACTCGGATCCAACGCAACTTTGGAATATGAGAATGTCTCGGGACCTAAAGACGTGGAGAGTTGGAAGAAGAAAGTACGGGATCTACAGAGAGAAATGCTGGAACATTTACCAGAGCAGCCAACGGAGTTCATGCAGCTCTACCACAAGTTAGGTATTTAACCTTTTCACTATGTTTCACGTCTTATATCTGACCTAAGCAGGCGGGAATAATGACACTTTATTCACGGACATGGAGCAGGCTCGAAAAATGCGGTTTCTAAGAATCAAAGTCGATGTCTGCACCCAAGGTTTCCATGAAGGGACGAGAGAGATGATACGCGACAATCTCAAGGATATTTTCTGTCAGCTCCCTGCTCGTAGGCTCTGGATATACCTTAAGTTTCTTAGAGTGATGTCATTGTGTTCGCCAGAAACACTCCAGGAGAAGCTTGAATCTGGTGGGATGATGGAAGGTCCAGAGGATGTCATCGTTAAGGGTGAGTCACCAGTCATCAACCCGGGATCTAGTGATGGCTAATTTCTACTTAGTAAACCATATTGTACGCCCTGAATGTCTTGGCCTTCTTCTCCATTACACGGTCATGCAAGATATACAACATAGGCTGAATCCTAACCTCGGTCCCTCCTCGAATTTTACTCTTGATACAGCAGGAGTACAACGTCTGCAAGCGATCACGAGACTCACTTTTGCCCCTGGTAAGACGTACCCGGCCTAGACCTTGCGAAACTCGCTAACTTATATCAGTAGGAAGCATTCGCAATTGTGGTAAGTTGTCGTCACGTATCTGAACACGATGTCCGCTAATGAAACGCTTCTTAGGGATCAAAGCAGTACAACAAGCTTCATCCGCAGTAACAGAAATGTTTCATATTACAAAAGGCTACGAACAGTTTATGAATCCGGCGTGGAGCATAGATGAAAATATTGAGATACTCACAAGAACATATGTTCGAGAGGACTTGGATGGTATTCTCTCTAGACAAATGAGCGAGGACCATCTGCAAGAGCTTAGTGATGTGTTGTTTAACATCGTGTATCCCACGTACATGAAGCGTCCAAACGCTTTGATGAACTGAGATGGGAGGTGCCAGTCTAATGGCCCGGTGAAAATAACGCATTTTTATGATGTGGCTATGATAATTGTAATAATTACTTTGTAAAAGAGATACCACAGTTCGCTTAGAAATCATTGCAAGGGGCAGTGTTTATGTGAGACGGTACTTCGAGTTGCCACCGCTTGCAGATGGCGCTTTGCCATCTCCGTCACCGCATGCATGCTGACAGATCAGACATGAGCACTAGAGTTTTCGGGTACCTTTCAGGTACCCTATTCGTCACGCTACAATCGAACAGGCGGACAGTAAACGCTAGTACTTCTCTTCGACGGTTCTCAAAGTCTCCAAATTTTCCAACTTTGCTAGAGTAAGTCGATAACTCTTTCACTATCGGCATTGCCCTTAGCTGCGACAACCATCTCTTGCGTGATCTGGATGTCGTTTCCGCGTCGGCTGAGAAAGCGCTATGGCTTACCTGCCGTTGTATTTCTGTGCAGTTGTGACAATTACCTCTTGTCACCTGAACTTTATTAAAGTGTGGGGCCGCGCATGAAATTTTAAAGGACACAGCCCTTACAGACTAAACATTATATATGTCTAAGCCGACCACAGACGTCAAGATGTCATTCGAGTTACTCAGTGACCATACACAACAGCCTCTGAGCTTAAGACATTTAAGTTATGTAGATATTGTAAACAAGCAAGAAACTGCCGTTCGTTCACCACCCGAATCCTTGAGTTGATCATCAAGAACTCGTAGTTTTCTCTGAATCCTAAACTACCTTCATCATTGATCCCCAGAAGCTCAACTAGTTTTCGCCAAGACGGATAGTTGGTATAAGGGTCAATAATGTCCCCCATACTCACTATATCCTGTTTCATCATATCGTCTGCTCTGGTAAAATGAAACACCATCGCAGTGATCGATAGCGTTGCGTTGTTGTCAGGGTACAACTCTTCATTACTTGAGAGGCTCACAACCTCGATCGGGGAAACTACTGGCTCTGGTTCTACCACCGGTCGTGTCTCAATCAAGTGGCCCCTCCGAAATGGAATAAGACCATTGACTGCCGCCTCAGCTATGCCGGAGCTCGCGGATCCAGTATAGGATACTCCTGCTGTCGAGTCTGCAGGAACGGTCCTCTTCAATTTGCCGAGACGAGTTTCTAAATCTTGCTTTGCTGCTCCTTCCATTATCTTGCTTAGCTCTATCGAGAGCGCCTTGTATTTTCTGTAGACTTTCGTATCTGTGGATGGTGGAGGTATCCAAGAGACGTACAACTTCTGGTGGCAAGAAGATGTCACGAATGAGTCAGGATGAGTGGTGAGAAACATATGGCATAAGTAGCATGACTTCTTACTCACTCCGATATAGCGAAATGAGGGTCTCAATTCGCAGTTCTCATCGTAGAATTTGAGAAGTTGCAATTCTGCATGTACAATCAAATTAATAGGGCATGCCATTCGGAAATGGCTCTCCGGATCTGTCGTGTTCCAGATCCTCGCAAGACGGCAGTGGTGTTCATCCGCGCTGGGTCCAGACACTCTTCGCAAAACGCACATCAACGGCTGCTCTTGTCGAGTAAGTGTGAATTTCGTAGGAGCAGGTGCAGTGATGGCTTCTACCGTCATCGGATTGAATAAGGCAGGATGCTCTAAGGCGAGCTGTACCAATACCCTAGCTGCAATGCCGTATCGGCCTAACTTGAAGACCATGCAAACCCAATGGGGCAGTTGCTGTGATTTGGTAAAGAACGCGGCTTTCAAGAACTCAAGGTGATCTTCCTTGGCCACCTGTGCCAGCTTTGCATACGGTATGAGATCCTTTGGCTCCGCCTCTAACGGCAGATCTCGGATCGTGAAGACCTGTCCAAGCCATTCAAGGAATTGTTTAATAGCAGAAGAATCAAAATGCGGTATCGCTTCAAGGGATTCTCTGCAATCTTCAATGATCGTGCTGTCCTCTTCGAAGAGGCCTTTAGTAGCACAGATTTCTTTCACGTAGTATCGAATCTTCGCCATATCCAGGGTAATAATTCTACGTAGGATTCCAATCTCCGCGGTGGACCCATCGAACCCTAGCCGCATCAGTTCAATAATACACACTCAAAGGGACTGGGAAGCTTACCTGTGTTTGCAACGTCATTCAAGGACTGCAAAATCTGTCGAAGCTGATGCAGAGTACTGTCGCGCACACCACCGTTGCTAGCAACCCGAATAATCGTCCCTTCGGGCATACCTTCTTCCATACATGCCGCGGAAACACTTTCGCTGTTTTTTTTGATGGCACATAGTAAGGCAAAGGAGTCCAGAAACTTTCGTTTGAGTATACGCTCTCTTGGTGACTGAATGTCGTGAGGATCTTGCTCAAGGCGCTGCACACTAGGCTCGCCACGTACGGGATCGAGCATATGGAGGAGGACCGCTGCTTGGAAAAATCGGTCCCGGACATTTCCGCTTATTCCAATTGCTGCCATATCTTTCACTGCAATTTGACGTTGCACGCTGATCAGCTTATGCTCGTTGCTGCTAGTACCTAGCGTCAGGGTGCTAAAGTGACAACCCCGCTAGTATCTTAGTCTGTGCCTTAGTACTATTTTTTTTTTGATAAAATAACAGAGGTCCGTCAGCGTGGTGCAGCCGAATGAGTATTTCGCCGAGTCAACATGGCCTTCCTAACTTAGTCGATTATAACCCGTCCCCTCTTGACATGTACGGAGTCATGGCTGGACCCGAGCTAATCATCTTGTTAGCCGTATCAACATCGAATTGTTTGAATATGAGCACCATTGAATGTAGCTTCATAGGCAGATCGGTAAGCACACGGTTAGACTGAAGTGGCGGTGAGATAAGGAGCAACTGAGGGGGTCCACAACCTCCCTCAAACGAATAAGTACAGCGGGATATAGATAGTCCCAAACGACATATCAGACTTCGGCATGAATTGCCGTGGAGCCTTGTGCGTCACACTACAATATCGTTTTTCCCAACACTCTAGCAGCCAGAAACAAGCCTTCCAATACACCTACTAAATGCCAACCAACGCCTCAAGCACCTTGACTATAATGAACTGAGAGTTGGTCTTTGAAGATACAGTAGTAATGATGTGTTAGGTGTGCCCTAGTCTCCTCAGACCTATCGCTTTACTATGTACCGCGGTGGGGAGCCGGTGTATGCCTTAAGCCCTAATAAAACGATGCCGATGCAGTACGACCACGAACAACTGCGAAGGTTTAACCTAAGCAAACTATAAAACAATTTAAGTTTTTATGAAGACGTATTCTGTATTGATAGGTAAACAACAACTATCGGTATGTGCAGATGTGCAGTACCTAATTAGACATGCGCAACACCTTGATTGACCGGAGCATAATAACTGCGTAAGGGTACCTCTTGCCGTTCTATGAGTGCATGGTCAAGTCCCCGTTCAGTCCGCCCTGAGATAGCAGTTGCGCTCTAAAATTGCTAACAAAGAATGTGTTCAGTTATGCTGCAACACCATCCGCTTCCTGTTTCAGACATATTGAGCTGGTTTAAACGGCGCTATTGTCGCCATTTTCGGGTCAAGTGAGAGGGTATCGGAGGTACGTTTTGAAGATGTTCCACTCCTGAGCAAACATGTTCTTCAGATCAGAGTCTTTGAGAAGCTTGCAGCACGCTTTGTGACCCCTTCCACTCCAGCCTGCAACTTGACAGGACTATTCAAAAACAAGTTAGGTAACGTCGAATCGCGATTCAAGGTTGGGTTTTCATACCTTGTTGCAGTACCAAAACATGCCGCACCTGGCGCACTTTTGAAGAGATGAACCCTTCCGGTCACATCCTTGGCAGGTTCGCAGACCTTTTTGATCGATCGAATATTGTTGTATTGTGTCGCTCAAAGTTAATAAGCTGTTCAACGAACATTTGAATATCTACATGAAGAATTTGAGTACCATCTTTAGTCTTCTCTCACGAATTGATATTGCGCTGAAACATACCTTGATGTTGCTCGGGGCTTCATGACGAATACCCTCTGTCATGTCCAGAAACCCATGATGTTCTGCATAAAGTATTGCAACCGTATATCCTTTTTGTAGTCGGTCCTGATCGATTTCCTGGCCTCTCCCGTCTGTATAGAAAGCAATCGGGATCTGATGGTCGGACTTATCTTTTACAACGAGCCGCAGGCGGAAGATTGCCTCAATGTCAATGATCTCCCCTAGGAAGCACCAATGGCGTCGCGGTCGGTATATACCTATATTGCTTCTCTCATAAAACTCCGGGTCGACGTCGTTCTCGTCTGGGAGATCATTGAACCCGGGGAATGTCGCACGGCTCCGCAGATCCGCCAGCTGCCCCAGGGCTTTTGGCTTCTCCCTCCTCCAAAGCCAGTCTTCGAAGCCGCTCGGTTCGAGTCCTTGCGGGGTTTCATCTACTTTCGTCTTCCACTTCGTTGAGACTCCGAATAGCTCGTACTTCGAGGGGTCCTGTGCTAGAGCTCTGTACTTGATAGCTTGCATGCTGTCATTGCCAAGGGTTATCTTCCAAACAAACGCCGCCTTCTCCGCGAAGACGCGTCCCCTAGCCAAGTCGCTATTGGCGATAACGAGCTGCGCGGCATTGACAAAGGCCTGTGCAAAACCAACGTCCTCTCGTCTTTGCTCGTTATATAGACTCACCTGTTGATCAAAATAGCGGAGAGTCCGGAGTGGGGATACTAAAACCCCAGCAGTGCCGAGTTGGTCGATGACACCGTCTAAGCGGTGGATCTCCTCCAACCTTCTATCGCTCTCCTGGCTCTGCTCTAGCGGTAAGGAGCAGAGATTGCAAAAACATGTAAAGTCAAACTTTTTCTGAAGAGCCTCCTGCCGGGCTTTACGATTCTTGAGTGGGCCTAGGTAGGTTATCGTGATCTCTTCGCCTTTGTTAATATCTCTCAGAGCATGCACTGTGTGTCGTTTGATTTTTTCATTCCAGTTCTTCTGTGCATTATTATCGCAAGCATGGTTAATGCGACATGCTTCGAGGAAGATTGCCCATTGATCTCCAATGGCTTCGGCAGGTAGGGAGTTTGTTCGAAAAATCCCGAGATACTGCTCAGCAGCATTCCTGTATGGGTGGATATTGTGCATGGATAGGAAGTCTCGCCGCTGGTTTTCGCTAAGGGCTTCAACTTGCTTGCAGATGGATGTTCGAAGCCGCTTGCCGCTGACCGATTCACTGACCGTAACGACGGCCTCTTCAGAGAGAATTCGCGTGCCCTTGGAGATCTTCTCCCTTGCAACGAGACCTTTCCCTCTCCCCGGAATATCCTGCAAGGCGTATATGGAATCGACCGTGGTGCTCTGTGCCGTTACGTCTTCTGCTCCCTCTAAGTTGCTACTATTCTCATTTGCAGTGAAAATTGCCGCGGTGAACTCAGCCGAAAGTTCTGTTTCGTCCCGTTTATAGTCAATCGTGATCTTGCTAGATATGTTTTGAGGCAACAAGCCCAGTAATCCGAATATCTTGTCGTGGGGGAGAGTACACTGTGCAGATCCTGCCAAGCGACGTAAGTCGTCCACTGCCGTGCCCTTCAGCCCGTCTTCCTTATCAGACAAGGCCCCCGATTTCTGCCACTGCCCAATCGATTTTAGTAGTTGCAAACAAGATGAAATCCTGGTCCCTGCGGGAGAATCTAAGATGCTGCCGTCGAAAATCTTGTTGCAAGAGATATCCGCAAGCGCTAAGACTACCCGAAAGGGCACGCTTGAATCGCCCCAGTTGAGGGTCGAACGGATCGGGCTGACGGCTAGTTCCTGAATTATCCACAAGCGAGTCCAGTACGGATTCCTACAGAGGCGAGAGAGTGCCATGGCGACAAGGTCGCGAAAATGCAAGGGTCCAAATTCATCCTCGTCATCTGAGTCGGCCCACCACTCGTTGTCAAAATACAAGACATCCCTTGATAAGGATAATCCCACTAGCTCCTCATAGTCATGATCGGACTCCCATGCCTTCACGTCGATCCCCAAAACGGCTTCTAATGTTTGCCTGCCGTGGGCCTCCAAAATTGTGTTGCAAAGGAGAAGGTTATCAAATGAAATCTCAACCCATGAGTCCAGGCCTGTACCACTCATTTCATCTTCTCCGAGCCATACCGTTACTGCTAGCGACTGGCTGAAGATATCTCTTATCCTGAGGATCTGAGCATTGCGCTCGTCGATGTCGTCCTGATTGATGCAAATGGCATCGACCCAGACCTTGTCCACGAGGGAAGACCGAAGGCACTCCAAAGCAGCAGCCAGGTTCTTCCCAACATTGATGGGCATCCCGTTTATGGTGATTGTCTCTGTATCTTCCAGACTTCCCCACATGTAACTGATTGCGGTGTAGTCACCCCATGTAAACCTAGCAATAGTGCGGAACACGTCTGAGGATGTTGACCCTAGTCCAAAGTCAAACTGCTCGCACCAGGCATCGTCAACCTGGGTTCTGCTCCATTGCACAGGGTTTGCGGTACGAAATGTTGTATATTCTGGCCTAAAGTCGTCCAAAGATACGTGCTCAAGTATAAGGCGCAAGGGATCAAGATGTAAACCTAGAATGCAATCTAGGCGACTACTCAAGTCATCGGGTATCGAGGGAGACTCGAAGGACAAAACTCGAATCTCGTTGCGGGAAGCGTCGAGAGGCTTGTACTGAAGGCCTTGCGAGGGAGAGCCGGAGGCCGGATCCATATCTATTCGTTGATGTCGATGAGGGTTTTGAGTGAACTAATAGAAGGAAATATTTCAAGCACCATGGAAATAAATTGGAGAAGCTGAGATAATCGAAGACCACGTCGATTCATGGCGTGCCTGCTGTGCAACACCACCGACCCGAGGATTGACTGCACCTACTGGGGGTACGCACATCGGGACGCCGCATATCCGAAGATTAGTGTACTCACTAATTAACTAATTGCATCAAACGGAGGTGAAAGGTCTGACTTCTGATTTGTATGAAAATATGGTTCAGCTGAACCTCCCGATATGCGGCGTCCCGATGTGCGTACCCCCAGTATGCGTTGATACCCAACAGGATGTACGTAGGTACTGTATCCCATCATGGCCAAACGACGAATAGAGTTGATCGGTTTGGTGGGGCCATTTGCGAAGTTTTTTCGGATGGATAACCATCCCCTAAAGCGTATTGAAATTAGTTGTGTATGTACTATCTAAAGTAAACAGCTTTAAAAACTCAATGTGGGTTAGTGGCATCTGTAACAATCTTCATTTTACTTGCTGTTTGCCACATTTAGTTTATATCTATATATATCCGCACTATTTATCTTAGTAATCACGTGACCAACAGTTACCTGTGTGCACATCCCAGCCACGGACGTTACCTTGAGATCCCTACCAGTGTTGAAACCGTGACTGATTTCACCAATCAATTGCGAAGAAGAAGACACTTTGAAGACACTTTGATCACTAGGGACGTAAGGGAAGAGAGGGAGACCTAGATGATGCGGAACTAGAGGATGAGAAATTTATACGTGAGATGAATAAGAAGAATCTACGAGGATTCAGGGAGTATTAGCAGGGAACAGAAGGTTTGATTCCATAAAGCATATATCACCCTAGGGCGGTGCAAATGCATGCGGAACTCTATACTTTATCCTTCAATTCTCTCTTTGAAAATTCCGGTACCACAACCAGTAATGCCAGGGAGGCGTAATTCCACTCAACCTCAGTTTCATTGCCAATCCAGTTAGTTACAGGTCTCGCAACTTCATGATACTCTTTTCCATCTTCTTGAGCTGTCCATTCGTTGAACCATGTAACACTCTGGAATATCTCGTCACCGACATAATAGCTGCGCTCAAAATCGGGAATCTGTTGCCCGGCTACAGGAACGGTGTTTGCGCTTACACCCATCGTCTCGGATTCCGTTCCTGTATCATCCTGAATGGAGATCAGGCCTCGAGATCGTTTTGCAGCATCGTCGATGCTTCCGTAACAGTATTCTTCATAGGCTTTAATGTGCACAGTCAGGCCGAACGCCCGGAACAGGGTGAATAGGACTGCGTCCGTGCCTTTTAACGTAAGTGGATACCGTTCGTAACAATCGGTGCCCTCAAATGTCTGGGGGTATTGATAGGCACAATGAAAGCCGAGAATTCCTCCGCTCTTCATGAACATTTGCGAGGATAGCATGTCCTCGATGCTACGATACAACGGATACATTTTCGAATCCGGGGTTCGGAATGTAGGTTGCACAAGGCCACCCACGTATTCAGGGACATAGAGTTGATACGTAAGGGATACGCGGTACCCCGAGGTGACTAGAAGGACCTCGTGTTGCAGTCACTGTAGAAGGCGGCCCATTTGATCTCAGAATATTCCCCACCAGCAAAGTCAAAGACTCGTTCCCTACCGTTGTGGGCGACTCGGAGTTGGCCTCCTATCTTTAGTTAGTAGTTTATTCCGCAGCGGCCCTGTGAAGACGATATTTAGCATCAATAATACCTTGAAATTCAGTTGGCAAGCACACCACGAGAGATCCAAACTGAGTACGTCCTCGGGGTGTATCAATGTGAGGCTTGAACATCCCAGAAGGACCAGAGTACACGTTCAGCTTATAGAGCTCTGCAACGACACCCCAGCGATCCACACTCGGCTGCTTTCCAGCTCGCACGATGTCTGGCTGAAGCTGTTAAGCAACCAAGTCGACAATTCCGTAATCGTACGGATTGAAATTGGTGGAAAACCTGTACGCTTCCAATTTACCGGCTTTTCGAACCGCCTCATCGAACACATCTTCGCCATTGAACCCGAAGGTGGCCGGCTCGCAGTCTTGAACCAAGTCCTCAAGAGTTGGCTCCCGATCTCGGTAAATTGGGGCTGGGTCGAAGGTGGTTTTCTTCGAGGTGCCGCCCTTTCCGTCCCAGCGGACAGTGATGGGCGCGCATTTGACGGCCTTCCTCTTGCTAGTAAAGTCACCGTAGTGGGTACCAGCCAACATGTACGCACCATATATTCTCTCAAGAGAACCGCCACAAGAGAAGCTGCTTGATGCTTCATGGCGGGTTATAGCTTTAGCAAGAGGTGTTATGAGTTGCTCGGCTGTAACTTCTTGTGGGGATCGAAGTCTAGCCATTCTTATCTAAACGAGATAAATGGAATTTGGGTTTCGCCTTTTCTCGTCTCGAGGGTCGTCCGTGTGCGCCGTACCACAGGATAGAAGGAGGGACATTACTAGATTCTGACAGGGCAGAATATGTTTAGTGCTCCGAGTGATCAGGTTTCTAGATACTAAGCGTTACCATTTGAGGGAAAGCGTGTGCACGGGCCTTGGCGGGGTAATGCTTAGAGAGTGCGTTAAAGGTAGAAGCCAATTTTGAAAACGTCTATACCTGTACCAAGCTACGAGGGCCGCCTTGCAGCGTGAAGAACGAATAAGGAAAAGTAACCCTAGGCACCACGATCCCTCGCTTGCGCTAAAGAACGCAGCAAAAAGAAGTTTCCCGAATTCGTTCTTAGCAGTACAATACGTTAGCGAAAGAATTAATTACTGGCTCACCCCTGCTTGGCATGGCTTGAGGTCGTCTAACCTCCAGACACACCCCACAACGCTACCCAAACTCCATATACACACCTGCACATCCCATGAACAGATATACAGATTCAAGAAAATAACCCTCGAAGTGGCCATCTACAAATAGAAGATAAATAAATAAAAACTCCGGTGCGGATTTCTGGTGCACAACTAGAGAGACCAACCCATCAACAATGACCCTAGAAACCCCCATAATAATCGGCGTTTCCGACATAAAGAACCAGCACTCCCCTGACTCCCTGGACATCGCAAAGGAACCTTTGGATCTGATTCATGAGGCTGTCCTTGGTGCCATCCAAGACGCCTCCCCGACCTTAGGGCCACCTAGTCTACAATCGCAAATTGACAGCATAGACGTGGTGCGCACATGGACGTGGCCATACCCGGACCTCCCCGGTTCCCTAGCAGAGAAATTAGGGGTAAAAGAGAAGGTGCGATGGAAAAATTATTCGGAGCATGGAGGGGATAAGCCGGGGCTGCTGCTTGATGACGCGGCGAGGAGGTTGGCAAGGGGTGAAGCAAAGGTTGCGGTTGTGTGTGGAGGGGAGGCATTGGCGAGCTGTACGTCATTTTCCACTTCCGATGTACTGTTTTTGGATCAGTACTTGATGGAATGGGATAACGTGGAGAGGGGGCGAGGAGACGTGTGAAGGTCGAAGGATGTGTGCGGTCATGTGATATTCATTGTTATCTCGAATATCGTGTTTGAGTCGAGTGCTGATGTTGAAGCAACAGTGACGGCTTATGCGAAAGCTGGAAAGATTCCCCCGCCTGGATGGACGGAGCCTGCGGAGGCGATTGAGTCTGTTTTCTCGCCTACGGACAAGACTCTGGGAGAGAAGAGTAAGTTAAACTTTGACATAAATGTATTCTTCCTCGCTCACCCCGGACCACAGATCTCGGAGCTGTACACAAGGTTGGAGCACCAATACACGTCTACCCCATGTATGAAAATGCATTCCGCGCACATCGCGGCCAGTCTTTGAAGGAGAACCATGAAGAAAGCGCGGAACTGTATGCCGAGTTTTCGAAAATTGCTTCAGAGAACCAGTACGCATGGAATTATGGTAAATATCATGATGCGAAAGTTATTGGAACAATAGGGAAGAATAATAGGATGATATGCTCGCCTTGTAAGATGACCCCCATTACTTCAAAACCGTACGAAAGAGACATTAATTTGTTCCACAACAGACCCCCTCTTAATGAACGCCTTCAACACAGTCAACCTAGCCTCAGCTCTCATCCTTACCACCACGACCCATGCTCGCGCCCTCAATATTCACCCCTCAAAATGGATTTACCCGCTCGGCGGCGCTGGAACCTCCGAGGCTGCGACCTTTTGGACACGACCCAACTTCCACACCTCTTCCGCCTTAACCCGCTCACTCGATTCCGCGCTGGAGGTCTCGAATACGTCCATCCAGCAAATCGATCTCCTCGACCTCTACTCATGCTTTCCCATCGTGCCCAAACTAGCTGCAAATCACCTTGGACTCCCCATCGTTCGAGGATCGAAAGCGCTTACCCTTCTCGGCGGCTTGACGAGTTTTGGCGGCGCCGGAAACAACTACAGTATGCATGCACTAACTGCGATGACGCGGGCGTTGAGAAGCGGAAAGGGGAAGAAGGGTTTGGTGCTGTGTAATGGTGGAATGTTGACGTATCAGTATGTTGTTGTGTTAGGTACAGAACCGAGAAGTGATGGTGGTTATACCGAGAAAAACCCACTCGAAGGGGTCGTTGCTGAGGAGTTGAGAGAAGGCGTTGCGGAAGGTGCGGAAGCTTCGGGCGAGGTTATTGTTGAGGTACGCTCTTTCGATTCGATTTCATCGTTTGAAAACACCAGAATCTTGCCTTTTCACAATACATCCGAAGATTACTAATACCAATCAGACATACACCGTTGAATTTCACCGGAATGGTGCCCCCCTTCGCGGCCACATCGTCGCGCGCCTCAAATCCAACGGAGAACGCGTTCTAGCCAATCATGCCGACGAACAGGCCCTGCGTCTCTTGGCGAGTGGAAACGCTGAGGTTGTGGGAAAGTCTGGATGGGTGAAGCAAGATGGAGAGAGAGGAATGTTTACATTTGATGATGTCCCAGCTTTATAGTGGTATTATTAGTTGATACCCTTATTCTACTAAGGAATTTTTGATAGATAAATGTAATTAATTATAATTGTTTAGTATATATAGCTTAGAGAGTAGTGATCTTATAGGTTGTAGCTATATATACCTCTACCCCCCTCCTCCTAATTATCTATACATTTCGCAATATCTATAAAGTTAGGGCTAATATAGGTTAGCTATCTTATCTAGTGCCGGTAGCAATTTGCCACCTTTCCATTCGCCATGGCGAGGGTAAGCCAGTAGAGGTACATACTATGGAGGTACCTTCGAAATAATCAACGTACTTAAAACTTTCAAAAAGCCTTTTATTAAATTTACCCATATCTATAAACTGGGCAAGACATCAAATAGAGTCTAAAATCAGTATGCACTAGTAACTAATGCGAAATTAAAGTGAGAATTTAAGTTACAACTACTATGACAGCAGGTCAGCCATATCAGCCTCATTTTCTTTATCTAGTAGAGTAGTGAATAACGCTGCATCTTCACCTCTCCAACCCTCAGGAACTTCCGAATCTTCAGCTGTTAGATCTTTCATTTTTTTGAACTCGTGGATGAGATGCTCTAGAGTGGCTGTTTCGGGGTCAACCGTAGAAGAAAATAAGTCAACCGGGTAGGTACTCATGTATTCGTGGCAACGCCAGCCTTCGGATTCTATGTCTTCAAAAAGCTTTAAAGCGCCCTCTGGCAATAGTGTCCCAAGCTTCACAGCCATAGTAGCAATGCCCTGCACGAGCCCCCTGATAAAGGGAGCAATCTGTGCAAGATTCTGATAGCCGCGCATACATAGTAAGAAGTAAAATGGTGCTTCTTTGTAGGTAAAATTATATAGAACGTAATTAACGAGGTAAAGCATGCCGCGTTGCCAGATAATGCTGTAGTTTGCGGACTTTGAAGATGCCCGGTAGGAGTAAATAAGCCTTTTTAGTTGCTCTATGGATGCTTCAATTACCTTAGCTGGTGTTGCGCTGTTCCCGGCAAGTATGGTAAGTTTTAGCTGAGGTTTTGAATTTGCGAAAGGCCGGAAAAGGTCCAATACGATAGTATGGAACCAGATACTAAGCTCGATCAGCCTTAGAATATTAAAGGGTATGACATATCGTACTGGAGGTAGGTCACTCCGTCTGTAGCATGCTCGCCGCGCTTGACGCAGTCTTCAAGACAGTCTGACCAAGCTAACAGCTTTTGAAAGATCAGTTCTGCAGTATGTAATGTTATTTGATTTTTGCCAAAGTACTCAGTGGTCATCTCGTAGACGATTAACCAAAACTTGCAAACAGAGGTATAAACTTGGCCTTGGTAAGGGGGAAGAGGTCGTCTATTCGAGTCATTCGCATGTATATCACCAGGAATAGGCAGATTTGGGGCAGTCTTCGCAAGTGAATTGCGGTGATAGCTCGTAGACATAAGTCTATCCTCAAGTTAGCAATTTTCGACATGATAATTTAGTCCTGCTCACATCTGGAAATTAAACGATCCCCAGGCTGTAGCTGCGGCTGCTGCTCTAATGTCCTCGTTCTGGAGATCCAGTGGGCCTGACGAGGTATATGATGAAGCATTGTATAAATGAAGACGTTCTGCCATCCTCGCATTCTCGACCAACAATGCCCCAGCAGTCTTGTCTTTGCCCTGCATGATCCAAGCCATAGACATGAGCGCAGTTGCCGCCACAGTTGTCAAGCTATCACTCTCTTTCTCTTTTTCATAAATCTGTGAAGCTTCATTCAGAAATTTACAAACCAGCGGCATCGCAGCAGGCTCATAGTAGGCATAGCTTTGCTAAACAAAATATTAGCACAAAACCTACTCAAGATGCCTTGGCCACACATACGCATGCCCACGCAAGGACAGAGTTTACAAGAAGTCGCGTACAAAACTGAACCTCGCCACTGACCATGTCCTGTAGGAAGAGGTCGATGTCAAAGTATGCCCACCAGGGCGTATCGTTCACCAAGTACAAATCTAAAGCGCGAGCTGCTAGGTCATCTGTTATAGCTACATCCGTCCAACGTCGTACATGTATGTGGTCTAAGCGAGCGTCAACATAATTATTTGAAGAGCTCGCACTTCTGCTGTCAAACCGAGTGTCCCAGTCGAGGGTTGGAAACTGTGTCAAGCGGGATTGGTGACCATGCTCGAAGGTAGGGTCCGTGTCATCTCCCATCGAATATGAATATCGTTGTCCGCGGGTCAGATGACGGAAAGGTGTAACACCAAGCAGTTCCAGATTGGTTGAAGCAACATCTAGAGGTATCAAGGCAGGATAAGCGTTTGAGTGTAACACAACCAATTCGAATTCAACAGAAGAACTAGTTGGGGGTAGAATAGCCCGATTTGTCTGGTTGAGAGAAGGAGATCGGTTGAGAAGCTGTCCTGTGAATATAGGCACATCATCCGGTGACATGCTTCGGCGTATATGTTCAAATAACTCATCCGCTCCATGCTCTGATGAGTGCTGTAGTAACCCGTAGAGATTAGTCACGCTATTAGACCTTTCCTCTAATCGCTCAACCTTTCGTTTCAACACCTTGTGCGGTGACCCATGTATAGGAGCCTCGGAGGTATCGTGGGTGACTTGCGCATGTAATGAACAAATTGACGAATATCTGGTATCATTGCCTGCTCTGATGCGCCGAAGCATATCGAGTGACTCGTTTTCAGGCATCGTTACAAGCTGGTTGAACAACTCTTCGTACGTATTCTGCTTGCTGCGAAGATTATCGTATCTTTGCTGCAGTGAAGTGTCTGCGTATTCGCACAAGGTATCGTAAGAGATACATTTGCTACACTTTGGACGCTCGGCGCTGCACTAAGGATAGTTAATCAGGCAGCTAATAAGGCGCATACAAAAAGTCTCGCTATCCTACCTTAGTTTTCCGTGTCCTACAACTGGAGCATGCGTTTAAGACTCGGGATCTCCTGGCTGTTGGCGGTGCAGGGTCTACCTTACGAGCCCTCCGGCTGGCTGGAAGAAGCGGGCGTAAAGGTCGCCCGTACCTGTCATAAGAATCGTGAGTATTTTCCATAATAATTCAGGTGCAAGCAAGGTTGAACAGAGCTACAGCGTAGGAGACGAAGGGAGGTTGGTAATCTGATGCATATTCCCTCGCCGCTCTAAGTCCACCATGAACTTAGAAGTGAGTCGTGGCAGAGGCTAGGCTATTTTGGTATAGCGTGGCTGCGCAGCTGTGAGATGCGCAGCTGGATGACTAGGCAACAACCATATGTCTATAATTGAAAACTTGACGATATACGCCCAGTTGCACGCAACTATTTTTCTTCGCAGTCAAGAAACTGTACAATAACACCCTATCGATGAGAAATGGAGCAAGAAGAGCCACCCCACGCGCAGGAATGCTCGCGAGACGCCTTCGACCCGATGGCAACGGTGCAGAATCGAGAGGGGATCCAAATAAAGTCACCGTTCTTAAATCTACCGGGGGAACTGCGAAATAAAATTTACGTGTACTTCTTCGATGTCTACCGAATTTCTATCGTTATGCAACATCACTCCCACCGTATCGACGAATGGACGCCTTACGGGGAATTTCGAAACGGTTACGCACTGGCTAAAGCCTGTCGGAAGACATTAGATGAGTGCTTGCCATTTCTTTACAGCCGTTGCATTTTTACGATCAGTTCCAGAGGGCTGCCCAGGTGGGCTACGAGGTTTGTGTCCGAGGTAGACCACACTCTGCTGGCTTCCATTCGGACGCTCCGCATGCCGCAACACGAGGTCAAAGATATACTGCAACTGGGTCGGCTTACGGAAATCTTCCCTAACCTTGAAAAATTGATCCTCTTTACGATGACCGATGGGACCGCCTGGGATTTATTCTTTACAGACGAGGAAGCCGAGGAGTCGATTGGCGGTAGAGCCGACACCGCCGATAACATTGTCGATACTATCAACCAGCTGGCAAAGAAGATAGGGAATGATTTTGAGAAATCCAATTTAGAGATTTTGTTGGAGAGCGATGTGGGTATTGCAGGTCGTCGTAATGCGAACGGGAGGACTGAAGTGTTTGAGACGCCAGTCCTGTTGGAGAGTCTCCTTTGAGAACTTAAAATGTTGCAATTGCACACATCTCTAGCATCTTGTTAAAATACAACGATTGTCTAATATAAGAGGCTGTGAATTTGGTAATGTGACACGAATGCCGTTCAGCGCTTATTTGGCACGAATATTCCAATGACCTCAATGCTGTCTAAATATGCAACACCGGAAGGCGCACAGTGACCAAGCATCATCGTATCTATAATTAAAGAGAGGCAAAATTCAAAAGAAGATGCTTCATGGCACAGTACAGAGAGATAGAGCAATTCCGAACCAGACGGTTTATAATATTGATTATCGCGGGGGTTCTCGCCGAGGTCCTTCGCCTAGTTTCCCAATTCCGGTCCGAGACTCTTGACTCCTGGTGTACTTGTCCTTACCGCCTTGTCGACCATTGCTCTCTCTTTCCGAACACCACACTTCATTTCACTTCACAGAGTTGCGAGGAAATTCTTTGGACCACAAACATTATATATTGATACTATCGGGTTTCACTTTTCGGTCTTCTCAAAGTACTACGTCACCACCATGAAGATATCTGAATCCAATCCAGCAACTGCCCTTGCCCCACTTTTCCGTCTACCCGGAGAACTGCGAAACCAAATCTACCAAAATCTTCTGGGCGTCTACCCAATCTTCATAAAGTACGACAGGAATCAGGAAAAATGTGTTCTGCTTAACTACTCAACCGAAAAACCCCTAAGCCCATATGTGAAGAACTGTGCTCTCAACCCAGAGACTATCCCCACCATAAACGCCTTGCTCAGAACCAGTCGTCAAATATACAACGAGCTGCATCCAATGATGTATAGTCGCTGCATATTATCGATTCTGTATACGCCAGCGGAAGCCTTCCCCACCACCATAAAGAGCGACATCAACAGTCGATTGCTAGCTTCAATTAAAGTCCTGCGCCTTTTTCGATTTACCTTTGAAACCATAGAATGCGAAAGCAAAAAATGTACAATCGAGGAGGAGCATACTCATTGTGTCGAACCTGGGGATTTCCCAAACCTCGAGAAGATTATTTTCCCCGTTACGTGGACAGCATCGGAGTACACGGATGAATACCTTCTAGAGACAATGGTGGAGGATTTCGACCAAATTTTTGGTAAATCGCGGATGGAGGTGTTGTTCATGAGACAATATAAGATTGAAGCACGCCGGAAAGCTGGCGGCAGAGTGCTTGAAGTGTTTAAGCCGATGAAGGGGCTGAAGGAGGTGTTGTAACGGAATGCGTGTCGCTTCTGTCGTTTTATTTACATTGCTTTTCACGTATCTTTCCAGTTTCAATGAAGGATGAATAACAGGATACTCATGAGAAAGTTTATTTATTTACTTTACTTTCGGCACAACTGTTACAAAGAGAAAAAGGAAAACAGAAGGGGAACATGGAAAAAAAACGGGGGGGGGGGGGGGGAAGAAGTGAGAAAATACCACCACAACAACCTTAACACCCAGTCAACCTCTCATATCTCAACTCCCTACAATACCCCTCTCTCTCCTCAAACTCAACAACATCCTCATCCAGCCTCTGCATATGCGACTGCGCAAATTCCAACAAAGACGCCAATTCTTGTATCAACGAGGGTGGGGGCGATTCTTGCACACACCACAGGCCATGACCGTCAATCAGACATTTCATTTCGTCAGAAACAGCCCAAACCTGCGACCCAGTTCCGCTCTCGAACAGGTACTGGCGCGCAGGACTCCTACCCTGCTTGTGATACGACGGGCGCAAACTCGCAAACAAAGTCTTCCGGAAGAAGTTCCTGAGCCACGAAAGTCGACGCCTACCCTTCGTCTTCTCCCTCGCTTTCTCGTGTCGTCGACCTCTATACGCGTCCAACCCATCCGCACTGCTTCTTCTATCCCATCTTCGCAAAGGAACCCTCTCGAAATCTCCATTTCTGCGCTCTTCCCCCAGCTCATCCCTATCGCCTTGAAGCCACACCCTCAATAAAGCCCGATGCAATCCATAGTAGATACTCATGTCTCGCTCCCGCACAACTTTCAAAATGCGGTCGCAAGATTGTACCGCCTCCCATAATGCCTTGTTTTCTTCTGATAGCTGCGTCATTTCTCCCTCCATCGCATCTACGACCGCTTCGAGCTCTCGCGCTCTGTCTTCGCACTCTCGCCATCCAGCATTCGCACGTTGGGTATCGGTATGTATGGTGCGTGAAGAGTATGTCGATGTATTACTCTGAAACGTCAGACCGGGGGATGCAGAGTTCATGACCGCATCATGATCGTAGTATCGCGAGTATGTGAGCGTAGGTAGCCCACTATCCCTTCTCGACGACGTCTGGAAAGGGAATGTAAATCCTCTCAATCCATCAATACCTGATGCCCCAGGAGCAGCTATCCCGTGTCCATCATTTCCATCGCGCCTACGCATCCCTACCTGCCTCTCCTCATCGTGAAACCGCGGAATCGATACATGAGACTGCGGGGGCGTGTCCGGTACTGTATGCACAGAAGGCGGTCTATACGCGCGCGTTCGTCCATCTTCAAACGGCCACACTCGTTTCTCCGCACCACCGCTCCCGCCGCGGAGGTGTCTCCCAGCTGCTGCGGGCTTACCACCTTCGACATCGTTTGGGCTTCCCCTTATATTTTTCTCGCCATTACCCTCGTTATATCCCTCCCCACCAGACTTCACTTCAAACCATCCCGCTCCACCAACCACACCATCCCACCCTCTCTCTCCTCTTTGATTACAAACGGTACAGACTTGGGCGAGAGAGAAACGCGGCGATGAACATCGACACGGCGCTGCGACTTTGACTTGCCGGGCTGCAATAGGGATGACGGTCCTATCTGAACCGGTACTCTGCGACGACGGCGTCGACGAATGGACCTGTCTGGTTTGAGTATCCGCAGTGGGACTTGTATTCGGATACATGAAAACGCGACGCCGCTGCCCACGCGAGCCGTAGATCAGGACCGGGGAGTCGGTGGGTAGGATGGTGGTGGAAGGGCAAGCGATAGAGATGTTGGGGGTTGTTGGCGTGATGGGTGGGGTTTGGTCTGGGGATTTATGTGGGGGAGCATCCGTCGTAAAGATGGAATCGGTGGTTCTTAACCAAGGTCGACGTTGCCGGTAGGATTTCTCGTCATGTTGAAATGTGCTTGGATCAGGGATTGAAGGAGTGGGATGGTGATGTGTCGGCTTCACAGCTTCTTTCCCTTTACGTTTATACTCGCGTGTGTTTTGCTGGATTGTGCGATTCGCGATATCGCGGGACCGTTTCGATGGTTGGGTTGGAGTGGTGTTGGTGGTGTCATAATGCGAGGCGTCTCCTTCAACGAGCACACCGTTCCAGTATCGATCATCGTGGTGAGCGAGGTATGGATCAGGGACTCCTCGGTCAAAGACGACGGGGAGATGTGAAGATGGCTGCTTGTTTCGTGGAATGGATTCGTGTTTGCTCCGGTTGTCGCTCGTATCTTTGTCGGTAGATTCTGCTTGCTTCGATGCCTGTGTTGCTGTTGGGTCGTTGAGGCTGCGACAATGTGCCGTGATTCTGGAGAACTTGGGAAGGCGATCCATAGTTGCGGTGGAATTGTGGTGTCTATGCGAGGGATTGTGATGGTGGTGGAAACAGGGCTTATAATATAGGTCGTCGTGCGAACTTGTGATGTGAAGTTTCATAACAAGACTGTAGACTGATTCGTCATTTGTTTAGGTTGCGGTTTTATCACTCATATAGTGGCCGATACTTTTCTTCAAACCTTCACGGGTAGCTAGCCCCTGGGAAGGAGCGAAGGGAATGGGATTTGCTAGACGTTGCGAATATGTGACTTGATTCCAACGTTTGTGAATGTTAAACTTGAATGTTCGAATGATAGCACATGCTTAGTGATGGAAGATGGACTTAGTGGATTTTGCGTGATATTGACCATGATTGAATTCTAGAGTAACGACTCCCATGCTCTAACATGCACGTAAAGGAATTACGCTGATATCATTACATATTGATGCACCCACCTGCCAAAACGCCAGCCAACCGAGGAACGGAAAACCCATTATGCAACCGGGGCACCCAACTAGATGCAGTATAAAAATAAAAAAACGCCCACCAATGAGGTATGCCGTGTATCGTAACCAAGACTCCCGAGTAAGATGAACTGTTGACAAAGAAGACCACCAACTGCGAGTGACGGCTCAGGACGGCTCTAGAAACGCCGCTTAGACGCGTTGCTGGAAGCCAGAGCGAGCAGTTTGCGCTTGCGCTCCTCCTTTTGTCGCGCCAGCTCCTTCAAGCGTTTCTCCTCCTCCGCATCCTCTCGCCTAGCAGCCTTGAGTGCCTCTGTTTCCTCCTCTTCCACGTCCCACAAGCCACCCTCCATATCAGACGAAGCATCCGAAGCGTAATCCTCTTCCTCGTCATCGTCCATATCGAGCGCATCATCGGACCAATCCACATATTCGTTCCTGCGAGCCGGCTTAGCTTGGGATTTAGCTCCAGCAGCACTCGGTCTCCCGTTGGGTGCGGCAGCTGATGAAGGCCTCGCAGTTCCTTTGTAGCCGACTTCGGCAGGTTTCTTGACAGGTCCACTGGGGCGAGCAGTTCCTTGATATCCAATATCGGCTGGCTTGCGCTTTTCTTTCTCGACAACCAGCTTTCCATCGGGTCCTTTGACGGGAGCTCCCGCCGCCGGTTTTTTCCCCTTACTAGCAAGTTTGGCTTCCATGCGCATCTTTTCTCGATCCTTTTTAGAGAGAATCTTGGTGGGTTCATGTTTGATTGGAGGAGCAGGCGGTTTCGTTTGTTCCTTCTCTTTCGCTTTCATGAGCATAGCCATATAGCCACCGACTTTCTTCGGAGGCCCTGTGGCGGATGCGCTTGGATTAGCCCCGGCAGATTTCGGCTCTGATGATTTTGGCGTGAGCGCTGGCGCTTTGGAAGTCGTCACACCAGCACCAACTTGAAGAGTAGGCGGCTTCTTCAACGGCGTACCGGCAGGTTTCGAGGCAGCCGATGCGGCAGTTCCACGATACGGAATAGAAGACGAAGGATTTGTAGGGTTCGGTTTGGCTACAGCCGGTGTTGAGGTGCTCCGAGCAGCGCCATTGGCCGGCTTAGAAGGAGGAGCCCCATCTTTCCGCGGGGCCTTGACTTGCGTATTCTCGATTGTGCCAGAAGCCTTGCGTTTGAGGGCGGTATTTTCTGACGCACCATTTACAGGCGTAGCAGGGCGTGAAGTAGGCTTTGTCGTAGGCTTCTGCGCGGGTTTAGGAGAGGCTACAACCGCAACCGTCCGCTGGACCGGAGAGGGCGCGGAGGGCGGGGGAGCGCTTGAAGGATCGATTTGTGAGATGAGATCTTTGAAAAGCTGAGATGGTCAGAAGAGTCGCCTTGCGCTCCAGCATCTTCCCACTTACACTCATGAGGGGCAACAGATAAGGATTGATTGACTCAGAACTGCTGGTCTCGTGGCTTGTTGAAGCCGTCGCGCATACCTTGGAAACGAGGATTTCGAGAGTGGAAAAGTGAGAGGGGGTTGATTCAAAGGCCGGTGCGAGGAGAGGCAGCGACGGCCTTTATAGAGAGGACACGCAGGCAGCACGACGTGTGAAGTGGTGGCGGTTCGCTCTTAAAAGCCCGGCCAACGAATCACGTGAGACCGAGATTTGCTTCCGATCCGAGCGCTAGGCACCTTGCGGGCTAGCCCCGTAGCGCAACGCACCGCACAATATCGTCGCTTAGATCGAACTTTCGAACTTTCTTCGATACGCAACCACGACCAGAACTTGAAGTTTCAGTCTCCGTTCAAACGGTCAGTATACGAGAAGTCCAATCCGGGTAGTTTTTTCATACTCATTGACATTGCAGGTTAAATCGATTGTACTCCTGTTCCCTACAATCTCAACAACAAACATCCACAATGAAGCACCTCGCAGCTTACCTCCTCCTCCAACTCGGCGGCAACGCCTCTCCCTCCGCCAAGGACATCAAGGTAGGAGTCGCAGCAGGCCGCCAATGCAACCCAAACTTACGCGGCGATTAGGGTGTTCTCGAGTCTGTCGGTATTGACGCTGATGACGAGCGCCTTGAGAAGCTCCTCTCCGAGCTTGAGGGCAAGGACATCAACGAGGTACGAGATTTTTTTTTTTTCTTTTTGGAAAGAAGGAATATGGAATGGCACTAACACTCTGCAGTTGATCTCTGAGGGATCTTCCAAGCTCGCCTCCGTTCCTTCCGGTGGTGCTGGTGCCGCCGCTGGTGGTGCTGCCGCTGGCGGTGCTACCGGTGGTGCTGCTGAGGAGACCAAGGCTGAGGAGAAAGAGGAGGAGAAGGAGGAGTCTGACGACGACATGGGCTTCGGTCTCTTCGACTAAGCGTATCGCCAACTTCTGTCCGTCAACGAGAAATGATTACGCCATCCCTGCGTTCACGAGATCCATGTGGCAAGGGAACGGGAATTTGGGAGGTGTTGAGCGTGCTTTTGAGAGGCTCAGTAGATACTATAGGCGGGCATCTGCCTATCATCTACGGCTACAGATACCTTGAATGAAAGACATGCACTCCCAGTTTTGTTGAATTGAATCATGACACCGCAGAATCTACATATGGCCATCAGTGTGGCTCTCTTCGTGTCGGCGAACAGTAGAAACAATTAGATACCAGTCAGATGGACATATGTATGTACGTACTAGAGGCCGAAATGATCGTTAAGAGTAAGCTTTTACGGTATCAATGATGTGACCGTGACCACACATGAATTTTTGAACATCACTGGAGATTTCATTTCTGCTCACAAAAAAATCGTCCTTGGTTCGGCATTTATAAGAATTATTTGCCAAATTCCCAGCTCGTGAATGGTCATCGACATGTTTGGTGCTGTCTGGTGGCTGCCATGGATGCCAAGACGGATGGCGCTAGCGCGCACTTGCGATTTTGAACAAGCGAGACCAAACCCACACATACATCGACGACGTCTCTTCAATCACTCCGACGAACAACCACCCCGCGACTTCGAAGTCTTCCGCCCAGCTACTTCGACAATCCGCAATCATGGCTGACGACACCTACGTATGTCTCCATCTCTGAAGAATCTCTCGTGCGCCTGCTGACCCTGTTACCAGAATGCTGAGGAGGCTGCCGGTACGCTCCCGCCGCTCCCACTCCCCTTTGCACAGGCTTTCCACGGCGCCTCGACTTACAAACGCATCGCACTGTGAACAATTCTCAATCTGCAATCGTCTTTTGCGCGCCGTGGATGCCTGTCTTGGGGGAGCTGGTCTCTGGTTGTGACAGACGGATGGCTGACAGGTGTATACAGAGCTCAAGAAGAAGAGAGCCTTCCGCAAGTTTTCTTACCGTGGAGTCGACCTTGACCAGTACGTTGCTCTCACCCTCGCTTTGCTGCGAAAGTCGCAGTCGAAGAACCACCCTCAACTGTCCAAAATTCTGACCCTAGCCCAGGCTCCTCGACCTCTCGTCGGAAGAGCTCCGCGACCTCGTCCACGCCCGTGCCCGCCGTAGGTTCAACCGTGGCTTGAAGCGCAAGCCTATGGGCCTCATCAAGAAGCTCCGCAAGGCCAAGCAGGAGGCCAAGCCCAACGAGAAGCCCGACCTCGTCAAGACCCACCTCCGTGATATGATTGTCGTCCCCGAGATGATTGGCAGCGTCGTCGGCATCTACTCCGGCAAGGAGTTCAACCAGGTCGAAATCAAGCCCGAAATGGTCGGCCACTACCTTGCCGAGTTCTCCATCTCATAGTACGTTGCCCCACGGCCTCAACGCAGCCATGGCGTGGCAAGTTGGACGCTAACAACCATCACAGCAAGCCCGTCAAGCACGGAAGGCCGGGTATCGGTGCCACCCACTCTTCCCGTTTCATTCCTCTCAAATAATTGGTCTGGGTCCTCGGTTGCATGGGTTCTTTCGTGGGGCGGAGAAATATCAAAAAGAATGTACTTCACGACCTACAACGAATAAAGGTGTTTGGTGCATGAACATCCATGATTGCGCTGTTCTTTCCGCGTGATGTATGTAACACACGCACGGCATTCACGGCGGACGTTTCGGGGGATACCAGATGTAGCAAGTTCACTACGTCTATGGAATGATCTTCCAACTCACCCCGAGCCCGTGAAGTCTTCAATACAGTCTTACGTCCATGTCCTGCTTCTTAGATCATTGACTCGTGATGCTTGCTACAGCCGTGCCACATTTCAGACGCCCAACATCTTTTCTAAAAGTCTCCAAAACACCCTGATTCACAGAATGAAAACTACAAGATTTTCAAACAATAACACGTGAATGAACGGTAGTCAAATCTACACATAACTCGATGATTCCGTGTATGTACATACCTCATCTACATATATGCACCACCCAAGCTTCACCTACCTCAACGAACCCAGACACCTCAATGCACACTCAAACTCAGATCACCACTTCTCATACACCATCGTACACCCTACATTACGTTCCTCCTTAGCTAGATGCTAGATACATGCATATTTACACGTTGTGACATTGTCTATACTATTCGCGTGTTTCTTATGTACCGTTGACGCTCACTGCACCAATTCCGACAGAATACCCCAGCTATACAACTCCCTTATTTTTTTTTAATGTGATATCCTTATCATGTGTCTCAGATATCTTCCCCGTTACTCGTTTTTTGTGTTTCATATTCGTTGGTTTTATGTTGTCCTGTGTTGCGAGTGAGTCTAGTACTACTCTATTTCCCTACCTACGTACATAGCTATAAGGTGACAGAAAGCAAATACATCAAAAAATAAATACATTACCCATAGCCCTACACTATACACCACACGTCCATTCTATCTTTATTTCTTTTTCGTGGGAAGGTTAAGCGTACATATCTCCCCCCCCCTCCAATATATTCCCACATTTTACGACCAACAAATAAAATCAACTAAAAACTAATCATCTACACCCACGAAAAAAACTCCCCACGGTCAACACCAGCATAAATCCAAGTGTTAACACATGGAATTGACTTTTCATTTGTGAAAGAAAATATGTATGCGTTTCTTATTAATTTTTTTAGGGGGGTGTGTGTGTGGTGGCTTGGTATGGTATAAATTTTTGTAGGGATTTGGAAGGAGAGGTTATAAGTGCCATCTTAAAGCTGTTTGAAAATTCACCACGGAGAATTAGGAGACGTAACAAAACCAAAAACACTCGGGGTATGCAAAGACGTGCATACATCATAACAGTATAACAGATTTTTCACAAACCTGTACGAAGCAAAGCACGAAAAAAACCCCATGAACAAATCAACGTACACAGAATCTCAATTCAAGGATATCAATAAGGCTAATCAATCCATGCAACGCTCTAAACACAAAACTCGCACAAAGAGCAAAGGAGGAGCAAAAAGTCTATGTAAAATGCTCCGTAGTAGCGATGAGACCGTGGATCCATCTAATTTATGTATATACGTGTGTGTGTAGTAGTGTACGAAAAGCAGAGATCGATACCTATCTTCCAACACGGAACTCGGCCTTGCCAAACTTCTTTAAAGCTTGGAGGAAGACTTGATAGTTGACGCCTTTGTTATCTGGGAGGTGGCTGTATCGCGCGCGGGGTGGTTAGTAAGATATACTGCGCAAGTGAGAGGAAGGAAGGGAACGAGGAAGAAACTCACAAAATCTCCGTCAACCGCAGCTGCCAAGGCGGATACCCCTTCAACACGACCGTCGGGCTAAACAAGATGAGCAAATCCGGCTCGGTACTAACGTGGTCGTTGAGCTCTGCGTCGATGAGATTCGCGTCAATCTGCTCGACGCGCACGTCGCCCTTTTGCGCCATCTGCGCGAGCGTCACCGTGAGATCGACAATCGTGTCGCGACCGTCGAGTTCAGAGAGTAAAAGCACGGTGAGGTGCGGACGGGATGTCGTGGAGCCGTTTTCCGTGGGCTCCGAGGACGGCGTGCCCGGGGGTGAGTACGAAGTCATGTGTGGAGCCTTCACCGTAAGCGTCGGCCTACGACGCGCACCGAAGTAGTTCTCCAGAGTCTGCTGGATGGCGGCGTAGGTTTGCGTGTGGTAGTTTTTGAGAACGCCCGTGGGTTCGTAGACGCTGAGGAAGGGGATTCCAGCCGAGGCTGTCCAGGCTGCGATTTCACACACGTCGTTGACGAGGCCTTCCAAACCGGCTGTGCCTTGGTCCTGGTCGTCCTCGTGGTACTCGAGAACTACGCTGACGTGTTTGGGTAGCTGCTCGAGGTTCTTGACGTCGCTGACGATCCATTCGGGAGAGTGGTGGTGGTGTCGCATCACAGCGCGGATTTTGTACCAGAAGAGGCGCCATGAGCGGCGGAACCGGAAGAAGACGGAGAAGAGGAACGATATAATCTGATAGACGAGGAAGTGGATCAGGGAGCGGATGCGCCCGGTTTTGGCGGCTTGATTTCGTCCGCGCTTAGAGGACGACGTCGAGGAGGTGGTGGAGGAGGTGGATGTGGATGAGTGCGATGAGGGTTCGGGTTCGGGGGGGAGGTGGGCGCGGAAGAGGGCTTCGCGGTCTTTTGCGCTGAGTTGTTTGCCGTTTAGCGTCCCGTGTCGGAAGGCGAGCTCCTCCTTTTGCGTGATGCCCGTGGCCGTGGCCATTGTTAGATGGTTATGAGAGTGGAGTCAATTACTGCAGAGTTTGACCAATTCGCGTCGTAGTGGTAAGGGAATTGAGAGAAGAAGGGATTAAATGAGACTGAGAGACAGAAACGACCGTCATCAAAGCCTTGGAAAGAGCCAATGCCTACGAGGATAGAGGGAACTGACTATACAGGCGGAGGAAGTTGGGATGGGGAAAGTTTATATGTGGCTGGTGCAGTGGGTTACGTACCATTGTGGCGCTTACTCTACGCGGGGAACCCAAGCCACACCCCCATGCATACCTTCACGACAGCTAATAAACTTAACTACACTACACTTCACATCTCCGACCGCCTCCGCAAACAAGCACGCCTTAGTGCTTTCCGTTTTTCTCCTATATACCTATATCGTAGTCTTTATACATGACCCACCAGCCAACTTGAACCCACCGTCCCGCGCTCATGCTCCCCCGGTAGCATCCCTTCCAACATGTCACGTCCCAGCGCGGACTCGGCCTCACTGCTCTCCGCCCAGTCGGCAAGGGCCGTGTCCACTCGCAACTTCGCCTTTACTCTCGAAGACTTTTCTGTATGCTCTCCTACATGAAACTTCTTCAATTCATCCTATGCTCACATATTGGACAGAGTAAAGGCTTCATTGTAAAGGACTTCATCGAAACCCTTTCTGACACCGCCATCCCCTCCGCCAACCGCAGATCTGGCCTCTCGACACAACAAACACAATTCGACCCAAAACCCCTCATCCGATCCTTCGAACATGCCCTCACCCGCCTTAATGTGCTCTCTGAGGACCTCGAGGAGCGCGAAAACGAACTGTCCGCGACCGTACGACGAGCCGAAGCGCAACACAATCAGAATGTAGACTCGCTAGGGAGGAAGCTGAATCAGGCGATTGACCGGTTTAAGAAGCTGGATAGTTCACTGAACGGCGGGGGTGGAGATGAGAGCGGCCCAGATGGCGGCGGCAATGTGGCCGTGCGCATCGGAGAGCGGCTGGAAGAGCTCGATCGGCAAGTGCAGCGAGCTTCGGATGCTAAATTCCTGATTGTGTGCTGGCAGGAGGTTAGCCAAAGAGGTACATTGGAGACGCTCGAGGACCGAAAGCGTCGCGGTAAGATTGTTGAATGCGCATCCATTGCGCGCCAGCTGCTCAAAATCAGTAATCGTTTGAACCCCGATGGTCCTTCAACCAACGGCACTATTCCCAATGGCGCAAAGAAACGGTCGCCAGGATCCAAGTTCCCCACCAAAGAGATCATTGAGAAGTTCTTGGAGAATTTGGAGCAGGATCTGCTTGCCAAATTCGACGAGTATTACAGAAGGCCTAATTACGATGGAATGCGGGATTGCGCCGTTACTCTTAAAGACTTTGGCGACGGTGCTAGTGTGATCGCAACCTATGTCAACCAGCATTCATTTTTCATCGAAAGGATCAACTTGGTCACAGATGAGCTTACCGTGGATGCCGAGTCGTGGGAACGACTGCAGGACCCCGATGCGGAGCCTCCTGGTGTAGAGCCTAGTCTCCAAAGCTTGGTCGATGAGGTGAAGATTGTCATCCAGGATGAATCTGCTATTATCAAGCGAGCATTCCCGTACTATGAGGAGGTTCTTATCAAGTTCCTGCAAAGATTGTTCCAGCAATCCATACAGCAGCGTCTTGAAATGGTGCTGGAAAAGGCCAATGAGCTGTCTTCCCTCGCCTTCCTCCGAGCCCTGCAGGCTTCTAGGGGGTACATTACAGCTTTGGTGGACGATCTCAAATCCCATGGTCTGACGGAAGCACCAGAGCCAGTTACCTCTCAGATCGCGGCGGTGCTGGATCAACAACTCGAAGATCTCTTCGTGCCCTACTTCGTCGGATCCTCGTATATTGAACGGGAAAAGAAGAATTTGGAGGAGTTGTACTCATCCCTGCTTCTCAAATTCACTGCCTATCACGAGCGGCGCCGCAAGATGCCCACGAGCTACTTTGGTTCTTTAGCCCAACGAGGCAAAGAATTTGCCGCGTCTACACGCGATGCGTACATGGACCGTCTCGACAGCACCGATTTGCCACCCGCCCAGAAGGCCATGTTGATGAGGATTGCCGGCGTCAAGGAGGAGCAGATGGACAAAAAGGATATCGAAACTACGGAAGAAGACGGGAGGTTGTCGTTGGCGGTTGCCAAGCGTATGCTCAAGTGGCTGGCCGAAGGCGTAGGGCGAGGCCTGGAACTCTCACCCCCAACTGATACACCAAAAGACGTTCAAAACCTGCTTAATCTCCTGCTCACCCACATGGGCGAGATGTATCTGGAAACGGCTCTCGATGCGTGCGTAATCCCCTCTATCTCATACCTGATTTCGCAAACCCAATCTTTCGATCAGCACTTGAAAGAATGTCACATATTTCCATAACTAACGCATAAATCTAGGGCATCCGAACATGCTGCCTCGCAGGAAAACTCCAAAACACCTCCGGATCTCACCCACCTTCCAGCTCTCTCCACTATAACCACCATTCTGCACCTCCTCCAAACCACGACCTCCACCATCCTCGTCCCCCTCGCCACCCCCAACCTAACCATCCGCCGCGAAATTGAAAAGTCAATCTCCTCGACCCTCTCAACTCTTGAATCAAAGCTTTCCTCCGTCCTCAACACCACCCTCACTGCTGCCCTCAATCACGTCACCACCCTCCTCAAGCAGCAGAAAAAAACCGATTACCGCCCCAAAGAAGACAACATGGACGAAGTCCTCATGATGTCATCCTCCGACGCCTGCCAAGCCGTCTGCGCCTTCCTCACACGCGCCGCATCCCAGGCTTCCGCAGCCCTTACCGGCCGCAACCTCACCCTCTTCCTCGCCGAGCTCGCCCGCGGTCTCCGCGGCCTCATCCTTGGTCACCTCCTGCGTTTTACCTTCTCCATCATCGGCGGCATCACCGTCTCCAAGGATATGAACCGCTATGTCGATCTCGTACGTGGCTGGCCAACGGGCGAAGATTTAGAGGAGGGTAGTATGGACGTGTTGGTCGATGTTTCTCAGCTTTTTATGCTCCAAGGACAGCATTTGAGAGAGAAGCTGAGTGGGCGGTCTGGAGCGGAATTGGTCGAGTTGAAGGGCTTCGTGGCCAGGAGAGAGGATGTGGGCAGTGTCGAAGTCCAGGCTGCGCTTATGAGTGTTTAGTGTTCTTTTTCTCTTGCCGTTAGCGATCAATCATGACGGAGCTCACGATTACCCCCTGGCCGGCCCATTAACCAACATGCATCTTACTTATTTATCGTAAACGTGAATTCCCTTGGTTTTCATCTCGTAAACTGTGCCAAGAAACAATTTCTCACACTGGGGTTATTGCCAACCAGTCACCCCCTCAACTTTCTTGCTGGCAAACCCAACCTGGTCAAAGCCTCCACCCCATCCTTATACATCCATCCCCATATGTTTTTCCCAATCACTCAGAAGTCCACTCATTTTTATAGCGTTATCTCCCACTTAACCTTCTTTAACATCAACAGTGGCCCTGGAATCTCCCTCTCCATCTTCTTCGCCTTCTCCAAACTATACTTCGCTCGACACTCCTCAGCACTGATCTCTCCTTTCCCCAACCACATCAACGCGCCGTGAACCGCTCTTTCCCAATTAACTCCGTGATTGGCACGCGACAGTCCACTGTAATGTCCATTGTAATAGGCATAATATGGCAACACCAGCGTCTTGAGGCCCGGTAAATCGACGTTCCCCCGGTTCCAGCGCGTCGGCCAGACCAGTCCCGCGATATTTCCGCTTCCATCAGCGTCCATGATCTTGGCGCGACAGCGCCGCAAAGTAGAAGAAGCGTAGATCGAAGAAGGTCCAACACAGCTCTCCACATACCGCGCGAAATCGTAGTCGAGCCGTATACTCGTAATCGAACATCGCTGCACGTCGCTCAACCGCTCCAACAACCCGTTCAACGGTCCAGGCTTCGCCTGGCTATACATTTTGCTGTACATGAAGGCACCCCTCGATCTGAAACTCGGAATGTCGTCTTCCTGCATGATATTGTTCAACGCGAAGGGGAGCGCTTCCGTTTCCGCCCGGATCTGCCGGCACGTCTGGGTTAGGGCGAGCGGGTGGTGCTCGCGGGTCGATTCGGGGTTGAGCTCGTTGTAGGGGAGGTTGTAGGCGCGTAGGACCGGGTGCAGCATGGTGATGGAGGAGGAGTTGGCGTAGGTGGGGGAGACGGTGAGTTGTTTGTTGCCCAGGACGAGGATGTAGATCATGGTGCGGATTTCGGGGGGGAGGGTGAGGAGGTGGCATGGTTCGGTGGTGGTGGTGGTTTTGGTTGGGGGGTTGGTTGGGGTCATGGTGGTTGTTGTGGGTGGAGTGGAGGGGGGTGGTGAGGATAGGGTTGGGGTTGGGGAGATGGAGGTTTGGAGTTGGAGAGGTGTAGGGTTTCGGTGGTAGACTGTACGGGCGTTAAATGGTTGCACCCTTATTTACGAGAAGGACGCACGTAGGTGGACTTGTATATGTACCTTTTTTTTGCGGACTGGGGCGTAGCTAAAAATTATTATTTCGTTCTACTTCCGATCTTTGCGATTTGGCCTAATCCACTGCTTCGTCCATAATTAATAATAGCTGTGTTAGCGTCATAGCGACTCCGAAAACCAATTATATCGTGAGTGATTCATAAAGTACTTAGCTTGGAGTAACTGAGAAAGATAAAAGAGATTGAAGCTAATATTGTTGTTCAATTATCAACTGATGGTACTTCTGGCTCTACTAGAATTAGTATCGCTGTGTTGTCGTGATGGTTCAGTTATCGTTACCGATTTGTAGAATACTTGTGTGTGGTAGTCTAAGTGTCTCTGACTAGATTTGAATAAATCACTCTATGCTACTGTCGCCTCCTCTTGATCGTTTCTAGCTTTCAAATGAAGCTGCATTTTACATAATCATTTCACGCGGCTGGTTTTAGTAAGAACGAGACAAATGATTTCCTAGATAAGAAATCGTGGCGGTAACGTACACTCGAGCCTGGATCTTTGATGAAGCCTACAAAACGACGTTCCAGGTGTCCCGTTGCACACCTACTCTTGACCCAAGCTCACCAGGAAAAGCGAATCGCTTATCGGTCACATCGAATCCCCTTGGACAAAGTCCTGCAAAAGCCAAAGTTCCCACTAGCGCAGTATGCCATATCCGCTCCACGTGCCGTGCGGCGATGCCAGTGAAGACCAGTGTGATATTTCTCAGTCCTCTAAGCGCAATATCGCCGTCCCGAAAACTTTCGAAACATTCCTCCGGAAACCTTGTATTCTCATTGATGAAATAAGGTAAAACGAGGTCATACCCAGCTCCTATCTTTTGATAAGACGTCGCAGTACTGTCGAGGTTTTGAAACATCAAGATCTGGACCTCCAAGTTTTCAATCGCCGCGATTTGCTCTTCACTGAACCGTCGAAGAATATCGTGAAATTGTTTCCTGTAGAGGAGCGTCGCCGGCCCGTCGGAGTGTTCATGAATCACATGTGAAATGGCGCTCCACGTAGTCGCACGAAACGGCAGGAGGCGAGTTTCCGCGTACATCTGTCGGCAAACCAGCATGAAGGCGAATTGTCGGGTGGTGGTTTTCCATCTCTTCCCTTCTCGTCTGACGATGCGGAGAAATGCGCTGTCGGTTCCGCTGCTTTTCTGACACCGGAATTCGACGCGTTCGAGGAAGCATCTGTAGATTCTGTTGCGGATTTCCCCAGGGAGTCGTAGGAAAGGGGAGTTTGCAATATTGTTCTCTGTCTTCAAGTCCGCCGCCAATTTTGCTCCTACGGTAGACTCATATGTTCGTGTCATAGTGTTGATTGGGTTGAAATTTTCCAGATATGAAGGAAGATGGTGGTGGGACGACAACTGCGATCGTGCAAAGAGGGTTGATGTACGGTGGTTTCACGGCCTAATAATAGCGCGCCGAGTAGAATTGAATTGTGATTGGACCAGGTCTGACACAACACAAGGCTTGAAAACAGTGGTGCTACGCGATTTTAAGAGTTTTGCAATACTTTTAATTTATGAATTGAATGGTAGGAAATCGCAGGGCACAATCAATGTCGAGACTAGCAGCGACCGGGGTTTTCCGTCTTGAGGAGGTTTTCATCTTCTTGCGACAGTGTGTAAAAATTCGCAACGTCAAAATCATCAAGTATACCTGGTTCGGATTTGGAAGCATTTCTGGTGATGGCGGTGTTTCAGAACTCAGCTCACTAAGGTGATGGGCTAGATGTACCTATTTTGCGCGTGTAAAGTTGGAGATTTCGGCAGGGGTGGTCATTAGCCTTAAGACCGTCGTGGGACGTGCTGCTTGATGTAGACTCTGAAGAAAAGATAGATCTGTCCCAGAAACGTGCATGTTGAGTTCATGCCGCCTGATCCTGGTAGGGCCATATTCGTGAATGTAAAGCTTTTTGAGACTCGGATTCAGCCACATCCACGAACATTTCTTTCACAGCGTGGTTGACACGCAAAGCCTGCTCGTAATCTTCTCGCAGAACCATGCCGCCTAATGGGATTAAGTCGTCGTTCTGGAGCTGATGTAAAACTTCCCCAAGGCCTTCTACAAGTTCCAATTCGCTGCTGTGAAGCTGCAGTTCGGCCTCGGTAAAACGGATAGGACAAGGGACTTTTGCTGGTGCAATCTCTCTCCATCGGGCCGCTATGTGAATCAGTGCTTGGCGGAAAGAAAATAGATCACCTCGGCTCCAGGAACCACAGACCAAGGAGACAGGCTGGGTAATAAGGGCACGATTGGAGATGTTCTTCGAGGCCCACCGTTGCTCATTTTTCAGCGCACTCAGGTTCTGGTAATTATTGAGTAAGCTTGTAGTCGATTTTCCTAATTCTTTGTGCTCTGACGTAGCATCCAGACATTTGTCGGCGGAATGAGAGTTGACCGGTATAAGCATACGTGGGGTATGATGTTGAAGGAAAGGCTCTGACGCCGAGGCAGACTGCCAATCGATTATGGAAGTTATGTTCTTCGTGTCCGGATCAACGAATATATTATTTAGATGAAGATCCGGATGCGAGAGCGATGTTCGGAATGAACCGGGCGATAGGTATGGGACAAGTTGAAGATATCGTTCTATCAGCGAAACGTACTCATTGGGAGAGACGGGCGTTTCGAGAGATCTGTAAGGATCTAATCGAGGTTTTGCAAACTGCTTTGCCCACTGTAATTCGTTGATACCCATCGCGGCCATATAGGATAGAGGACTAGTCCCTAAGCAGATCAGCGAAAACCTCTCTATACACAGTGCTAAAACCTTACATGGGCCTCGATCCAAGTTCATACTCGCTCTTTCGCCTTCCCATAGTCTCGCTTCTGTCAATGGTCCAAGCGCAAAGCTCTCTGTTGTCGCGGGATCGAGAGACTGCGCAGAGCCGGTCGATGGTACAATCTCAGCTTCCAGATCATGAAAAGGAAGACCCTTCTTCTTTAAATCGTTCTTATAGTAGATGCAGCCGTGTCTCCGAAATGAAATTGACGTCATATTTGTCTCGAAGTCGACTAGCTGAGCCACAAGATTAAGTTGTGGCTCAGTTTCCCACTGATGCCAAAGGCTCCCCAGTGGTCTCCCTCTTGCTTTCTCCTCAATAATATATTCTGCACCAACGGGATTGAGCGGGTTAAGGCAGTATGTGTATATACGCGGGATGGGCAGGTTGAGAAGCGTACGCGCCTATTGAAAAGGAAGAGCCGTTAGAGCATTTAGGGCCAACAACAGCGACGGTCTACATACAAA
The DNA here is from genome assembly GCA_023627715.1 of Periconia sp. R9002. Lineage (NCBI taxonomy): Eukaryota > Fungi > Ascomycota > Dothideomycetes > Pleosporales > Periconiaceae > Periconia > Periconia sp. R9002. Next base: position 73,243 of record JAMAHW010000033.1, on the reverse strand, counting down.
ATGTCGGGTGGCGACCTCAGAGGCAGTGGTATAGAAAGTTGGACCAGCGTTGGGATTGGGAATCTTGGCGATGACCTCTGCTCCATTGTCCATAGTTAGGAGGAATACCTTGTTGTATTGACCCTCAATGCATTTCAGCAGCTTGATACTTAGGCTCATGCGAGTATTAGACGAGACTACACAATGCTGCTGCTGCTTTGGGATCAAGCTTCGCATAGTATTACGAAATCTCACAAGAGGTAGCACCATCGCCGACAGCTGCGAGCGCGGCATCTACAAGCGCTGAGACATTGAATTTGCGATACCGTATTGCAAGGTTTCTAGTGTCGTCGCATCTTGCCATCGTCAGCCTCATCTACTATGCTGAAATTTCGGCGCATACAGCCAGCGGTATCGAGTGTGTCTATAGAGCTCTTCTTCTGATATCTCTTCTTCTATTTTACAAGATGAGCAAAGTTACATCTTCACCTCGGACGGTGCATCGACTAGCGTACCTGAACCGTCATCTTTCTGCTTCCGTAACGCGGGTATCGTTGTGCCCAAGGTCCTGTGTCGGCCTCGCCGCTGGTTAAGGCGGAGCTCATTTCTTGGAGTAACCGTTAGCGTGGACCTTAATCCTGGCAACCAGGAAGTGTGAAGATGGAATCGCATTGCAATGGGTTATTGACAATACCACACGAAGTCGCAACTTGAGGATGGTCCAGCGTTCTTAGCCACTAAGCCTAAAAGGGTATAGCCATGCAGGTAGGGGTCATTTCTACATCAAATATTGAACATTTACATCAATAATAGGTATCTGTCCTTTTTGTTTTCCGTTTTTATGTGTTTGATATATATTCCTCCTCCTTTTTGTATTGGGCAGAGATAGCCCTTAGTACTATGGTGCTATAAACTATCTACCACTGATAATAGGTATCAATGATAATTTTGAAAGTGATTGGTTTATGAAAAAGCATAAGATGTAACAGGAAATTTTTACGGATAGAAACCACATCACACCGGCCAGAGAATCTGAAGGTTTTGTAGAGCCCGAAATTCATGAAACGACACATCAAGCTGACTCGGCTTGATGAACCCGCGAGAAGCAGACGGTAGAACGATACGACGAGGAGAGCATTAAAAAGCTGTCTGAGCTTTTCGTGTTCTGAATAATGTATTCCACAAGTTTTCTGTACTATCTAGAGCACTTGAGGTTTGCTATCCGTACATTTGATGGAAACAAATCTCTCGGTTCCTTGTGAAACGTCAAGCTAAATGAGATCCATAGTGCTTGTTAATTGGCACATACAATCGAATAGAAAGACATGTCCCCAAACAGGCCAAAACGACCTCCTCTCGACACATAACTATGAATCGACCTCCCGCAGTTCCATCATCCTTTCCTATCAGATTGACGTGAGCTGCCAAACCGTCTATAATCCCTGACGACGACTTGAGAAGGAAATCTACCGGAAGAAATGGAACATTGAACGCGTATGGAGGCGGCAGCGGCCGTAACTTGCCCAGTTTTCAGTGATACCCGCAGAGGTGACAGTTGCCAGGTTGGGGAGCAGTCGCTTCATCTCATGATAAGGAGTCTGGCCCTTCCACCTCTTCCTGTCACGTAGCTTCATCTTTTGAAAGTGCGAGAAGTCAGGGAGCTCAAGCTTTGTAATGTGCTCCCGAAAGGCAGGCCGCATGTAGTTCAAGGCACTATTGGCGAACATAACGGTATTGACACGAAACAAGCTCTCTTTATATGGCAAGAGTGCAGTTTCTTCGTAGACCTGACGGCAAGTGCGCAGAAGCGAAAGAGCGTTTGCCTGACCGTCTACAGCGACAAAACGCTTGCGCCGACCACGTTTCGTATTTTCGAAGACGATGTCTCTAAAGATCGCCGTCCAGATCATGTTGCGGAGCTCGGCAGGGAGACGGAGAAGTGGAGACGCATCCTTGTTGGTTTGTATTCTTCAGTGGAAAGTCATCAGTTCAAATTCTACATTGATCTGTATCAAAGCGGGATACTAACAGAGTTGCTTGCGCCGCGGTCTTAGGTGCAACATTCAACAAGCCGTTCTTGTGCAGGTGGTAACCACGAACGGATTGTGGGGTATAGTCGAAGGCGACTTTGGCCTTCCTCTTTAGGCCCCGAGATGCCATAGATAGGTTCGTCGATCGTAGCCACAAACTAGAGTGGTGTCAAATGATGGTTGAATGGCGGGTGTGGTAAAGTTGGGACGCGACAGAGCTTTCCCAGGCGCTCAAATAGGGCTTGACTTGCTCGCTTAATGTTGCCTTACGCAGCACGCTTGAATCAAGTTAGAGTATGTTAAAATATGGCCTATCTATTGAGGCAGCATTTTCCTCTGAACAGTTGTGTGTGGCGAGATATGATTCGCTTGGAACCGGCTGGAGCATCGAATGGGCGGCAAAGGATCAAACAAAAGACAAGAGAGACTGTGACAAATAATGATACCATCAAATGAGATAGAAATATAGATTTTTACAATTTAGGACTTCATTCTGAGAATACTTTGCTGAGGTTTCCGCAAAGCCGCCACTGAGTCGCCGTTCGCCCGGGATGGGCAGATTTATCACCACTACATCTCACAACGCCACAAGTCAAGAATTTATGGGGCGATAGCACACAGTCAAAGAAGCTAAGTGAAATCTCTAACACAGCACGCACATCACAGCTCAGGAAAACCCACATTTAAGAATGAGCCGTGACTCATCAACGAGACATAAAAGCTGCCTGAGCAGGACGAGACAGTGTAGTACGAATGTGTCCTTGACATGAAAACAACTTGCCAAGATAGTGAGTAAACAACCAGCGAGTATTGATGAGGACGATAAGAACTGCCTTCGCGCGAATACCTTTCGTACGGTCTGTGGCTAAGATCACATTCGATCAGTCAGCGAATCCTTTCCCTTGGGACTAATCAGTCCGCGACAGGTTTGTGGACTTCATGAATGCTCGATTAGACATCAAACTGTTATACTAGAAACCGTGCACCGCGCATATAAACATTGGAGTCCCCAAGCAAAGTCCAAATACGGGTGCTGGGAGCGCGTTCAAGTCTGACAAGTGTCGAGACCAGATATTGGACTGTTTGAGTAAAGCGATCAATTCACCATGTAGAATCACGCGGTAGAATAGCTGAACATATTGAAAAATTTGCAGCGACTCTTCTGCTTCAAAGCTAGCTCTAGGACTAGTAGCGTACGGTAAAGTAGTAGGTTCGCTATTGGTGAGGATTAAACAAAGAATAGTTCCCAATTAAAAATACTTTATCATCACTGTGACCGACCGCAGTGTGACACCACATGGCGACTAGCAGAGACTTATGCAAATGAAAAGTTGTTTCACCATACAGCTTTTGGAGCCTAGTCCATCAGCGTCATTTAGCTATAATTACGAAATACATGCCACTAGTACGGCCGAACGTAATAAGCTCCAGGCTCCCTGAGACGATATGCAGCCACGTATGCCACTAGACTATGATCTCCTGGTAAATATCAAAGTGGTGATTCGATTAAATAAAATCCGAATCCAACCATATGCTGCCGTACTCATCTTCCATTCGTGAAACCCATTTGAGAGGCAATCCTCCATGCCCACAAAACTTGTCAATCCAATCGTGCGTAATTTGTACCGAATGCAGTCGGAAGCGAATCTGCGCATTGGAATACTTGTACTTGAGCCGTGAAACCAGTTGTTGGTCTGGTACCAGAGGGTTGCGACTATCTCGTAAACCATGTACAGCTTGCCGCTGGCTCCAGCTATCTAGCCGCAACGATATGTGGGTAATGCTTGGAAAACTCTGTGTCCAGTCATTCAGTGACAACGCTCTAAGGGGATCATTAACACCAGCAATCATTTCATATGGAAGGTCGAGTTGTTTGATGTGGCGGCGAAGAGGGATCTTGATCTTCCGTAAAGCCTTGCAAAAATTGTTGATACCGTAGTAAAATTCATCATCGCATTGAAAGACATTTTCTTCATACGGCATCAACGCTGTTTCCGAGTAGATCTCGCGGGATACACGAAGTAGAGCGAAGTCATTTATATCTCCAGTCGTTGTCGCAAAGAACGTTCGGTGCTCCCAAGATTTTGGTTTTATGGTCTTGTTGCCTAGAACTTCTTTCCAAATCATGTCGCGAATCTCCCGTGGAAGGCGAAGTAGTGGCGAGGACCGTCGATTCCTATCAACCCTATGTTTTCTTTCTTAGCATGACATCGAACCATGACTTGCACTGGAAAAAGCCGACAGAAAACTTACAGTTCAATGTAGTCTCCTTCTGGAGTGACGTTCAAAAGACCACTCTCGTAACGACGGCTCAGCACGTCGAACCCGCGGGCGAGTCGCTTGGCGCCATGTTGATTGTCCTTGTCGGGGATTTTTCGCTTCGACCGACGCAGCTCCATCGTTGCTGGTGATTCAACCGATTGATATTGAAGGGGAGTGGTGGAGGTGGTTATGGCGCTGAAGCTCCTTATATACGTTAGATAGAAAGCTTAGGTAGCTGCACATGTGCTCTACATTGATAGTCTGTGCGCGACTTCCGAGTGTGGAAGTGGTGAGACATGGAAGTTGCCAATGAGGGGAAGTCACGTGACGTTATCAAAGAGGCACATCCATCAAATATTTGCTGTGGAGATACAACTGTCCTTCAACCCACTATAGATCCCCAATTAATTGCATATTGATCGTGCTCCAAATCGACCTGTCTAACGGCATTGCTGTGCAGTTGCTTTCTCTAGGATTGATTTAGCTTGAGGTTTGTTGTTTGACGTGTTTAGATATCGTGCTTGATCACAATCTATCTATTTGATTCAAACACGGGTCACACAGATAAATTGATGTGTAACCATGTAGTTTTTATTGTATTAATCAATGAGGGGACGGTCAGCGCATACACTGTGGGTGGACAGTGATGTGAATTGAATTATTTCCCTAAGGGCCAGATGAGAACCCTAGATGTGCTTTTGCTGCACTTCGGCCAATTTTTGGTTACGCTTCAATCCTGATGTATAGAAGTTTTCACCAATACTCTTCTCATGCATCCTAGTATTTCAATGATCTTTGCCGCCAGTGCAGGTGTTGATGTGACCAAGACATTCGATGATTTAACACACATCAGGAACCCCTCGCGTTTCCAGTCTTCTGTCTAAATACCATATTGGGCACTTGAGTATCAAGCCTGATTTTTGTCCCGCAGAGCTTAACTATTCTTACTACATTTTGTACAGTTATCTGCGCAACAAAGTTGAAAAATTCACACTTTCATCCGACACCACCGTCATTGTACTCCGGCGTACCAAAGATCATTTTAAAAAAGGTAATACTCTATCCATCCCAGGAATCTGTTCACAGACCCGAACTTCGAAGCACTCCTGTTCAGATGCGACGGCAAAACTTGGGTCACATTGTCTCTAGCGACTCTTTCTTTATGCTGGAAATATATATATATATATATATATATTACGAGAGCTATACCAATTGTTCGAACAGTTTCGACTTTCGATAGCCAACACGGGAACAACCCGTCTGCCGCGCATGTCCTAGTTCATCGTTGACAAGATGTCCACTAGCTGAGTATGATTTCAGGCAAGTATGGCAACAAACGGAAAGCAAACCCAACTCCAGCCTCCACGTGTACAATGTGAATTTATCACGCTTTTCATAGCAATTGTTCAAGCAACAACACCGCGGACGCCGTTCATGCCCTCTCTCGCCACACGGTTGGCGCCGCGCTTACCCGGAACCATACTACAGTAAACAGTTGTCCATACTCGGGGATTACAATTTTATCAGTTTCTGATAAGGATGCTCATTGCTCATTGGAGGAACGGTTGGACTAGATAGAAAGATGGACTTTTGAAATCATGACGATTCTGCCTTCGCTTGAGGCCCTTCCATTTTTAGTTTTTTGCCTAATGCGATGTTTAGCGTCACTGGCCGCATTCCAATTTCTAACAACGTAGCAATGATGCTGGGATTCATTTGTTGATACGAATACGGTAGATCGGTTCTACAGCCAAATTCGAATTAGCCAAGCATCTTAGCCCGACTCCGCAAGGACGGCGGATCGGCCCCACAGCCTTAGCTTCCTAGCAGATTCATAGCGTAGCTTGTAATAACGCATAAATGATGCCGGAATTGCGAAATTCTTCAAGCACTGTGATGCCGTTCTTGCGCATCCTGAATAATGTCCCCAGAGAGTGATGTTTTATTTGCGAAATCATGAATAATGTCGCAAGGCAAACGTCTATATAATGTTTTCCTTTCTCATCGCTGCAGTTGCACTTCTCGAGTATACAATAAACCATAATTACTCTGAAATCTGAGTACTCTCAAGCTCACCAGTCCCAATCTTACGATCTTCATCCTTTGCAATCAATCTCAGAATCCCATAAGCAAACCAATATGGCAGAAGTAGCGAGGTCAGTATTATATGTGTTCTGTCATTTTGCTTAGCATCTAACGTATACCCAAAGTCCAGTGTTTACTACGGCATACAAGCCCCATCCCACTGAGAAGATGAAGGCGGCTCTTTGGACAGGCGCAGAATCGATTGAACTGGGTGAAGTGGCCAAACCCACCATTACTGCTCCTAAAGATGCCATCGTCCACATCACCGATTGCACCATCTGTGGTTCGGACCTTCATATGTATGCCGGTGATCTCAACAAAGTCATGGAGAAAGGGTTAATCATGGGCCACGAGGCTATTGGAATAGTTGACGAGGTTGGACCTGAAGTCGAGAACTTGAAGAAGGGAGACCGGGTGATTATACTGCCGGTCATCGCGTGCGGCTCTTGCTTCTACTGCAAGCGAAAGGAGTTCTCTCTCTGCGACAATACCAACCCGTCGAAAGAGCTGGAGCAGATGTACGGGCATCGCCTATCCGGAATCTTTGGCTATTCTCTGGTCACCGGAGGGTATCCTGGCGACCAGGCCGAATACTGCCGCGTGCCTAATGCAGACCTCACTTGCGTCAAGGCCCCACACGACATCGACGCTAAGAAACTGGTTGCTCTTGCGGATGTAACTCCTACTGCTTGGCATGGAAATGAGCTTGCGGAAGTTGGTGAAGGCGACGTCGTTGGCGTCTGGGGCTGCGGTGCAGTCGGTCTCTCCATCCAGCGCTTAGCCAAGCTTCGTGGAGCGAGCAAAGTTTATGCAGTCGACAAAGACGCGCACCGCCTCGCGATCGCAGAATCCTATGGCATGATTCCGGTCAACGTGGAAGAGCATCCTGATCCTGCGGAATACATCCTGTCTGTTGAACCCAACGGCTTGGATCGTGGAATCGAGGCGAGTGGTTTCAGGAGTACGAACTCAATTACTCATGCTACTATGAGGAAGCTAGGCCTCGAGGGAGACAGCTCAGATACTGCCAGTGCTGTAATCAAGGCTACCCGGAAGGGCGGAAACGTTGCCTTGATTGGCGACTTCTTCTTCGAAACCAATCAGTTTCCAATTGGAATGTTGATGGAAAAAGCCATCACTCTGCGTGGCGGTCAGCTTTACGCTCAAAAGGTAAAGCATGATGAACCCCGTCTGCAACAGGCCGAAATACAACGAACGCACAGAAACTTCCTTGTCACTCATAGCCCACCGTTGGTCCAGAAACAGAACATTACTAACACCTGTTGTATTAGTACTTCCCGTTCCTACTTGATTTAGTCGTTGAAGGCAAATACGACCCTTCTTTCGTCTTTACGCACGAAGGTACGTTGAATTCAGTGACATATCTTGTATATGTCTCTACTAAGTATCAAACCATCTGAGACTGACCTATTTTGTCCAGAAAATTTCGAAAACATTTCGGGTAGCTACGATGCCTTCTTCCACCACAAAACTCCTGGGGGAATGAAAGTGTGTCTCACAACGGCTTTTGGTAGGGCCCAGAGGAAGGGTAGATCTTAATTGTATGTCTAAATGTACATATGTGCCTATTTAGGTGCACACAGTAGCTACTGCATGTATGGCGAGCTTTTATGTAATATTATGGGTTCACGTGAGTCTTGCTACTGTCTTCCAAAGTACTTCCTGATGTACCCTTGATGGTAATACTCTGTTGTAAACTGTCCTTTATGTATGCTAAAGGTGTAATCACATCACGTGGTGTTTTGTTGTAGACCCGAGTTCCAATTCCATGTAGAAATAAAGATACTTTTCAATAATCTCTTTTTGGAGCGCAGCTTGACCACAGGCAAGATTCATAACCTCTTGAGTAATTGCTATCCGTCAAAAAAATGCAGAGTGCTTCATACATCGCGAGCTTGGGATTGGTGGACACGGAATACAATTGTCTGAGAAAGGTACTTGTGGGAAGTCCGGAGCTGAAATTGAAATGGTAAGGCAGAGTTGCTTCCCCTTCTCTAGAAATTTCTTACTGAACTGATACACTGCGATACCAGAAGCGTCAACACATGAAACTCATTTACACTGAAGAAGTTCGTGATCGATCCAAAGCGGAGAAATGAGATAAAGATGAAATGCTTTGTGTTTTCACTCGTGAGAAATTTCTGGTAATCTGTTCCATCATCGTTTTATTTTTGACGCCAGGCTTTCGCCCCAAACCCATTCATAAAACCCCACCTGCAGTGCCAAGACAATGCAAAGGGGCTGTGAAACTCGATATCTGTATTCCACCAATTTTTTTATCAGCCTGGCGACCACGCGCGATTGAATGAGAAGTTCGAGGGAACTATTGACAAAAAACGACGTTCACCTTATCTTCCTTCCTTCGGGGATTATGTATTTGAGTAGTCCGCTAACGTGGCTGTGGGACCACACACCCTGCGTGAACGAGTGATACATGCCTGCGAATCAGGAATTTGAGGCCATGTGCCTGATTTTGCGCCAGGAGGGTTATCGGCTTTTCGCAACATTTAAATGTAAAGAAAGACGGAGTCACAATCAGGAGTCAAACAGTTCACTGGAAGTGCGACGAACTAATGTATGCTCACGGCGTTGCCTTTATCGTATATCCGCCCCCATGGTGGGGGGCTTGCAGCAAAGTCGCACATACTACCTCGCATGCCCATGTAGTTGTATTGCGGAGGTAAAAGTCTCATAGGTACAGGCTAAAATATATAATAACTTTGTTGGGAATTTGCATCGCCACGCTCAACGGCTTCATTGCTGCACGATGTCCGAGAGCACAAAATCTGACCCCAGGCACCATGCGAACACAGTAATGGGGATTGAAGACACCGGCTCCGGTAATCCATTAACCCGCAACCTAGACCAAATGGAATCCTCATTCAGTAAGTCAACCGTTACTATTGGAAGACGAGCCTACCAAGGATCCCTGTATCCAAAAATATATCATTGTTTTTGTCTAATCATGATATAGGAAAGCATCGAGACCTCAGACTGATCATTAACTGGAAATGGGAGATATTTGCTTGCGCCGGAAGTGTGCTCACCTTTATCTTAACTCTTCTTTTCCTACATCTTTTTGATGGCAAAGCTCAGCCTGAATGGCCTAACGGAATTACGCTCAACTCAGTGATGTCTGGGCTAAGCATGGCTATCAAAGCTCTGTTGATGGTGCCCGTGGCTGAATGCATCAGCCAACTCATGTGGGTCAGCTACTCAACCTGCCCTCAGCCTCTAGAGGGGATCGCAAAGTACGACGCAGCTAGTCGCGGGTCGTGGGGCTCTATTGATTTGATTTGGACAAGGAAAGCAAGGTAAATTGCATTGAAATGATGTGGCTGTGTATCGCGGCTTAGCGGCTTTCTAATATTGATTCAGGGATTTGGTCTGCATAGGAGCAATGCTTACACTCTTATCAACTGGAATCGACCCCACTATGCAGCAAACACTTGCCATCAGAACCCGCGTCGCCAACAACCAGACTCACCCAGCTTGGATACCGCGTGCTAAATCTTTTCAAAATTTTGGAGTTCCCTCGATATCAGAAAACTCCACCCGGTCAGACCTGAACATCTTGGCACTTCTATACGGGGGTTTATTTGACGTGGGCCCGCTCAATTCTACCCCTTTCCTAGATGTGGTACCGACGTGCCCTACAGGGAACTGTACCTTCCCCGTATTTACCTCACTAGCAATCTGTCATCGGTGTAAGAAAATGAACGCGGCAGTCAAAACGAAATGCGGCAATGAACCATATGACCTTGCCCCTATCGGCAAATTCAACTTATGCACATCTAATTGGACAGACAAAAGCCACGCAAACACATCACTTTACATCCAACAAATTCTTCCAGATCATCCGGAACAAGCAAATGGGATCTCAAATCTACGTCGGACGGTTGCGTGCGTGAGCAAAGCTGCTAAATTCACCCATAAAGGAGATATTCTTAACATAAACGTGCTCACGGGGGAAACGAAACCAAACAAGAAATTGTTTGAAATTGCCACTTCATGCACACTGTCCTTCTGCAGTAAGCGATACGAGGCTTCTGTTATTCGTGGAAAACTCCAGGAGAAGGTTACTAGATCTGAAACACCAAACAATGTCCAATCAACATCATCATCATTTCCCTTTTACAAGGAATATTATTCTTGGAAAGACTCTGAAGGACGGAAGTTTATGGTCTATGCAAAAGCAGTAGAGGACTTTTCCAAATGGCTTGCAACATTTCTCACATTCGAAGACAACGAACGTCTGAGCCGCGTTCAACATCTTCAAATCACTGCTAATCGGACGGCGGTAATCACGAAGCCAGACTCTACCACTTTGAAATCTTTCACTGTGTCACCTGCCGAGGAAGGCATGATAACATTATTCACGAAGGAAAACGCGGGACCTATCATCGAAGCGATCGCAAAGGGACTGTCAACATACGTACGGTCCCAAAAGAACCAATCCAAATTTTCATCCAATGGAACTGAACCAGCTGCAAGATCCTCATCTGCGGTCGGCTTTGTAAAAGGGGTTGCACATAACCTTGAAGTATTTGTTGCGGTTCAGTGGGCCTGGCTTGCTTTCCCATGTGCTCATTTGGTTTTGACATGGTGTTTCTTCATAATGGTCGTCATCTACTCGAGAAAGAATAATGTGTCCATCTGGAAATCTTCTCCCCTGGCACTACTTTACCATGGCCTGGACGACGATACTGTACAAGATCTAAGAGGTGCGGTCGAAGTCAATGACATGGAGCATACTGCGCGAAGCATTAGTGTGCAACTCAAGGACTCGGGCTCTGGACTGCATTTGGATCGGTTGGATTGATTGAGGGTGCGCATGTTCCACACTGGTTGTGGTACTTTATATAGAAGACTTTTGCTGTTACGAAAACCTTTTATAACATAGCACATGAGTATTTTGTAAATCATAGTATTGAGGCTATCGCTCTGTTGCTGGACCTCACAGTGGCTTACTAATCAGACATACTGAGAGTTTTCTATTCGTAGCACCGACTACACTAAACTAGTGTACCTCTTTTGTAGATCCCCACCAACCTTCTTCCCATCTCACTCTGTCGCTACACGCATAACCATACCTGCACTCAGTACGCCTTTGATACGCGATGCCTCTTCAAAAGCGCAAAAAACGTGACCTAAGCCATCTCACACAAGAAGAAATCGATGAGTACGCACTAAAGGTTCGCGCACGACATCAGCTCTGGTTCACGTAAAGCGCTTAATGAAATGATCGAACTCAGGCATAACCGTCATATACGATTTCTTATCTTTCATAACGCGGCAACCCAATGGAACTGTCATCGAATCCGGTACTCCAGACAGAAGGAATGGCGAGGCTGCAGCTTTGCGCCTCACCGCTGAGCTCGATCTTCCGACGCCGCGCGTGCACGAAGTGACACAAACGGTGCGCGATGGGGAAGAGGCCACCGAGATTCGCATGGATTTTGTAGAGGGAGTGACTCTTGAGTCTGTGTGGCCGACCATGACCTCAGATGAAAAGCATGACATTTGTCTACAGCTCCGCGACATCCTCAACCGTATGCGTAAAGCCGAATGCCCCCCTGGAACATTAATTGGGTCCTGTGACGGCGGAGCCGTGATGGACGCCCGATCGGTTGGTGTCGCAAAGGGCGGGCCGTTCTCAACTATAGAGCAACTAAACGAGTTTGTTTACGATATCTGGGAACTCACACCCAAACCGGTCCGTGCCGCTCTGCTCAAACATTAGCCAAAAGGCCATCGGTTGGTTCTGACGCACGGGGACATTCATCAAGATAACATCATGGTGAAAGACGGGAGGATCACCGCCTTGATAGACTGGGAGTTTGGTGGATGGTATCCAGAGTATTGGGATTACGTCAAGTTCTGCTTCACAAGCCACGAATATCGTGATTTTGCTGATTTTGTTAACGACATCTTCGAGACGACGTATGACGATGAATTGATATATCATATAGCCTTGGCACGTTTTCAAAAAGGTTAGGGAGCATACAACCAATCCATCGAATACAGTGAGTAATGGTGGCAAGTTTAACTTAGGGCCGTCATGCGAACCGAACTACCTACTACCTAAGATGCTCATCCTTTGCCTGCGTGATCACCTCTGCCATCTCGTCCAATCCTCTGTCCCATGTCTCCCCAACACTGTTATTACTCCGATCTGCATAGTATGGATCCTTTACCTCGATGCGGTAATCCCGGGTCGAGCCTGCAGCGTGCACGATGGCTGGTTCGGATCCGTCACCGAAGTTAAGTGAAAGCAGCGTGTGCCGTTTCTCTGACCAGTCGAGTCCGAGTCCGCCTTTGTATATTCAGATGGTCGCCTCGATAGTTGTGGGAGTGCTGCCCGACATGATATAGTTGTGGAAGTGTTGCCCGAAATGATACTGGATTGTAGTGTGGGTAGTAAGACAATAGTAAAATAGCGCAAAGAAGCAGAGAGAGGGAGAACGATGTTGCAGTTCTTGAAATTCTGAGAGACAAGCACCCATCTGCCATTCTTCTCTATACCATCCCCGACGAACCAGGCAACCGCCAACTCAAACTATAACCGCCAATGCGCTGCACCCGCGAAACACTACGTCTTATGTTGTTTTGGATTCGGGCGGCTACGACGCGCAAACGATGGAGGAGAGATAAGAGGGGCAAGGCTGTCACAGTAAACAGCTCAGCTTACATAGATATTTTCATTGTTGCCTACCTACACGGCTACGCCGTACGGGCGGTTAAATGCTGGAACCGAACCGGTGAAAAGCGAAAGGGAACTTTTCCTTCCCCTCAGATCCAATAGATGTGCTTCACAGCAATATTTGACACAAGTACGGTAAAGTAGGCTCTGCTGTATCAAATTGAGGTCAAAATAAAAAGAAGGGAATGAAAGATAGGCACCCTCGTCGCGCTCTGAAGTGCTCCTCTCCCAATGATTTTTCAACGCAAATCTATTGATTTTATCCACGAAAACGTACTTTTATGTGTACTTGAAGCAAAAGAGTAATATTATTGTTCGTTCATATGTTCTCTTATGAACATTTTACTGGACATTCTGTCTGGTCAGAGTACCCTGGGCACATCAATGATGTAGGTACATTGATACAAACATATCTCGGTAATTTTATGGTACAATATACATCCATTGATTGCATCTATCAACATGCGACACAATGGGATACGTAAGGCATCGCGTGGTTATGAGTTTGTTCTACAGAGGGGTGACACGCCGGAAATTCACATATCGGGAGGACTAATACGTTCTACGAATCAGAAGCTCTACGACCTATGTAGTATGTCTGGTATAATTACTTGATATATAACCTCCCGGCGTGTCATCCCTCTGTTTATACCTAGGTACATATGATGTATGCATTTTTATGATTCGTGATATACCGTCACGTGACTACATACTTCTGCACTTCAGGTGTTGTATGTACCTAACATTGGTGAGTCTTGTAATTTCTAGAGCGGAATTAGCGGAAGGAAGACGGATGATTAAACGATGAAGTAAAAAACGTCATGGCACAAGTAGAAAATAAGCTCTATGCCTTTTTGTGCGAGATGGCCATGCATGTCATGCTGATTAATGCCAGTGGACCATCTGACCAATTACCAATAGGCGAAGAGGTTTTTCTAGAAACATCAATTGACGGATGCAAAGGGATTAGATTCCACCAACAGTCTTCGGATTTACAAAATTATATGAGGGATAGATGCTGAACCTTTCCCATTGGCCAGCACGTGGTTGCGCAGGATCCAGGTTCAAATTAGCAGCCGCCGAACTATGTCATACCCAACGACTCTCATCACCTTCCCAACTTTGACAACATGCGCAAAAAGTCAGTCTGATCGCTTTCTTCTGCGAAAGATGATCCTGTCTTCTTCTTCCATACCCTATAGCTGTTTCTGCCACTTGCGCGATTCGCGACCATGAGTTCGGGCCGTCGCGACGATGGCTCCAACGCTCCCCGCCCACATCCGTACACCAACATCCCCGACAACCCTACCACATCCACCACCTCTACTACCACCACGACGCACCAGGGCCCTACCTATACAACCACCACCAGCCATGTATACGATGGCCAGCGAGGTTCCACGACTACAACCACGAATGCCCCGCCGTCGGGAACCGTGGTGCACCATCCAACCGTGACAACCACCTACCAGATCCCCCTGTCGCAACCACCACCACCTACTTCCGTCCCACACCGACCTTCGAGCATTGGAATTCGTCGATCTGGTGTAAACCAACGCACACAGGTGCCTGCTCCAATAATCCAGACCGATGGCGATACAGGGGGTAGCCGCAGAAGGAGCAGTTCAGAGCCTCAACGCCCTCCCCTGGCTCTGCTCGATCCTCGCGATGATCTCGAGATCCGCCGCCAGCTATCAGCGACACCGCAACCATTGCAGACGCTGCACGAAGGAGAATCCCAAAACTTTGCGCCCACGGTGTCCCAGAAGAACCCCGCGCGCCCAGGCCTTCCGCGACAAGGTTCTGCTTCTGCCTTCAATCTTCGAACCGCGCCGCAAGATGGTCAGGCATCGCGCGATTACGACACCGACTTGGTGGATTTGCTGGACGTTATCGACCCCGAAGTGTCGACCCTCACGACGCTGAACAATGTGCAAAATTCTCTGTTCATCCCCAATCTGGGATGGCTGTACAATCGGCGGCCGACGTACGACTTTGCGCCTTCGCCAACTGATTCGAGCGATGAAGAACAAGGTATGGGTATGGGATATGGGCCCCAAGATTCTCGGCAGCAACTCGGAGAAGCTGCTGAGACGGAGCCAAAAGACGGAGAAGGAAAAGAAGGAGGTGCGCCGCCCCGCCTCACGAGAACAAATACCATCACCTCCGTCATGACAAGCATGGAAGAAGGCCAAGGCCACAACTATGCCGTCCTCCCCCACGGCGCCTCCCTCCCCGGCTGGACCGACGAAGAGAAAGCCATGCTCAACGACCACGTCCGCCACCTCCTCCACTCACGCCGCGAGAAATTCAAGCGCGGCATGCGCGGCTTCCTCCGCTATGTGCGCAAACCCCTCGGATTCCTCGTCACTCTCTACGCCTTCCTTCTCTTCCTCTTCGGCCTGGCCTGGGTCCTCTTCCTTATCGGCTGGGTCAGTGTCGGCGGCCGCCAAGCCTACTTCATCGAAATCTGCGACCAAGTCCTAACAGCCCTCTTCTGCGTCGTGGGTATCGGCATGGCTCCCTGGCGCGCCATCGACACCTACCACATGATCTTCGTCGCAAAGTACGCGCACAAGACCTGGCGCGTGCGCCGCGAGCGCGGCCTCCCAGACCTCAAAGACCACAACGAGCTCCCCCTCTGCACCGACCCGGAGGAAAAAACCGAACGCCCCGATTCCCCAACCGAACTCCCCGTCCTCACGCCCGACGAACAGCAAAAACTCGAATACCACCAGAACAAACTCGCAAACTCACACACCTTCTACAAACCCCACGAAACATACACCCACAACGCCTTCTCCGTGCGTCTCCTCATCGCCATCGTCGTGCTGCTCGACTGCCACTCGCTGTTCCAAATGGCACTCGGTGGCACCACTTGGGGGATTTACTATAAAGACCGGCCTAAAGCCCTCACGGCGGTGATCCTGACGTGCAGTATCTGCTGCAACATCTCGGCGGGCGTCACGATTAGCATTGGCGATCGACGGAGTCGCAAGACGTTGGTTGTCGAGCAGATGTTTCGACAGGGGTTGACGGAGGAGGCGTTGAAGAAGTTGAGGAAGGAGAAGGGATTGGTTGCGAGTGGGGTGGGGAGGAAGAATAAAGGGAAGGGGAAAGGCAAGGGGCAGAGCTCGTAGATGGTGCTGGTCTGTTTGTTTCTTCATTTCCTCGCTGTTTATCGCGGCTTTTATTTCTTCATCCGTATCTTTTTATTGGGGCTTGGCTGGCTGGGTGCTTGCCTGTGTGGTGCGGTGTCGATTAGGAGAATGATGTGTCGTCGTCGTCGTCGTCGTCGTCGTCGGCGCTGCATCACATTATTTATCTATACATACGTACCTAGCTTGAGGTTACTTAACTATACCTAAACCGTCTGGTGTAAATACCTTAAACATACCGTACGAGCAGGATAACCCCACAGAGATATATAATATAGCAGTAATAGAAGAGAAGACGTGACGCATACACTCTTGTAGCGCTTCGGTAGCTGCTTCCGATTATGAGGTAAACGCTGATTAGATATTGAAGACTGTCGACTCTACAGTGATTTTATAAGTGTAGTACATACATAACGTAGATAGGCAAGTTTGGATGTCGAAGATAAAGTAGTGCTGTACTCTGGAGGGGGAGGGGTGGGAAAGGAGAGGAGGATGAAAGCACGGTGTTAAGTACATATATAGCAACATCATAAAATCAGCATCGACAGCGACCTAATATTGGCGAGGTGCCGTGTTCCTATTCATCATCATCGTCAACCTAGACCTTGAGATTCCAAAACACGGCCGGTACTGGAGAACGTTGAATAAAAAGAAGATTGTTTTGGTAGTGGAGCTAAAAGATGGACGTATCAAGGGAAAGTCGACCAGCGAAAGGAAGAAAAAAACTGAATGTTATTTCTTATTGTTGTGGTTTCCTAGTAGCAAGATCGCGTTTTACGCCTTTCGTGTTCTGCCTCATCCCCTTTCATTCGTTATCACGTGCGCAAACAGTTGCCTGTGTGTCCGTCCCTGGCCGAGGACGTTACTCAGCGTTTCCCCCCTGCCTGTGTTGATGTCCAGGGGAGCAATACTCTGTAATGATCGATTCAAAATTCATGAGACAGTGGCATTTCCGGTGAGTCTCGCTTACGACATCTCAGCTCCAGTTGGTTATATCAGGCTGCCTTCAACAACACCCCACTTTTCCCTCATCCTCATCAGCAATTTTCGACCTGGTTGTCAATGCATAGAGCAATCTATGTGAATGAAATAACTATGTGATAGCCATGAACTATCTACCTTTTCCAGACAGCTGGGAGCTCGCGGCACCATTCGGGATCTGGGCGAATCAGAATCGCACAATTCAACAACTGAAGGACGGCCACCTTGATCCGAGTTTGACAAATAAAGACGGTCAAACAACGCTGTCTTCGGCTGCAGGAAACGGGTTAGAGGAGATCGTTAAGGTTCTGCTCGACCAAAGCGCCGTTGATTTCAACAAAACGGACAAAGATGGCCGAACGCCCTTATTCTGGGCCGCAGAGCGCGGAAGAAAAGAGATTGCGAAGCTGCTAATCGAAAAGCGAGGCGTCGAACCTGACATTCCAGACGTGCATGGCCAGACCCCTTTATCACGTGCAGCGCAACGTGGATTTGAAGCGATTGTGGACTTAATGCTTGAACTAGGTATAGTTAGAGCAGACAGCAAAGACAAAAATGGATGGACGCCACTTATGTATGCAGTCCAGCACGGTTCGGTTACGGTTGTGAAGACGCTCCTTCACCATGTAGCCGACCCAGACGCTGCAGATAAACAAGGTCGAACGCCTCTGTCCCTGGCTGCAGAGTATGGCAGGATAGAGATAGCAAAACAGTTACTTGAAAAATCTGCAGCACCGAATCGCAAGGATAGCAATGGACGGTCACCAACATCATGGGCCTCTGGATGTGGCCGAAGAAAGATGATGGACCTGTTCCTGCGACATGAAGGCAGCCTCGATTCTATCGATAACGAAGGACATACACCATTGTTTTGGGCAACGAAATGTGGGCACGGAAAGATGGTACAAAAGTTATTGGGAACAAATAAAGTGAACCCGAATCATCAAAACCAGGACGGCCGAACACCATTGTCATGGGCCTCAGAACACGGCATGGAGGAAATTACAAAGAATTTACTTGCACAACCAAGTATTGATCCCAATCTAGCGGATAAGACCGGCCGAACACCATTGGCGTGGGCAGTGGAAGCGGGGAAAGCAAAATTGGTGGCGTTGTTGCTTGAATACGAAGAAATCGAACCCGATACCCGAGACCAAGATGGACGCACACCCTTATCACGAGCTGCAGAGTACGGGAACACTGAGATTATAACAATGCTACTCAAAAAAGGTGGCATCAACCCTAATCAGAAGGACCAAAACGGACGCACGCCTTTGTCATGGGCTGTTTGTTTTCGCCCGACAGCAACAACTTCGCCAGCCAGTCTTCTAAAACAGCGTATTCCAATAGAAGCGTTTCTCAATGCCACTGGTATTGACATAAACATCGAAGATAATAATGGGCGATCGCCACTATGGTGGGCGGCTGACGGCAATCATGAAACAGCAGTCAAGTCATTGCTGAAACAGAAAACTATTGACCCAGCTCCAGTCACTCGGGATGGCCAGACACCCTTATCTCATGCCCTCGAACTCGGTCACAAGAACATTGTGGAAATACTAGCTCCAAAAGACGTATTTACGCTGCATCTTCTGGCCCGGCAAGGAAATTCTTTTCTGGTACGGTCGTGCTTGAAATTCGAGTGCGATATCAATGCTAAGAACAATCTTGATCAAACCCCCTTGCATGTGGCTGCGGAAACACACCATGTTGACATGGCATGGCAGCTGGTATCGAAAAAAGCAAACCTCGACCTTGAAGATGCAGACGGAAGGACACCATTACGATTGGCGGTTCAACACAAGCTTGTAGCGCTTATTCAAATTCTCCTTCAAAATGGAGCAAAGACTACGGGTATCATGGCAGACGAGTGGCGAGAGGCATACATGCAAAAGCCCTCACATGTTGGCTTAGCGTTGTTGCAGAGGTCCGATCGAACAACATCATTATATTTTTCCGAACAGCCCACAGACATGCCGGACCAAGTAGAGCAGATGAGGTGCTTAGTGTAAGTCAAACCGATGCTCACTTCCCAATATGACAGTTAATTGATATTCCTTTTCTTCCCTTCTTCAAGGCTTTTTAGGGACTATTACACTTGGACACTGAGTCTGAATGCGAAAAATACAGCTACTCTTCAACCACCAGAAGGACGCAGTTCCTATAAGATGCGGAAATATGACGAATGTACTAGCGTAGTGGTCGCCGATCGTTACCCAATCGGCAAAAGTTCTGCATCTTTTCAATCATTCCAAATATCTCATTCTTCGTTTTATGGGATATCTTGGACCGTGGCATCCCCTGCAGTAGCGAAAGTCCAGCCAACATGGCAGTTTATGAAGTGTTCCAGTACACTACCATATGGCTGGATTCCCGAAAATGATGCCAATTTTTTCGCACTCTTTCTAAAATTTCTGAAGAAGAACTGGCTCAAGACTTGCAGGGCAGCAGTAGAGCATCTGGACAACCGTGTTGGTACCCGTCCATTTTTCCACAAGCCAACAATGCTGACTTTAATCAAGCGCTTGAAGCAATTAGACGAAAGGGGAAATAATCCGGAACTGATACTCTATCTTGCAGAAGACGCTAAATGCTGGGCTCAGCTCCGCAGTATTCTTCGCGCACAGGTTCATAACATTAACAAACTGGTGTCAGAATATCACGGCTCCTCCAACAAAAATTTCATCCCGAAAGATCTACAAAAGAAGATACGTTCTTTTGATACAGCGGTCAATAATCAAATAGATCAACTAGAAAAAACGGTGAAAGAGCTCCAGCAGTTTGTATGTCTCCTTACTGATTACGCAATTTTCCTGCTACTGTCCCTACGAGTATCCGTTAACGAATTGACGTTCGACAGGAATTTTCGTGGGCCTCCATCAACGAAGCTCATCGATCGACAAGCATTGCAACAAGTATGAAGCGCCTGAGTTGGATTACGGTAAGGTAGTTCACAAATAGCGAATTAACCGACGACTAATCCGCATGCAAAGTTCATTTTCCTGCCAGCGATGTTTGCTTCGGTAATACGCATTTGTGGCACCAGCAGACTGAAGACACGCTAACAAATTGGTTAGAGCCTCTTTGGGATGAATGTGGATATTCTGAAAAACAACCCTGACTGGCGGTGGTATCTGGTTTTTGGATTAGGATTTATAGCTACCACGTTTTCTGTATGGCTTGCGGTCAAATATGGCCAGGTTTGTTGGGACTCCTCTCAAAATGCCGTCCTTTGCACTAACATTTGTTGCAGGTGGAAAGATTGGTCGAGCGGAGCATTGGTGCTAGACTTGAAAGATTCTTTCATGGACAGAGGACACCTGATCAGAGTTTACGCGAAGTGAAAAGGGAAATAAACGAATATGATTGCTGAAGTAGAGTAGAGCAGAAAAGAGTGAGCTACAAGTCAAATGTAATGATTTGAATAAAGACAATGGCATATTCAGGTCACGCGCGGCTTTTCCAACAGTAACATTAAACCCGAGGGCGTGAGCGTAGCAAGCCCGATTTGTCGTTACACAATATCAATGTCCTCGTAAGCGCCTTTGCCGTCGAACAGCTGCTTACGTTGTTGCCATTCCAGATCCGAAACAAACACCCTATAAATGTACCGCCATCCATTGTTACTACGTCGAAGGCCTAGAACCCAGCGGCACTCGGGGATGACATACAGCCTATCACCGCACTGCCAATCAGGTAGAGAATCTTCAAACATGTGTCCCACTATCTTTGACCCAACAACAAGATAACGGACCTTCTCGAAAAAAGAGCTCAGTTTCGCAAATAGAGACGCACTCGGAACGTTGGGATTTACTTCACCCACTCTAACCTTCCGACTGCAATGAGTGTTTCTTTTCTTCGAACTCTTTTTGCGTTTGAGGAACTCTTCCAATGTCGTGCTGTGATTGGATGAAGCTGATTCATCCCCTCTGTCAACATCCCAAAAGTTGAGACGGAGGTAGTCCCGGAATGCTCGTATATGCGTTCTGGCATCAGCGTAGGGTATATTGTTAGATCTCAGGGAAAATACTATTTCCCCTTCGACCTTATGAATTGCGTCGCGAAGCACATCCGTACCCTGGTTTTTTTGCACCGAAGGAATGTTGATTACCGTGATCACTCGCCCCAGTGCCAGTGCATTACGTATTCTTATTCCATCACATCTCACGTCCATATCGAATACACTTTTTGGTGCACCCCATTTTCTTTCGTATTCTGCAGTGCATCGATGGCAAATATCAATCGGCGAGGGGAGGTTCACATTCCCCATTGAAGTACCTTGGGCAAGGATATCATATGTGCTTTCTGGGGCTCCGTGGTTTTTTGCCTCTCCAATCCATGTTTTTGATTCCCACATCGGAACCCATGATGGCACCCCTTCAATGTTACTAGGCCCACTTTCTAGGATGCGTAGCGGGTACGAAATAGGATGGGGATCGAAAAGTATCCAAAGAGCAATCCTGTGAAAGAATCCAGTGATGCTCAGTTTGCGCTGTTCTCTTTCTATTAAAAGTAGAAGGAGGATGTTGTCATGACAATCGCGCATATGAACCAAAGCGTATAATCCATTCACTCTATCTTCAGGTTTTGTCACCTCAAAGTTTCCACTCATACAACTCAGGTATGTAAGCAAACGATTCGCAAGAGACATTTCGGACGGGTCGTATCCCCTATCCGACATTTTGTGAACAGTGAGGGATATGTGGATCCTGGAGAGTACTAATGGCCCATTCGAAAACATGCAGCGTTCCGCCGATTTGAGGAATCTGCGATATCCAATCTTTATATTGCCGCATTGCATGGCTGGATCCTCTTCAGAAAGCGTGGCTTCCTGGATGACCCAAACGCGACGCCACCAAGGTTGCGAAGCTATGATTCGCATCCCGAAAGATTCTAGTTCATCGGGGGACGAGTTTCTGATTGTCTCCTGGTCAAGTACACGGTCTCCGTCCATCACGTAGGCCTTTGCTGCAAGCAGTATCATTTCGATGAAACTTCCTTTGTTACTTGAGACTGCTCTGGTATCTTCAGCCGAGGATGGAAGAAAGTGCGAGTGTCTTCTCTTTGTTGGGAGTTGTCTTGACTGATAATTTTCAAGTTCTTCTTCCATATCCGGTGTTGACATGAATACATCCATAATAGGCCCTAACCAGATGCGTACCTCCGCAGCCTTGCTATAGACATCGCCCATCAGTTGCACCTGCGCTATACGTTCTTCCCAATCAGACTGGTTGATGCAGATTGCATCGATCCAGAGTATGCGCTCTGCAGAATGATCTCGTAGGTGTCGTAATGCAATCTCCAGATTTGTCGTGACTTGAAATGATTTGTAGCTTTCGACTTCTGGGGAGGGCGCACTTTCACTCTTTGAAAGTTGATGATAACGAAGTTGGATAGGTTTGGTCCGTGTCGCATCGCCCCAGACGTATGATAACGCCGTATATTCTGTCTGAAGCTGCCTTTCATCAATACTGGCATGGAAAATTGTACAATATATGCTATCATTGAAGTCACCCGGGTGTAGACATATTAGTCGAATCGCACCTCGACAGGACTTGGAAAGCGGTTGGTATAAGAAATTCTCTGGTAGCGCATTCATTTTCGTCGATAGTCGAAAAGCTGTAGAACAGTTGTGAGATGTTGATAAGTGTTACAAGGCTGAACTGCGGGGTTTATATCCAGAACCGGTGAAGCAAACTAGGGAGTGGTATGTTTGACCAATCATGTTTAGTTACACGTCTACACTGCTCACCTCCTTTAAGGACCTTAGCTAGGCATCCATCACTGCATGTGTGCTGTTGTAGTCATCACCGATCCTGAGAAAACCCTTTTGAAGAGCGCATTTGAGTTTATAGTTATGAATTCAGCCGACGTAATTGCGAAGTGTTCTTTTTCATATCTACTCCGATAAAACTGTACTTCGTGTGACAACCAATCTAGCAAGCTCTTTTACTCCTAGCCCCCCCAATATTTCTGCACTGGTAATGTCCGACCCCATATCTTTAGCAAACCAGTTTCTGAGCTCAATAGACACGAGAGAATCAACCCCAAGACTGTATAAAGGAACCTCGGCTTTAACATCTCCTCCCTCATGATCGAAAGTTCCTGGTAGAACACGGTTCAGTCGCTTTCTGACACCATCCTCAACAAGAGACTGAAGATCTCCCTTGTTTTCCATGGTTGTAAAAGCATGTTTGAAGTTAATGCTCTTAACATTTTCGGTTTTGGAGGGGCGCGAGCTTACTGCAGCGCCGTTCGAGATTTGGTGAAGAGCGCGAAACATTGGCCGATTCATCCATTCAGCAATGGGTCTTGCTTGACTTTGCAAGATTGATGGAATGCCAAGGCCTGTGATGATTTGGTGTTGGTAGCGTGCCGTTTGAGGGTCACACGCGTGCTCCAGAAGGGCGATGAATGCATCCTGGTTGATCTTTTGAAGGGAATCCGTCATCACGATTCGCTCCATATGCTCGGGATTTTGAGACAAATATCCGGCCGATTCCATGGCTCCAAGGTTGATCGATAGTGCGTTCTGGCCAAGGGACACACGGAATCTAGCTAGACTGTCTTGATACGTACAGCCCGCGGCGTAGTTAGCTTGACCGCCTTTGCCAAAAACACCAGCTACGGACGAGAAGAGAATGAAAAAATCGAGATTCTCCGGGAGAAGACAGTGCAGATTCCATGAACCATGGAACTTTGAGTCTAATGGTTTGCGGAATTCTGCGTAAGTCATATTTTCAAGGGCGCTATCCTAGATGCGTGTCAGGAACTATTAATCTACGCCCAAGAGGCACTGGAGACTCTTTCACTAACCTGAAGGCTCATGGAAGCTTGAATGCAGCCCTTGATGGGTGGCATAGTTTGCAGGTAAGTTGTTAACACCTCGGAAAGTGCATTTTCGTCGCCAATGTCACATGCTGGAGCTTGTACATTCACTCCTTGTGCGCGAAGTCCTTCCAAGAACTGCGCCGACTCGTCGTGTTCGGCACCTGATCGAGAAAGCAAAAGCAATGCACGTGCTCCTCGGTTAGCCATCCACTGCGCTGTACTACGGCCTAGTCCACCCAAACCGCCCGCTATCACGTAGGTGGCATCACCAGCCAGCGAATATGTTTTTTCATTCCTTGTAGTAGCCTGTTCAGTTAGCATATTTCAATAAGTTATGGCCAATGTATATAGACTTACCTGCACGACGTCATTACGATCCATGTCCACCACTATTTTTGCACAAGAAGTGCCATTTGAGAGGAGTCTCAGTGCTTCATGAATTGTGGAAGGCTTGAAGATTGTGGTCTCCAAAGGCCTGATTCGCTTTGCGGCCAAAAGGTCAGCAACACCTTTAAGTGCTGTCTCTAAAACGGCGGGGCGATCCTTGACAATTGATGCAATATCCAGTGAGGAGTATTTCGCAATTTTCGTGGGAATCCATGTTGTGGCTGCCGTCGTTTCTGGCTCATTCTCTAAAATGTCAATGAAACATCCGTATGGCCCAACACAATCTAAGCTTGTATCTCGCAAACTTCTAGACAAAGAATTGAAGACAATGTCAACCCCCTTTCCCGAAGTTTGGCGTTGTACATAATATGAGAATGATTTGGCATGGGTGTAAAATATGCGATCCCTTAGAAGATTGTAATGCGCCGTTAGATAGTCCTGTTCCTCAATGGATTCGACGGTCGCGTAAGCGGTAGCACCGATATGTTGTACAAGTTGCAGGGCTGCTTGACCTAGACAACTGGCAGCAGAGGTAATGAGGACCGTATCTTCGGTACTTAAGCTGGAGAGTCCAATCAAAGCATGGTATGCTGTAACGAAGGATACTGGTATCGATGCTGCTTCAGCAATAGATAGGTTGCCGGGAATAGCGACAGCCAGTTGAGCTTTCGTGCGAACATTGGTTCGAGACGTATCTAAAGCCAAGGCCATTACACTTTGACCAACTTCTATATTTGAACTCAACGGCCCTTTCCGTATCACGGTGCCTGCGGCTTCTAGCCAAACGAGATTGTGGTCTTTTTCCTGGAACTTGCGCACTGTGGTTCCGGAGTCGCACCCAATGACTTTCACTTCGATCTCTATCTCGTCGGCCTCTAGAGTCGAATTGCAGATGGGATCTTCCTCAAAATGCAAAGGCTTCTCCAGCCCTTCTTTTGGTGCAGAGAGTCTGAATGGTGGAGATGATTTCAGCGTTCGAGTAGTGGTATTGCGACCTGCTATTTCCTGCATTATTTTCGTATTCCAGACGTGAGATTCAATTACTCGATTGCAATGCAAGGACCCATCTTTTTCCAACAGCTCAGATTCATGGTCTCCCAGATCCTGAGATTGCATCATGTGCGCATATACTCTTGCGATAGTGGCCACAGGACTGTAATGGTGATCTTTGGAGTCTTCGAGTGCAAGAGTGACAAATCGCAGGCCATCATTTTCCGATTCGGCCGTTCGAAACAGACCTTGTACGAGACCATGGTCGGGAAGCCTGAAAGCGTTGCCATCGCCCTCGGATACCCATAGAACAGTACAAGCTGATGTTAAGACTGTGCGAAGGGCCGTGTAGTACTGCTCGGAGATTTGGGAGATAGAATTATCGTTCATCCCATTGAGACAAATGACCTTTTTCCCATCAAGATTTCGTAATGATGCGAATCCCTCGAGCGAGCTTATTAAGCACCCCGTTTTCAGATTACCATAGTAACTCAACATGTCGTTTGCAAGCTTCACTTGATTGATGTCGTGCGTGTCAATGATGATGTATGGCCAGTCTGGGCGAGCCTCTTCCTGAGGCTCCTCTCTGATCGCTGTTGAGATAAGTGCGCTGGATTCGTGGCATTCTTCCGATATAAAATCCCTAAACTCGACATCCACTCCAGAAAATCCGCAAGACTTCAGTGCATGGTGCCATTGTTCTTCGTTCAAAAGAGGCGAGTATTTTCTATATTCTTCGATGCCTGTTTAGTTTGTAAGTTCATGCCATCACAATCTAAAAAGGCCCTGGAAACGAAAACAGGTCAACGTACTCAACCACCAACCTGGGAGTAACCCAAACGCAAAGCCCATTTTGACGCTTTCCGGTCGTACACATTCCATTAATAGCAATTTCCCACCTTCTTTGAGTAGGGATCGAATATTTCCAAGTGTACTTTCGATGTCGGCTGATGCATGTAGAACACTTGCAGCAATGACCACGTCATACGACCCGGGTTGGAAATTTTGCTCTTGGGCACTCTTCTCGATGTCGAATGAACGAAACCTCATCTTTGGATGATTTATTCCAAATTCTTCCTCGGCTTGGGCTACGAGTGAGGGTGAAATATCAGTGAAATCGTACGAAGAAAATCTATCACAGTCGATATTGTCCAATGTCAATGCGCGTAATGCTGCTCTGGTAGTTGCACCTGTTCCTGCACCCACTTCGATGATGCGTAAAGCTGGGTTTTTGTGTGCAAGGAGATCCAAATATTTCTCAAATGCTGGATACCATCGGCCATAACGATTCGATCCGATGTAGAAGTCCGTTGCGTGATTATCGCCGAATAGGAGTTGGAGCGGCTCCAATTTACCGCTTAACATATCGTAGAGATTTTCTGCCACTGCTGCGTAAAACCTCCATATCGCGCTGGATTTGGCCAATTCCTGAATGCTCTGAAGTTGCGATTCGTGGCTTACACTTGATGTACAACTTTCTAGATCCGCGGGATAATCACCGGTTATCAATTTGCCCAACTGAAACTCTATCCATTGCACGTATTTTTGAAGATGCGCGCTCGATGGTTTTAGGTGATCAGTTGCCATGCGCTCCTTCGTTTGGATCAGCGTACGGAAGATGAACGAAATAACATCACATTCAACTTGTATAATGCCCACTTCCGAATTTTCTTGTTCCCTACTATCCCAACAGTGAGCCAACACTTGAGGGGCGGTCATTAACTCGATATCTGGTTTGCATGACATTTCAAAGCACAGATGAGAGTTGTCTGGCGCATTAGATGACATACTATCCGGGCTGTGTGAGACCGCAAGACCTTTAAGCCCTCGTAATTCGACTAGAACATCATTGCTCTGCGGGGAAAACACCGTTGCAGATGCTTTCAAAGTGCTACGGTGTATTAATGCACTAGTTGCAGCGATTCTTGTTGCCTTCATCTGTGGCAAAGTCAATCCTGAGGATGAAATCCAGATCGTTTTGATATCCGAGGGGACGATTGTTGACATAGGTGCGTGCCCACCATCTGTTGCGCTGACTACCGCGAGCTGGAAAACGGCGTCTAAAATGGCTGGGTCTACTATATGAGATTGTTGTATTGAAGATTGATATGGGCGACTGTCGCAATGTGGCATCAGAAGAGCGGTAGCTTGACCATTCTGATTGCAACACACACTTTGCAGCAGCTGGAATGAAGGTCCATACTCATAACCGAACTTTTCCAACATTCGATACATCGAGACACTGTCTGGTTGGTAGTTTGGCGTCCGACAGGTCTCCTCGAACTCCGCCTCCGCCAATTGGAACGTTTCTTTCCTTCCATTCTTGAAGTGGGGGTCATCGGTATCCCCAATTTCAAGTTGTACAATTCCTTGACAATGGAGTGTCCAGTTACCAGACAAAAAACTATACAGTCGAAAGCTGTAGCTGTTTTCTTCTTTGTTCAACATCTGGAAACGGAGTTCGATTTCAATTTCCGTTGATTCACTCTCAAAAACCATAGCGGCTATAAATTTAATATCATTTAACGAAAACCCCCGTATGATCTTTTCGTGGGATATTTGCGAAGCTCCTTGCACTACGGCAGCAATCATGGCAGTTGCAGGGTAGAGAATTACGCCATTAACCTTAATCAGTCAGTCCTAGTCAATAACTACGAAATGCAGAGATGCTTACCCGATGATCTTGAATATATGGCAGTCTATCCGGCCGGACTCTGTTGTTCCAACGCGGTTCCAATGAGTTCCAGTCTGCAGCTGTGTTGCCAAGTAACACATGGAACGCGTGTTTCCGCAGCCTAGAGTCTCTGCTAACCCTCGATTCTTCCCAGTAAGTATGAGAATGATCAAATACGTAGGAAGGGAGATTCGTGAGCGGTAGCCTCTCTTTTTTGGGATTATTCCCCAGATGATTGACCGTTGAAAGGTCCACCACATGCCCTAGACAATATATTTCTCCCATAGCGCGCATCACACAAACAATGCCCGGGTGCGATCTTTGAAGAAGTGAGTGGTATGTGGACGTAGGCTTCATTGTCGAGAAAGGCTCCAATATTTCCCGAATTGGGCTTCGGAGAGCGGAATGAGGCCCTACTTCGAGTATCGTAAACGCCGATTCGTAAGATCGAGTATGACCCACATCCTTCTGGAATTTTGAGTCTGATATCAGATGCAACATCGCATCGCTAAATTTCACTGGAGACACTAGGTTAGAGACCCAGTATTCTGCTTGCCGGAGATGGTCCGGTGCTACAGGTTCGGCTGTGACGGAAGATATCATAACCATATTGCTGAATCGTTCTTCTCCTTTTTCGATACCCTGGATTGCTTTGCTATATTCGTTCGCTATAGCATTCATCTGCGGCGAATGGTATGCCAATGGAACCCTCAACGTAGACGCAAGGATACCCTCTTTTCGCAGGTTCTCATATAGAGCATGCAGTTGAGTTTTGTCCCCAGAGAGAGTGACGCTCTTTGGGCTGTTGATGCATCCAAAAGCAATGTTGCAGTTTCCAAATCTTGATTTAAGGTTCTCCATGCGCACTTTTGCTTCATTCTCTGAGAGGGCTACAGCCAACATTGCACCGGTGTTCTCGTCTATCTTCGCAAGCCTATTAGCTAGCGTGCCGCGGTGGAATGCCAACTTAATGGCCGATTGGGCTGATATGGCGCCTATAGCGTAGCTATATTTATAAGCTGCATCCTTGAAATTTATTAAGAAGCTGGAACTTACGCAGCGGCAATCTCACCGGATGAATGACCAACGACGGCGGTAGGCTGGATACCAAAGGCACCTAAAAGGTCAACCAAACCAATTTGCAAAGCAGTACATGTAGTTTGGCTAAATTCAGCATTGGACATATCATGCGCTTGAGAACCTTGGAAGAAATCTGTTCCAGCTGTCAATGAACGCCCAATCTATGTGTTACACCGACTAACCAATAAGTGACCACGTGCATCCTAATTGGCTCAAATACTGATCCAACAGTACGATCCTGTTTTCGAAAGATAGGTATGCCATCAAATCATGACCCATTTCCTGCCATTGCGCGCCTTGCCCTGTGAAAACAAGTACTAATCTATTTCTAGACATACTTAGAACAGGCTTGACAGACAACACACTAATTTTGTTTAACTCATCATGATGGGTGGTGATTGCGAAGGTTCTCCATGGAAACCGAGTTCGACGTTCTGAAAGTGTAAATGCTAGATCTTGCAGAGACTCCCTGCTCCATTTCTCCGAGCTTGCTTCTTTCTTGAAGTAATCCTCATACGCGTTAATTTGTTTCCGCAATGCCGCGGAATCTGGAGCTGACCAAACGTTCAGTTGCGGCAAATATACTACCATATTTTGATCCGATGATTTGGAAGAGAAGCAAGAGCCTCGAAAACAGTTTCCCCGCAGCGACTGTTCTAGAAGGAAGTTGTGGGCGTCTTCAAGTATCACATGTGCATTAGTGCCACCAAATCCAAAGGACTGGACAGACGCTCTTCGCAGGCCATCCTCCGGCCAAGGCACAGACTTTGTAGGGAACTATGGAGTTTAGATAAGAAATTCTTCTCTGTAAAGGGGAGGGTAAACTAACGATAAGGTGAGAGACTTGTGATATCTTTTTGTTGGGGGATTTGAGGTTCGCAATGGGCGGGATCACCCCTCGCTCCAAGACGAAAATGGTTTTGATGATACCAGCAAGGCCACTACAGGCCTCCAAGTGACCTATATTTGCCTTCGTTGCTCCTCTAGGATTGCGTTAGATTTACTGGAGAGCCATGCAGAGTAAAAACGTGGAGTACTTACACATAGACTGGATTTGTTTCATCATGACTATGTTCCAAAGCTTTTGCAAGGGCATTTCCTTCAATAGGGTCTCCAATTGCCGTACCAGTCCCATGAGCTTCAACAAACCTAGTTACCCTTGGATCGAGTCCAGCCTTCTCATAAGTCCTATTGAATAGCTCTGTTTGAGCATTTTGATTCGGCTGGGTGATACTATGGGTGCGGCCGTTCTGGCTTGTGCCTGTTGCGCGGATGATTGCTCGGATTGGATCTTCATTGCGAAGAGCATCAGTTAGTCGCTTGATAATAACCACGCCTAATCCTTCACCGCGGGCGTATCCATTTCCGCTTTCATCAAAGCTATGACACAAACCATCGGGCGAGAGAAACCCCATCCTGTTCGTGGTGATTGATGATTCTGGGGTGCTGATTATATTACAACCCCCAATGATTCCCTAATCAGTATTAGAAAGACCAGACGCAAAGAGCTAAGATTGGAATAATTTTATTACCATTGAAGTGTTATGATTCAGGAGATCTTGGCAAGCCTGATCTAAAGCTACTAGGCTACTTGAACAAGCCGTATCGACCATGACACTGGGTCCTCTGACATCAAAGAACCAACTGATCCGGTTGGCTAACATCGAACTCGCATTTCCGGTCGCGTGATAGACAGGCATTGTACCTGGCTCTTTACTTTGAATGATGTTATAGTCGCCAGTGAAGCACCCAATGTGAACTGACGTATCAGAACCTCGAATTGATCCCAAAGACAGTCCCGCTGCAATGGTTTAGCCAAATGACCATGCAATTTCCTGAAGACTTACCGTTTTCAAGGGCCTTATACGTAGTTTCTAACAACAGTCGCTGTTGGGGATCCATACTAGCGGCCTCAGCAGATGTTATGGAGAAGAACGGGGCGTCAAATTCATCGATCTTTCTGTCGATGTAATGTGCACCTTTCTAAGTAGCATCAGACATGCTTCACTCTCAATTCATGCTCTGAATATGCTCGGAACTTACAAAGACCGAGTCCTCCATGCTAAGTTCATGAGAGTTTGCACTGACTCTGTCACTGCGTACGGATGGAGGATCCACGTAACCATTTATCAGCATGTCCCAAAAATGGTTCTCAGTATTTGCACCCCCAGGAAATGTGAAATCTAATCCGATGATAGCAATAGGCTCTGTATTTCGAACATGATCATCAGGAGGCTCATGATTGCTGTCTTGTGTCGAATTTTTCATTTTCAAATGACTTTCGATGACTTGACAAGGAGTAAACCCGCTCTTCAGGAAATCGGATAAATGTCTTGATGTAATCGTGATGAGCTGTGTAGGTTTTGGAAGTTCTAGCTACGTCAGAACGTTTTACTCGGCTCTTGAGTTTGTACTGACAGCAGGTGTATCGTCGAAAACAAGCGCATTCACTTCGAGTAAGTGTTCACATTAACGATATGGATTCTCATAGATAGTTTTACGTGATGCAGAAAGTCAACTGACTTGAACGGTCACAAGGTTCCAAACCAAACCATGAATTCTTTGGCCCCTGGCCTAGTATTCGGACCCCCGTCTGGCATGCGGTCATCGCATCTCTACAAGGAACATGCATGTATTCTCAACTTATCACTAATACTAAACAGCTGGTGCATAACAGACGGTGCCAAGATATGGCAACATTTGGACGTTAGTCGTACGATAGTTGGGCCCAAACATGATTGGTACCTACGCGTTCCCTTTTTTATGCACAATGCAGTACCATGTAATCTAACGGGCAGAAAATTAATTTATCCGTCGGACACCGTAGAGAGCTGTTGGCCTTAACTTGGGTTCAAAGCTTCGCCGCAAAGCTGCAGGATGTACAACCTGTCGACTTACAACGAACAGCGTCTCCGTCGTAGCGCGGATCGGCCCAGAAAAGGCAAACTCTTGGCCTTGCTCATCGCGATACATCATCAGAAGTCATTGACGGCCTAGAAATAGTATTAGGTATAGCTCAACGTGAGCACATGCCTCCAAACTGGAAGGAATGATATCGCATTCAAGCGGTGCAGTGCGATCCATGGCCAGTAGGCTGTCACTGGCAGGCTGCGTGTGGCCTTGTTCCGATGTCTTCGGATCATTATCAAATTCCGTTCGATACAGGGAGAATTGCGGATTGGCATGGTTAAGTGGTGATGATCTGCATATGCGGTAGGCAGCTCAAGCATACTCGTCACATCGTCATCAGAATCCGAATGTTACAGTCCTTGAGCATCGTAGATGTGACTGTGATATTTCATGAATGTAGTCATTGACATCACAAGTGGCAAAAGCAACAACCATAACGGTTGGAGATGATGAATGAAACTAATAATCTTAACAGAAATACATGATCCACCAATGGTCAGAGACTTTACACAACAAAGGCGTGCTTTTTGCCCTACTTCCTCACCGGAAGCATGATGAATTATTCTGAAGCCGGGTCCGCTTTTTTCACCGCATACAGGGGCACGTAGCCTTCTGGGTACGTGGCAGTCATTCCAAATTGTCCAGCAGCAATGCTTCTCATCGCAAACTCTTTTCCATGAGCAAGTACCTGCTCTTCCCACTGCGTCATGGACAATTCTTTATTCAGTACATTCATTAGCGTAAGAGCTTGCATAGCTGGAAGATTGCAGCTCGATCCAAGATGGGGTCGAAATTGAATAAATGCATCTCCAGCCAAGAGCAGCTTGCCACCGAAATATACTGCATGATCAGACTCGACATCTGTGATTGCCGTCACGAAAGGGGACTGGGATTTTGTTACCAAATTCGACCACGGAGTGGACAGGACAGCGCGTGCACGTAAAACTCTCTGTGACCATACGACATCACTGAGAGCTCCCCTTGGGACCGTTACACGGTGTTTCCGACCAGATGCATCTGTCATTATTTGCTGGAACTCATGACTTTCAATGTCGCATCTATCATACCAAACCCAGTCAATCAGGCGATCTCCTTTTGCGTTGCTGGTTGGCCCGGGTGTTAGATATCTAAGCAGGTATTAGCATAGATTAACCATCGAACGTAGGCGACTTCGACTTGCGCGATTAGATAGCTACCATCGGCTCTGAACATGAGTAGTTTGCCGTCGAATACAGCTTGTAGTTCAGGTGGGGTTTCAGATTCAGAAATACATCCCCTCCAAGCCATGATTCCAGCATATGTTGGCTCCACGCTTGGAGCCAACTGTTTTCGGATGGACGAATATGCACCGTCCGCAACAATGACTAGATGAGCAGAGAGTTGGTTGAGCGCATCATCGCCTACGCGGCTTATGTTGACAGTGACAAGATCATCTAAATCTTGCACACTGGTGGCTCTGGTTCCTGTCAAGTATTCAGTTGCCCCACCTCCCGATACTGGCTTCAGAAATCCATGCTTGAGATGCTCAAATACAGCACCCCACGTAGAGGTGACGACTGGAATGCTTGTCTTGTTCTCGCTTATAATGGTACCATCAGCAGCTAGAAATTGAGCAGTTGTAGTAGACGTGGAATAAGATTCAATGTCGAGTTCGGGAAGAAAGGTTTCAAGGAGAGTCTGGGCGCTGGGGCCCAGACTCAAACCAGCAGCCTGTGCTTTGAGTTGGTCTGAGTGGCGAGCTTCAACAATTGAAACATTGAACCCGAGTGACTTCAATACGACACCATGCATGAGGCCTGCGATCGAACCGCCAACCTGCGCACACATAGATCAGGTAAGGATATTCCGATAGCAAGGAGGTAACCTACGACAACCACATTTTTCGAAGAAATGCTCATTTTGACGTTCCGAGGTTCGGTTGGTTATCAGTATGTGCAAGAGGGCTACTTGCGCATTATAGATAGCAGACGAACGAGAACGTCAACCGGCTTGTAATCATTCTTCAGTGATGCAGTGGTGTGCCGCGCCCTATGCAATTGTTATTGGTACTGAGTGTTACACAGTAATCAAAGTCGAACCATAAGCATGCAGCATGCATGAAGTATTATGCATCATGCAGCCGAGATGTCACCAATACATCGGTAGTGCGAACACACTTTGAAAGGGGCTCACCGGGGGACACCGCTTTTTGCTACCCCACTCCCCAGCATTTAGCCATCCGTTTCTTCTTATGGCACAGCCAGCATCGCTGAACACAATCAGCGTCTTTTGTATTCCTTGATTTTACTCAGTTATTTTCGTTCAACCATGGGTCGTCTGGATGAACTTAGCCCAGCGGGTGGTGTAGAGTACCGCAGTCTTATCACTCGATGCGTCCTTTGCTTTGTTGCAGTTGTTTTACGCTTCGCCTGCAAGTTATGGGGTGGCGGTAAGAGTAAGCTTGGTTGGGACGATTTGTGGATGTTTCTCGGTCTATGTTGCAACCTTGTTCACGCATCTCTGACTTTGTGGGGTATGTATTCTCTACCAATTTACCTATGGAGATGTAAGTTAGGATCTGACGTGATTCAGGGATCGTTAGCATTGCTGGTCCTTTGTCAATCCCTCAGCTGCTCAGAGCTGGGCAAAAAGATCGTGTTCAAAACTATCTCCTAGTACGTCCATCGAGTCAGAGAGTAGAGATCGTACTAAATGGCTTATAGGCAGTGCTTGTTGGCGCAAACTTTTGGTGCTTGGCCATGATGTGCATTTGCATCAGCTTAATCTTATTCTACGGCCAAATCTTTTACGTTAAGACCAACTTCCGCCGGAACTCTTGGATTCTTATAGCAGTAACTGCACTCTGGGGAATTGCGTCGGTTTTGTGGAACACATTGATCTGCAACCCACCCTCGAACTTCTGGAAAATGATCAGTACAGAAAAGTGTGGCAACTACCAAACGTACCTCCTAGTCACAAGCATCTTGGAAATTATCATAACGACCGCCATATTGGCTCTTCCAGTTCGTCCAGTTCTTCAATTATCGATGAACTTGGGCACTCGATTGTCCATTCTAGGTATATTCCTGCTTGGAGCTTTGTAAGTATTGTACCAAATCCAGTGTTGCAATCGAGTGACTTCAGCTAATTTGCTAATTTGTGCAGTGTTATAGTATCTGGCATCATTCGCATTGCGCTCGTGTACGACCCAAAGTCAAGCTCACGTTAGTCTTCCTCTCCACATTCCGCTAAGATTGGTTTCACGGTACTAACAAAGTTGTAGCGGACTATCACACTCTAAGACTATGGGGAGATATCCATGCAGTATGTGCGACTGTGTGTGCATGTCTTCCCGTCTACCGACCAGTTTGGATAACACTGGTAGGCGCCTCGAGAGCGGTCTATGACTTCTCTCGATTCCTTGTTAGTAGTCAGCGGTCCAGGTCAGGAATAGAACTGTCTGGTATGGAAGGTCAAGATGAAAGCGGTCGACATTCTGGATCACTCTCAAATCTCGTGGGTCAAGAGGTTGTAACCGTTGGTGAAGCGCATAATGGCAAAGCAGAGAGTTACCGTGTATGAAATGACGAGTCCATCCAGGGGAATGCTCAGAGTGATTGTAAGAGATAGGGCAGTTCAATACTTTCTGGTATGGTCCAGTGTTCACGTTCTGTCTTTTTTGGTTCCTGGTTCTCTATTTTTGAATATTGTTTTTTCCCTCCGAATATTTCACCCTCCGAATGGTTCAACCAAAAAAATTGTTTTCTGTTTGGATTGGGATAGCCCTTAGTACGGCGATGCGGTTCTATGAAATATTTAAATCTGATTAGTATAGGTGTCTTTGCCATGAATACAACGGCGGTTATTTCTTGTTGTAATTGGAAATAATGGAAAAATTGTTATGTTCATTGTAAGAACATTTCTTAGAGCCTTAACATAGGATCTTGATTGTGATTTTTGCATTCCCCGCGATTTAATCTACTTCGTCTTGTTCGTCCTTACTTCCTTATCGTTTACTCGGCCTCATTGTCTTGTCCATACACCACGTGTTACTATAGATTGCCCGACAAAATGACGATGATCGAATTATCAGTGACTGGTTCGGCTAATGCAGCCCAGCATTTTTGAAAAATGTAACCCGCCCTCTTTCCTCGCCCTTCCCCCCCCTCCCCGTTCATTTGATCAATACGATGCAACAGGTAAAGTTGCATCCACCGGATAAAGAGGCACATCATACCCTTGCAGAATACCACCCCGCGATTCACATTATTCCGCCGTCGTTTATCCAGGATTCCCATGCCCAATTGTAGCTCCTTAGGTCTGGTCCCCCAATCATATGCCCTCGATTCTACATCCCCAAATTTAGGTCCCCGATTCCAGGAGCCTGATTCTAGGAGCCTGATTC
The DNA here is from genome assembly GCA_023627715.1 of Periconia sp. R9002. Lineage (NCBI taxonomy): Eukaryota > Fungi > Ascomycota > Dothideomycetes > Pleosporales > Periconiaceae > Periconia > Periconia sp. R9002. The sequence goes on along the minus strand of JAMAHW010000033.1, from coordinate 36,768 downwards.
TCGGTTCCCGATCCTAAGTCCCCGATTCTGGGCCCCCGATTCTGGGATCATTGATAACCTCGATGTATGACTGATATGCAATAAAAGTGATCATGCAAAGTGATAGAGCAGGTTTTAGACAACTGTGCACTCTAAGAAGTCAAGTGTGAAAGCAAATATGTAGCTACCCCTTGATCACTCCCCGTGTCCCCCGGCTTTGTACTACCCGACGCTTGTACTACCCGACGCTTGTACTACCCGACGCTAGTTCATACGTGCGTCAGGCAACGATACGTCTCAGGTGGAAAAAATAGAGGAATGATATTGAAGTGATCTTGATACCATTGCTGATAAATCATTGCGTTTAGATTTAGTGATGATTGAGGTATTATACAACAGCATTCCAGATTCGAGAAATTGAAATATCAAGCATGTGCTGTTGAAAGCTACTACAATGTTTTCCATAATTGTTGTTTGTATTGGACTAAGCGTTACATATGTATTTACGCCTTTTTATTTATGCTTTGTTTATTGTTTACTGTTTACTGTATACTGACAACTCAGGGAGTCGTGAGTGTGATATGGAATCTGCTGTTCCATCCTCTGGCAAAATATCCTGGGCAATTTCTAGCTCGAATTTCGTGTCTCCCATCATTCTATCATGCTTGGAAAGGAGACAGACACATATGGACGTGGCAGTGCTTTGAGATATATGGTAAGGTGTAGGACCCCATGATACAGGCTACCACTTACGCCCATCAGGCAACAAATTTCGGGCGGCCCCAAACTTGATCCTTTTCCGGTCCCCAAAAGCTTCAGAAGATATATATGGGATGAGAGCAAATGTCAAAAAAGCCAAGTTCTACGAAGCATGGCCGAGGAATGACCGCGATCACCACACACTCAATACCACAGATGTGGAACTTCACGCGCGAAAAAGACGGGTGCTGGGAGCAGCTTTTACGAACAGTCTTACTAATAAAGCTGTTCCTGTCTTTGCACGACACATTGACGGATGGAATACTATTGTCCTTGGAAACACAACTGCGGAAGAGGAATGGTCTGAGCCGCACGATATCGGCAACTCCGTTGACTTTTTGGTGTTTGACATGTTCGTGGAACTGTTTTTAGGGAGGTCTTTAATACGAAAGATCCCCTCGCCGAGGAAAATCCTTACAAAGGGGTTCCACATTTCATCAACAAAGTCATGGCATTTGCGTATCCAGTACGTATTGAACGAATTTGAATTTATGATACGCTTACTTACACATGCAGGCTGGACAACTTCCGTTCATCAATCTGTTTGTCTGGCTCAAACCACGAGGCCTCGATAGACTCATTGCACATATGGCGCCTAAAGAAATTGAAAACTATTATAAATTTCTAGAGGAGAGCATCGCGCAGAATCTCGACGGAAAAAGGCAGCCCCAAGCCACCAATGGAGCCGATATGCTGCACGTCCTGCATGCAGCCAAAGACCCTGATACGGGAAGGCCTGCTCTGTCAAGGGACGATCTTCTCGCGGAATCCAATATGCTGATGATCACTGGAAGTCACACTACTAGCGTGGCAATTAAGGCCGTCTTCTTCTACTTGTGCCATAACCCGAAGTCGTATAATCAAGTTGTGAAAGAGATTCGATCGACATTCAACTCTGCTGACGACATAATTAATGGGGTCCTCCTTTCCTCGTGCACTTATCTCAGAGCCTGTATTGATGAGAGCCTTCGCATGGCACCACCAGGCGCCTGTGAGTTTCCGCGAGAAGTACTTCCAGGGGGTATCTTCATCGATGGTGAATACTACCCCGAAGGTATTATTGTAGGAACATCTGGTTGGTCAAATGGCCACGATCAAGATGTGTACGGAGACGCAAATGTCTTCCGACCAGAACGATGGATTGCTTCTGAAGATGGAGTATCGAACGAAGATGTATCCAACCTCCGGAACGCGTTCAATCCGTTTTTAAAGGGTGTCGGAAGTTGCATCGCCAAACATCTAGCTATAATGGAGTTGATGATGGTTGTCGGCAGAACGTTGTATCGCATGGATGTTAGAATCGCACCGGGAACCCATTTAGGGGAGGGAAAGCCGGAGCTTGGCTGGGGAAGAAGATCGCGAAACCAGTATCAACTACGTGATACTTTTGCCGCCATTGGTGAGGGGCCAGTACTGCAGTTCAGGAGAAGGAACTGCACTTTGCCTTAGTGTTGCTATTATTGTCTGTTTACATATATTCATCGCTTATTCAATCGTTTTGCCTTCATATCTTTAATAAAATGAATTTGTTATTACGATTTCTCTGCTGTTCACTCAGTCATACTACCCTAATTGATCATGACGTTGCCCCAAAGTCGATTCCTGCTGAATGGCGGAAACTCAAGGCTTAGCAGCTCACATCATGTGCATGCAGGAATGAGCACAGACTATGTCTCGGTAATCTAGTACATTTTGTTGCATACTATGTGCAGGTGGAAATATACTCATTGCCTTGCATGACTGTATTAGCACAGGCATGCTTGCTCCCGTGCAGCGTGCATACACAAGCGATCGGGGTTATTGCCATCTCGGTAGGGAAGGCTTGGCAGGTTACTGTACAAAGGTACAATAAGAGCAATATGGCGATATATTCCAACCCAACGAGCCCGTCAAATACTCTACTTATTGCAATGGAACATCTTTCCTCACCCCACTTGCTCGAGTTGGCGACGCAAATACAGGATCTCACATCTCGTATTGCTAATCATATTACAACACAGCAAAGATCGACGCCAACCTTCGATGTTTCTTCTCAACCTATATCGCCCACGCCAGAATTTGCTCGCCTTCAAGAGACCCTCAATGATGCTGCATCGGACCTCTTGCGGCTTGTGAACGGGCCTAAACTTGACATTCACACTTCTATCTGCACCATATACGACCTAGCTGCATTGCAAGTGGCATGCGAGCTTGCTCTCTTTGAAGCTATCCCTGAAGAGGGTGCCATAAGTCTCCAGGAAGTTTCACGCAAAGTTGGCGTAGATGAGGATCGCATTGGGCGGATAATGAGGATACTGGCCACCGATCGAGTATTTCAAGAAGTGGAGAAGGATCAGTTTAAACACACTTCCAGAAGCATTCTTTACGCGCGTGATCAGCAGATTCGTGATCTTGTGCATTACCAGTACGTATCAATGCGTGAGTTGCACTGTGATTTCCAGCTCGAGCTTAACTTATCAATAGATTGGACGAGTTTTTTCGCGCCGCTCCGGAACTGTCAAATAGCATCCATGCATCTCCGTTGACTTCAAGCCGCTCTGAATGTGCTTTTCATATCAAGCATGGCAAAGAGTTATTCCAATTTTATCAAGATGATCCAAAGCGCGCTGCTCGATTTGGCAGGGCAATGGCGGGATTCGGAAAAAGTATTATGATCATTCCGTGTGCGGCTGACTAGATTACTGACATTCGCCACAGTCGACGATCAGTTCGAACAGTTGAAGGCCAATTATGAATGGGAAAAGATCTCGTCTGGGCGAGTTGTTGATATGGGAGGTGGGCGAGGACACGTCAGCATTGCGCTAGCCCAGGTAAATATTTCCCTGCCTTTTGAATATTACAATGAATGTCTCCTAACCGTGCTGTAGTCATTTCCTAACTTGAAAATCATTGTACAAGACTCCATGTCGATGATTTCACAAGTCGATCCCCGTACGCTGGACGATTTGAATGGCCGTCTTTCGTTTATGGAACACAGTTTCTTTGATCCCCAGCCCATAACAGGCGCGAGCGCGTATTTCCTGCGGCTTGTGACCCATAACTGGGACGATGACAATTGCGTTCATATTTTCAGAAATATTGTGCCTGCGTTGGAGAAAAGTAAACCGCGAACCCCCCTGTTGATAAATGATATTGTTCTGCCCGAGTGGAACTCTGGAAGCAGTCTTTATCAGGAGCGCCGGCTCAGACAGATTGATATCATGATGATGACCGCGTTGGGATCAAAGCAACGCACCGAGGCTGAATTTGCAACTTTACTTCAGCGCGCAGACCCCAGACTCATAGTAAGTCCATCAATGTGGTGTAACTGTTGTTAAATCTTACTTATGGTTATTATAGATTAACAGTGTACGCAAGGGAAGAAGTCTGAGTTTGGTAGAAGTTTTCCTGCATAGCAATAGTTGAGCGCCTTGTAAACCCTGCGGAGACCTTAGCTTTCTGCCCCGCGGCGCTGACCTTAGTCCCCGAACACCCAAATGGAACCCCCATATCGTTCGGACACCGATGCCCGCACGCCTAACTGTCATTGCCACCAGGGCGCATGCTCAGTCTGCATATACGCCCTTCCTATTTAGCCCTAGCGCCACCCCCATGTACAAGAGTTCTCTCGCACCCTAGATTTACACTGTGAGTAGCAATTAATTCTAGTTACGTAGATTGCTACTCAGATGGGTACGAGTAAGAATAGAACTTTTTATCCTCCCAAATTCATTAAGAAACAATGTCGCTGATGGTGATTTATCCTTCTCTTCTTCCGCGTCTGCCTCGAACTTTTCAAACAATTGTCTTCTCTGCTCCAGGTTTTCCCCAATTCGATTGTACAAGTTGACGAACACCATCCATGTTGGATGCACAAAGATACTTCCCGTGTAATGTCGGCTTTCATCAAGAATGACTTCCCACTTCTTCACCGCATTTTGTCGCATTGATAAGGAATCCAATATCAGAGCGTAAAGATTTTGCGCCTTGATAGCCCAAGTTGGGCTTCCAAAGCTCAGGAATTCATCGGCAACGCTAGGAAGAACATGATACAACTGCCTGCAACATGTTATTTCTGCATAACGAAGGAGAAGTTTGATCGGGCTCGGAGTACCATCCTCCAAAGTCTCCGAACATTCAGCTATCGCATTTAATGTAAGTTCCAGAGCTTCTCGGGATCTTCCGCAGCTTTGTAAAAGTCGAGATATCCCATTCAGTGTATAATTGAATTTTATGGTAGTCCAGCAATTTGTTGGCTCATTAAGAAGAGTTGTAACTAAAGTAAGCTCTTCTGTTGTCATCCTATCGTATTGAACTAGAAAGTCTGCGGGGTGGCGGCCGGGCAATCTCGGAAGGACGTGGAGGGCGTGAAGAGAAAGTTGCTGTTGTTCCTCAGCCCACCGACTTGTCAAAGCCAAAGGCGCGGAATATGAAATTGCAGCAATCGCAAGGCGCAACAATTCGCGGTCTGTTTCTCCACAGACATAGGTGCAGAGCCAGTCGTGAACAACCCGGTGCATGGAAAAGGAGCCCTCGGATACGTTGTTGTCGATTAGGCAAAGTTCCAAAAGGATCTTGACGATGCGGAAGAATCTTGCTTTGGAGCTGAAGGTCATCTTGAACCATTGGGGTACATTGTTTCCTATAACGCCAAGCCGGAGAATGTTGTAGCTGAGGTCAGAAGGTTCAAAGTATGCAAAAAGTTGCAAGAGGCGATATGCAGCATAGTAAGTGCCGTTTGAATCCTGCTTGGATGCTCTTTCTTTCAAGAGGTTGAGAGAAATGGTCCAAGTGCTCCGTATGCTCCCCCTCTCAGTATCGTATGAGTCTGCATCATCAGAGAGCATATCCATAAAGTCGCGTTTAGATGAAGTATAGATCTCTAAGTATGTTTCTGGGTTCAAATTCACCATACTTATGAGTTTACCTGCTTGGGATATGGCAAGCGGCAAGCCATCAAGTGTCTCCAATAATTTATATGTCGACGGGTTTTCCCTGTAACGATTTACCCATGTGGGCAGTGGACCAGAAGCTTCCTCAAGAATTTCACCTAAAAGGCCCACGGCTTCTCCTTCATCCATACGATTAACCCTCCTGCCGCGACCTACACCGAGCAGCGAGGCAAGACGAGTGGTGATGAGAATGGAACCGTGATCGACTGGAGGGAGATAAGGCATTATGTCGAAGCCCCCTTCATCGGTTGGCCCCTTGTCAACATTATCAAATATCAGCATCCACCTGTTGTTCTGTTTCTGGGCAAGCCATTGTGTGACCTTTTCTGCCATCTTTCCCGGGTGAGTGTGGTTGGATTCTGAAGGTGAGGCTGAACCGGGAATGTATGACCCTGCGCATTCAGTAATGCGGCGGTGGATAGACGCAAATCCTTTCAAGAGTGATTCCAGACTAGACCCATCTATGAAGAAAGTCGAAGTGAATTCGGTCAGATGATCTTGCGCAAATTTTATTGCGAGCTGAGTCTTGCCGATGCCACCAAGTCCGTAGAGCACAAAGACTTTTCGACCCGGAGAAGCATTAGGGAGAAGACATTCTAAAGCTTTCATGTACTCGGGACGAGGGATGAAGTGGGGACTGATATGTACTCGTTCTAGATGAAATCCGAATGCAAGATTCTTTGGGGTATCTCCAGCGTAGTTTCGTAAATGCGCTAAGGGTAAAGCAGGCGATTCTCCCGCTAAAGACTGCTTGATTTCCCTCTGAAGTCGTAAAAATGCCTTTTGTTGTCCTTCTCCGTACAGGAGCGGCATGTGGATGTCGAAAATTCCTAGAAGGGAGTAGGCCAAATCCTCTTCGCGTTTTGTTTCTCTTCCTCTCATCCATGACATGCGTTCATCTATGCTAAACTGTGACAAAGGCCTTCCTTGAAGAGCCTCAAGGGGTATGCCTGTAATATTTGCGATATCCTGCCCAAGTGAATGTTTGTTACCAAGTAGGACGCCTTCTCTTGAGAAGAAATAGGTAGAGGTGGGAGCAAGAAGCTCTTGCAGTGTCCATCCGCGGGTAAACCATCTGCTCTTCCGGAAAGATTCCTCGTTGTAGGTTGAAACATCAGAGAGATATACGTAGCATTTCGCTGATGCATTGTACCACCGATACATGGAGTTGATGGCTTCTGATAGCTCCGTACTATTCGACTTATCAATACAACAGGTGTCCACCCAGAACCACTGAATATTGTCTTTTGCAGCCTGTTCACTACAAAATGTAAGCTTACGATAGCCTGCCTTATTTCTGCCTGTACCGTCCGCTAAGTCTTGAATAGTAACTTCGTCGTTGTCCGTTCCCCAAGTATGCGAGAGTATCGCATATCGAGGGGTGTTTTTGCCAACATATTCGACTGGGCTGAACTTCCCACCCTCCTGAAGCTGCAGAAGTCGCATAAGGTGCAGGCTACTCAACAAGCTACAAAAGAAGCAGTCATAGAAAACAACGCAAGCGAGGTGTTCGCAAGTTGCACATATGGCAAAACCATGTAGATAAGTAGGTAGAATGTCATCTCAAGGTTAGTTGTAGAGATGACGAGTGGGGCAGATAGAACACGACGCGGCTGAGCCGCCGTGGCTTTTTTGTCACGTGTGCAAATGCGCTTAAGCCTGAATCCTCTTAACCACAGAGTGGTCGAGCGTCAGGTCGATGAATTTTTTGTTTGTCGTCGCAAACAAGTTATTGAACTTATCGCATATATTAAACTGGCTCTTATATCGCAGATTAAAGAGATAATGGACAGAGGATTTTGTGGAGTTCAGGTCTCTACATCATATTCACTCTGATGGATACATCAATTGGTGTAAGTACCCAGGCTGAAAAGCGGTTCCCTCCTAACGCATAAGCTAGACCATCCAAGACCCATCCATACTCTTCCAAGAGCAGTCGCTTTGGGTCTATACAAGATTTGGTATAAGCTCATGCCTGGACTATGCATGGGTCAAGCCGCCAAGTAGACCAATGAAGCTCAGAAGCTAATGGTTACATCCGGCCACATCAATCATCCAACCACCTCACCAAACTTGATCGCACCTCTTAATCGATAGCGCCACAAAAAAAAATCAATTAAGCTAAAATACGTAGATACCAGTACATTGACGCCTACTATAATCCTAGCATGCGATTTAGGCTAGCGAATAGATTAGAAGCACCTAACTCTAGGATTGGATGGAGTACTAAGGGTCATATAGACTATAGATATAGGCTACTTCAACTATCTACTCCACTCTTTACGCATGTGTATCTTCCAAGATCATTGCAGCGCCTTTCTCCGCAATCGCATACACGGTTGCTTGTAGGTGTGCGCTAATTTGTAGTGGCATCACCGACGCATCGACGACCCGAAGTCCTCGGACTCCGTATACCTGCAATCGTGCATTCACCACCCCGCCCTCCTTCCCAGCCCGCCCACCCATCGCACACGTCCCAACTGGATGCCAGTCCGTCGTGAGGTTCGCCCTCACCCACCGCCGCATCGCCTCCTCGCTTTCCACTTCCTCCGGCGGCGGCCACACTTGCTCGCGCACTATGCCCCCCGCCAGTGGCGCCGTTGCGCCGATGCGCTCCGCGAACCGCGCCGCCCCGGCTGCAACGGCTAGATCTGCGGCCCCCACTCCAGCGAGATAGCCTGCGTCGATGATGGGCGGGCCGGTCGGCCGGGCTAGGTTGAGATGGGTGCTTCCGGTGGAGAAGGGGTACTGTAGGATCTGAAGGATGCTGCCGTACTTCTTCCCTTTGACGGGCTTGAAGGCGGCATTCCAGTTGCCCAGCTCGAAAATATACTCGACGTGCCCGAGCTCCGTAGTGTTCTTGGTGAAGCGGCGGCGGCGGATGGTCGCGCGGTCCGTCACGAGAGCCTCGGTGGCGTTTGGACGCTCGGGATTTGGGAGGGAGTCGAGGATTGCGGAGAGTTTGTCGGCGGCGATGCACTGTGATGCTGGGACGTAGGAAATTGTTACGGGAGGAACGGCGAGGGGCCCGGTCCGGTCTTTGGCGTATTGCTCGCGGGCTGCGGTGAGGACGGCGTCCACCTTCAAATCGTCGGGGTTGGCAACGGATGGATCCACCTCGAAGACCAAGGATGTGGCTACGATGAGTATCCAGCGTAAGTTCTTGGTACACTTTGAAGCTCAACTGCTAGCGAAAATGCCATTCGGAAAGACTGACAGCGAATGACTTACTGAGATGATCCTGGAGGTTCTCGCCAACATTCTCATTTTGCACTTTGACTTCGATCCCAGCCGCTGAAAGCATTTTCTCGCTGCCAATGCCGGACAACTCAAGAATCTGAGGTGACTGTATCGACCCAGCAGAGAGAACCACCTCGCGCGATGCCAAAGCCCTGTACTCCACACCCTGGTGGGTGAAGAGCACCCCCTTAGCAACCCAGCCTTCGGCGCCGGTGCCCCCACGCTCCATCAAAATCTCCCGAACTTTAGCCCCAGTTAGGAGGAGCAAATTAGGCCGCCTGGAATTGGGCTGGTAGTATGCTGAGGCGGCATACGATCTCGTCAGCGACCGGGGATCGATGGAGCACATGCTCGTCCAGCACCCAACCTGCGATCCCGCAAGATGCGAATCGTTGGATGGGACACCAAGGGCGTCCATCGTCTCGTGCCAGTAGGCGAGCGAGGCAGCGAATTCGAATGGGTACGAGACCTGAACCGCGCCGTCGTGTCCGACGACTCCATCATGAAGGGCTACTCGTGCCGCTGTTTGCGCTGGTGTGCTTGGTGCATGAAATGTTTCGCTTTTCTTGAAGAAGGGCCTGTCGAACTCATCAATTTGGGTGTCAAAATCAATGGAAATCCCTTGGGATGAGGGAGCAATGAGAACAGCGAGGCAAAGGGCACATCTCACAGCAAATCCTCCCAACCCCAACCCTCATTCCCTAGCCTTGCCCAGTCATCATAATCCGACCGGTGCGCTCGGTTCCATGTCATGAAGTTGAGTGCACTGGACCCGCCAAGGACACGTCCGCGAGCCCAAGGGATGACTCGGCCTCCCAAGCCGGGCTGCGATGTTGTCTCAAACTGCCAGTCTATGGTTGAACCGAGAGGCGCCCCGGCTCGTCCTGGGACATCGACGAGTTCGTCGCCAAGCGCTGAGGATCCGGCTTCGAGCACACCAACAATAAAACTCGGGTTCTCTGAGAGCCGCGCCGCGACAGCAAGGCCTGCCGTGCCGCCGCCAATGATGAGGAAATCGAAGGCCGTGGCGCTGAAGGCCTTGGCCGTGATGGCTTCGGGCGGAGGTTCCATGACTTTGCTTTTAGAATGAGGTTTCCACCTACTACAGAATGTGCATAGCCTCATCTGCAACAAGCATTCCCACCCCTGCCGCTTCCATGCACCCCGCACTTGGCATTCCGCGTGACGTTACTACATACAAGACGGCATGCATCTACTCGGGTCCCATTGCTGATATGTATTCGGTGCCGACCCACCTGTCTTGGCCGTGAGAACCAACAACAAGAGCCCAAAACCTCCGCAATGGCAACCTCCATGGTAGCAGACCCCGAGAAAGCGGCGCCCACGCCCGCGATTCACCCCCTCGCGCCCTCGACATCCGACGACGCGGACCCCAACATTTACATCGCACCCTTCCTGCACCGGCTGAACACCCGCATCGAATCGCTCGCTGGCTTCGAGGCGCGCGGCATCACGCGCGTGCTACCAGCCGAACGTCAGGCGCCGTCGCGGGCGGCGGATCTGCAGGTAGCGATCCTGTGGTTCAGCGCCAACATCAGCGTCAACAACCTGACAGTTGGGTTGTTCGGCCCGCTCGTCTTTGGGCTCGGGTTTGTGGACAGCGCACTGTGCGCCGTTTTCGGTGGTCTACTGGGCTCGTGCTCGACAGGATACATGAGTATCTGGGGCCCTGCGAGCGGGAACCGGACCATGGTAGTGCTGCGATACTTCATGGGCTATTGGCCGAGCAAGATCCCGACGGCGCTAAATATCGTCCTCATGGGCGGGTACATTACTGTCAGCTTCATCATCTGCGGGCAGATGCTGAGCGCTGTTAGTGGTGGGAGCATGACGATTGTTGTTGGCATTGTCGTCGCGGCATTGGTCAGCTGGATCGTTGCTGTGTTTGGAATGGCCATCTTCCACCACTATGAGAGGTGCGTCACCCTTAATGATCCTTCCGTCTTACATGGCCGATGCTTATATGCATGCATCTTGTTAGATATGCATGCATCCCCCAAATCCTCGCACTCTTCGTCCTCATTGGCTGCGCTGGCCCTTCCTTCAACGGCTCACTCCAGAGCACAAGCGACCCCAGCCTGCTCGCCGCGAACCGCCTCTCTTTCTTCACGCTCTGTCTGTACGTGCCCAACTCGTGGGGTGCAGCCGCTTCCGATTTCTACGTCTACTATCCGGAAAACACGTCGCGGCTCAAGATCTTTCTGCTCACGACAACGGGGTTGTGGACCTCTTTTACCCTCGTCTATCTGCTCGGCATCGGCCTCGCCTCCGGCATTGCTACCCGCCCTTCGTGGGAGGAGGCTTACACTATCTCAGTTGGCGCGCTGGTCGCGGCTGGATTCGATGGACTCGGAGGCTTTGGGAGCCTATGTGCCGTCATCATCGCTCTTGGCATCATTGCAAACAGCGTTCCGGGCGTTTACTCGGCCGCGCTAGGGTTCCAGGTGCTCGGGCGTTACGGCAAGGCAGTGCCGCGGTACCTGTGGTCTTGCTTTGTCGTGCTAGTGACGCTGATATGCGCGCTCGCAGGGCGGGACCACATCTTGGTCGTATTCCAGAATGTGCTCGCGCTCATGGGGTACTGGATGGAGTTCATGGTTCTCATCGTGGCGCAGGAACATGTGATTTTTCGCCGCAGCAACGGCTTCGACTGGACGCGCTGGGAGGACAAGGTGTACCTGCCCGTCGGGGTTGCTGCGCTGGTCACCTTCTTAGTGGGCTGGTTGGGCGCTGTGCTCGGCATGTCCCAGGTATACTACGTGGGGCGTCTTGCTGAGCTCGCGTGTGGGGGCGATATCGGTCTCTGGGTCGGTTGTGGCTTCACCCTCCTCGTCTTTACGCCGTTGCGGTGCCTGGAATTGAAATGGCTCGGCAAATGACGGATCACAGTCCAGTGATATGGGTCAAGTAAGCCTAGATGGAAGATCACACATGTAAACATGACTCAACTTATAAGAACTGTACGTAGTGATTAATTTAATACTTCTAGTAAGTAATCTTAAACCTCTATGTGTAGCTCCCGTAATACGTAGCGTATAAACTAGAATAATTACTAATTATGGTAGTAGCTTATTAGCACCTATACCGAACACGGCCAGCTTTTGCTGATAAATTCGGCTTATTCAGCAGCTTATAAGCTAAAATCGCTGAAAAGCTGCGCGCACCGAACAGGCCATAAGTGACATCTCAAAATGATTAGTTCAGCTCGTCAAACACCCGATTTACGCCTTCTCCTCACACAGGATTTTCACTCACATTTACAAACATAGGGTTTTCGTGGTGCTTTAAACACAAGGTTGTTAGGCTTATGCAAATGTAGAATCCGGCTTTCTCTATCCGGCGAGAGGCTGTAACCCAATTAGGTTGTTACACGTCGTGATCTGGCCACGTAATCTAATCCTTCCTGCAAAGAACGTCACGATAATGTGAGGCAGAAATCTATGTCGTGATGACATGTATTACCTACTACCATAAGTCTACTTTTTAGAAGATGGCCGATGAATCCACCGTATTACATGACTACCTATATATACCAGAAGCTCCAGCCTGGATGTATTCGCTTGCTCACTCCTATTCATTTTGCCCAGAGTCTGACCTGGACTCTCCGCTCCGTCGATTTGGAAGCATTAGATCTCTATTATGATGCGTTGTCCTACACATGAGGCTCTTTAAGCCACACTCTACCCATCATTTGCGATGGGCAACAGATGAATGTACACCTCAACCTACATTCAGCCCTACCGTTTCTGGCTCGAAGAGTAGGCACCGTCGTACCACCACCGATCTGAGTAGATGCAGTCTGCATCAATCAAAACGATGAAGAAGAGAAGGTAGTTCAGATTAGATTGATGAACAGAATCTATCGGCGAGCACAGTCTGTGTGGGTTTGGCTAGGCTGTGTAGCTCCTGAGATTCAGAAGTTCATACCCCAGGCCATTTCCCTGCTTCCTGTCATCGTAGAACAAGAGAAGAGGCGTGTAGAGCTGAACCTTCCGTGCGACCTGAGATCACATGACGTCCTCGAGCCATTGCGAAACTTACATCAAGGGGTTTGGCAAGCGATTCTACATATTATGAGAAATTCCTGGTATGAAAGAGTATGGATTGTTCAAGAAGCAGCCAGTGCTAGCCGCACGCTTGGTATTCCTTTGCGGCGATCATCATATAGACTCTGAATTGCTCGAGGCTGCGGTTGGAGCTGATGAGCTTGCTTATGAAGTTTATGACTCGAATGGAGAAAAAATGATTTTCTCTGCACCTACGATGGACCAGAGTGTTATTTTCTACATCCGGTCTATTTTTAGGGGAGAGAGGTGTCTTACAAAATAGAAGCAGCCAATATATTGTTGCGGATGGCTATACTCATGAACGGCCATTCCTGCTCGGTAGCACAGGACCGCGTCCTGGGTATGATGGGATTGATACCGCCTGATGAGCTTGCCTCCACTGGTATTGAGCTGCATGCTTCAGCACAGATCCAAACGTTGTATACGCAGTTCAGCACATACATTCTTCTTCGAAATGACCCGAACGAAACCCAATTCCGGTGGCCGTATTTCAATCGCTCCTTCAAGCTGAATAGGAGCCAAGGTTTACCATCCTGGGTGCCCGATTTACACCATTTGAAAACAAACATAACAATTGATGAGTTCTGCAATGATCCACGCGCAAAGCCTTTCCAGGCAAGTTGGAGGGTCGGCACCATGAGTACCTTCGTGGAGAGCCACAGGTGCCAGGCGGGATGGCGGGTATTAACGTTAAAACACCGCAGTCAGAGAATGCAGCGAGTGGACGGGCCGGAGAAAATCAAGCCGAGTTCGAGATGTACCTCTGGATTGACAGACCCAGTGAGGATGTTTATTACCGTAATGGACCAAACTAGGAGCTTCAACCTCTGCCTCTTTGGGAATGGCACACACCATGTTTCGAAATCATTTGCAAATGTCTCTCGAATACTATGGTTGAGGAACCTCATTTGGCATCCGCTCGCGCTCAGCTGCAGCAGATACACCCAGCAAAGCGAACATACCTCCCAGCAGAAGGCCCATCAGGCTTTATGCAGAGAATTAGGGAACCCCAAATTTTCCGAAACGTCAAGCATGAAGTCTTTCATAAATTGGCCGACCAATTGAACTTGTTTAACAGCTTCCCTTGTGCGCGAGTCATCGAGGAGGCGGGATTCAAGCCGTCGCATCAGACATCCAGGCTAGCGACTGTGCGGGTCGTCCAGCGTGAAGGGCCTCCGCCAGAATTCTCCTTCTGTGACTGCGTATTCAAGGCACGTGAGGTTGACCGGGGGCTCGAGAGTAGTCCTAGCAGGGATTCCACGTACTCGGGAGATGGCAAGGATGGCGATTCCTAAGTTTCGGATTCTACTTAGTATGAGAGGAACAAGAGAGCTAAGTTAATTAATTATCTATGTTAGGAATTCAGATTCAGGAGCTTCTAATTCAAGATAATGGGGCTGGTGGATGGAACCACATTCCTGTTGGCTCAAGCCTACATCTGAAAGCTGGGGAAGTCTCTACCGATGCATCTCATCAGGGCTGCTGCCTAAAGTCCAGTTCATACTACCTGCACTTGCCGTGCTGTCACATGAATTTACCGCGGTTCGCTCTCCAACAGCTCAGTATTAGCTTCGGTGCAAAGAAGCGGCGTAGCGCAGGAAAAGGTCTACGAATATATGTAGATAAGGGATTACGTCGCGCTAATTGGCACGTGCTGAATTGGAGGTGCTGCTGCCTGGATTGTACTTGGGTCAAGCCGCCGAGTAGACCAATGAAGCTCAGAGGCTAATGGATATGGCTAGCCGTGTTCAACCCGTCAACGCGGGACCGGGCTGCCTCAAATAGCCCATTCCAAGAGCTGTGCACTATCAGTACGTGGCAAATGAATCAAAGGAAGGTAAATCCACACAATTATCATCCTGCCATACTTATCTAAAGTACCAGAGGACCAACTTCGGTATTTAAACTAATCCTCCTTCTAAAGTCAATACATATTTAGAAGGCTAACCAACACTCTCCCTACGAATTGCCTGGCAGGGACAAATCAGACCGGATTGAAAGTGCGGCCTTCTAATGTGCGGAGAAAACGTGATACGTATCGCATTCAATAAGATTTTAAATATACATTGAGTTGAGACATTCGGATCGGGATCACTTCTTCCTGGGTAGTTCTGACTGCTGTCTCTTTAAACTGTTGAAGAACGCTCCCGTTAGAGTGTTCATGTCGACTCTAAGCATTTCCCACCATGCTTCCTGTGTTGGAACTGTGTGCCCGACATACACCTCTCTCGGATGCAGTCTAGCCAGAGGCCAGAAACCGTTAGGACGAACCGAGAAATTAGTGAGCAGAGGATAGATGTCTTCCAAAACCAAGGTTGAAAGCACTTTGACTTGGCCTTTATAACCAGGGGAGATGACATCGAGGAATTGCTGATTCTGTGTTACCGTATCCACAAGACGAACAAATCCGCCGTCATCGCCAAAAGATGGCGCTCGACCCACCCCCCCGAATGGATTAGCGTATGATTCATAAGACAGATAATCAATCACCAAAAAATCATGCGTCCACCATCGGCCTGGGGTTGGGAGCATTGTGTAGGTGGAGGTGAAGTGGCTGGGTGCTGTCAGTGGAGCGCCTCCCGATGTAAATTCGCAACGTACCGTTTCGCCGCTTCAATGTCACCTTCTGCAATACCGTGATCTCGGCCATCGATGTAGTCTAAACCAGCCATATCCGCTATGGTATCGTACCCCGCAATCCATTTTCCAGACCTGAAAATGTCTGCCTCGAGCTTTTTCAGGAATGCTCGCCATTCATCGTCGGTTTGTTTGTACGTCAACCTGTAGCAAACGAACCCCCATCTGTGCGTTGCGCGATCCCTACCATTTCGCAGATAGAAGTCCATGCGCTCTCTTAGAATGGTGATCCAATCTTCCTCCCCCAGAACTTTCGGTTCTCCTCGAAAGGTTTTCCTCAATTCAGCCAAGTTGTTCCTTCCTTCGTAGTAATGGGATACGAGTGCTTGAGGATCCCGAAATCTTTCGTTTGTCTGTAGCAATTTATCCGCCGTTTCGTCAGCCAACAGACCTTTTTCCTTTTCGAGCCGTTGGTATGCAGTCGACTCCAAATCCTTCCTTCCTTCAATCTGCTCCAGGAATCGCCACGACTTCGTACGTAACATCTCCTTGTAGCTGACTATTCGATCAGTCATGGGAAGATCCGAAGTGCTTCCTGAAGATTCGTTTCCCTTGAAACCATACATAGAAATTCCTAAAGCCGAATCCACTTGAATCATCATTGCATTGAGGTCCTGAACACAAGCATAAAGCTTTTTTCCTGCCGCGACAAGTGCTTCTTGATCACCCTCAGCCAAAACCACGGCTTCGTTATACCGCTCAAACGCACGGCTCTGGACCTCATCCACTCGCTCCACTAACCACTGGTGGGTACGACTCGTAGACGTAGTTATTTGTGCTTGGTAGAACTCGGCCCACATTCCAGCAAAGTCGAGCCTTTCTTGAACCCCCATCTCTTCACGACGGCGATTCACCGCTTCGCCAAATTCAGAATACGTGTCAACCAGGAAATTGAATGTATTCCGTGTTCGGTGGAGGGTGTCGTCGTGATTGAGCAATCCGAAGATGTTAACGATATCGCCCATGAGTTCGACCAAGACGTTGTAATTTTCAGGATCATCCATTCGTTTTTCCAACCAACGATCGTGACTAATTGGGACCATACCATTCCCGATTTTTGATCGCAGAGCGAGCAGACGAGCGTACATAGTTACGTAAGGCGGTGTCGCAAGATTCTCGTCCCCCATATTCATGAACGCAGGTTGCGCCTTTTGGAGGCAGGAATAACTAAGATTGTTGAACGGTGCCGGTGCCCATTGATGGTATGGGGCGTCTATGAGAGTCATCTCCTCTTGTGTCATCAACGGGAACGAGGGTTGGCCACCATCGGGTCGATAGCCGCCCACAGCGTAATCGAAAAAACGTTGAATGTCGAGAATCGTGAAAATAGTATCATCTTTGCAATGTCAGAGCGACCCTCAGGTTATGAAATTACGATCTTGACACACCATAAGTGAGATTATGAAGTTTCTCATAACTCCAAGTCTCACGGTCTCCGACGAAGTCCTTCAATTCCTTTTGAACTCTGTCAATGTCCAATGAGCTTGGTATCGATTTGGAATTCTTTGCGGGAACGTCCGCAAAGCGTCGAAATCGGTGGTTGTGCTGCGCGTATGATGAAAGGGGAGGCAGCATGTGGGCTTCGAAACGGGTAGGCCGAAAGACACGCCTCAACACCTGGCGTGAATTTAAACGCAGCATTTTGACCTTTGCAGTGATGTTTGTGATATAAAAGAAAAAGAAAGGTAGATAGATGTCGTAGGTGGAAACGTGGGTACAGTAGTCTACGGGTCAATCTTTCAGGCACCAGCCGGGGATGGTGTGAAGCTAGCCCAGATCAGCCCCTGATTACCATTTAGCGTACCCGTGCGGCGGCGTGCACTGCAATCTTATGCTCCCGGACCCCCCTCTAGCTCCCGCAGTGGGTCTGATAGTAAGAACTCGCTTGGGTATAAGGATCACTCAAACTCTTGGCGAGGGGACTAGGGCAAGTGTTAAATCTCTGATTTACAGACTCCAAGTATTGGCTTACTGTACTATCAGTCTACGTAGAGGGCATCTTAATAAAGACAGAAGGAAGAGGGAAACCTCGGGATCTCGGTCAGCGTTTAACACGGACTTCCAAACGTATAGTGCAGGTCAAGGTTTTCACGAAATTAATAGCGCAGTTTGGCCTTCGCACCTGTGATGAGTCGGCTGTAGCGGGATCGTGAAATTCGGGAAAATGAAACTTTGCAGGCAGCA
Source organism: Periconia sp. R9002 (assembly GCA_023627715.1). Classification (NCBI taxonomy): domain Eukaryota; kingdom Fungi; phylum Ascomycota; class Dothideomycetes; order Pleosporales; family Periconiaceae; genus Periconia; species Periconia sp. R9002. Next base: position 18,950 of record JAMAHW010000033.1, on the reverse strand, counting down.
ACAAAACGATGATTCCTACATTCATAGTAGATCTAAAGAATCTCAAACAATAGCTCTGGAGCCGTAGATTTAGATGAACTATGTAAATATCAAAAAGGTGCTGGCAAGAATCAACGTTGGCTCCATCGGTGTTGGTACGCAGGGGTTCATAATTTCGAAGAGTTCCTTCCCGCCAATGCTGGGCTGCGTGGCTCATAATATATGTCCACGATGCGCACTACTACGTCACAGCAACCAATGTGATCTTTTTACAATTTAAAGTTTCCGCATAGAGGACAGAAATGAGTTGTTAGATCCGAGTTGGAACCGTCGCAAACTCCAAACCCAAGAATACCCTCTTGAACCGGCATAACTGCCTGCTATCGGCCCGGCTTTGGTTAGGCGATAACCCATGGATGTGCTCTTTTCTTCCGAGAAGTCTTACTTTTTGTTGGAGAATATTTCAATGACTTAGGGCGTTTGATTTAGCATCTATAGTTGGCAGCACGGATGAAATCAGTACCGCCAAAAGTCCGACGTAGCACATGGATATCGTCGCTGCTCTAGTGTGTCTCTCGGACTTAGTCCTGTCATTTATTCCTTGCTTAGAGTGGTTCATCTCACCCGCAAGTTCTGAATCGAGTGCATTTGGTGTGTTCTCGGTGGTGTCAAAAAACGATAGGCACGCAGTCACCCGTGAACTTAAGGGACTTGTCCGCACCTGGTTGATGGGTAACCCCTGTGTCTCAACCGTCTTCTTGGAAAGTCCGAAGGTCAGTCCTAAGACAGTAGTGGCTAAGACTTTCCCAACTGTTACAAAATGAAAAGCAACGTCTGATAAGCTCTCACGGCCCGGCTTGATCTCTTCATGGTTTTTTTGATTAATTATCCTTGAGGTAAAGTCGTGAAGGGTGTGTTCTGCCGTTCTAAGAAGAATGCGTTGATCTCGGAGTTCATCAATGAGGGTGGTATTCAAGTTTTGTTGTGACCAAAGTACGTGCCCAATATTTGTGAGGGCTGAAGCGGTGTTTTGAGTTATGTTGAGTATGGACGCCATCGCCTCTCTTACTTCTGAGCGAGATAAAGCTGCGTTATTGTCGTTCACTAACGCAGCGGAAATGTTGTTTTGCTGCTCTGTGATCAATCGTTGGAGTGACTTTAGGACCTCCAGTTGTTCACCATGTGTGATGTCTTGCGTTTTGACGGCTCCTTGGAGTTTTCTGAATCCACGCTCCAGTGTATCTGGAATGTTCGCAAGCTGATGGCCATCAATTACTTGCTGGCATTTCTCATTCAGGCCATTAATCGATCGCCTACGAATAATCAGGAAGCGTTGGAGAGTCTCCTGAGGCACTCACATAGTTTCTAACGACAATAGTAAGTCTATCATGCCCAGAGGCTCCAGAATCTCTTTCTTGAGCTTCGTCACTCCCTCGTCTATAGCCTTCAAGGCCCATTGCACTTTCCGCGGTACTTTTTTCATTCTAGATCTCTTGGAATATGGTGATAGGCTTCTCTCATACTTCCCAATGTAATCATTCTCTAGCTTATTCCACGGAGTTTCGACAAGCTTGAGCTGTTTGACTATTGCTTCTGCATATCGCGAGTCTGGATGTTCCTTAATCGATTCCTCCAGGAGGCCAAACGTGGCCCCAACGTGACCCAGGAAAACAATCGTCTCGGAGTAATGATCTTCTGCGCCTCCGGCTGTCTGCATCGCTTTCCGGATTTTCTCCGCGATTTTGATGGCCTCAACGATGCAGCTGGCGGACCAGCCAAATTCCACCATGATTCGGTATGTAATTTTGTGATGATTGGGAAGCAATAACGCTCAGGATAATTTCGTTCAGCGGAAGGTAAACCAATGCTCTTAAGGTCAGTGCAAAGGGGGGGGGGCAGTACGTGAGGTGGCGGAGTGGGATGGCTGAAAGCTAGGACGCCCAGCAGTCTGCCTTGCGACATGATTGGCTGCAGAAGCGTGATAATACATGGTAATGAGTTGTTCCAAGGTCGTCTGAAGATAGCCAATGATGAATGCGCATTTTCCTGACGCGCCGCCCCACTGTCACCCGGCCGAAAAAGCAGCGCTTTTATCCAACTCGTACAATGGTTTCTGAAGCCTTCCCACTACGCTGAAGCAAACAATTTCGACATGAATGAAACATCTCCTGCATCTCCTTTTGAAAGGTATGCTGCAACCCCATCATTGTAGGCCTAGTCCGACAACTAGCTAGCTTTGTTCGGTCAGGTCTCTTCACCTTCTATATTGGCCCCGAGAGGCAGCAATTCGTAGTGCATTCTGAAGCAATTGCCAATACATCGGAACACTTCAATGCATTGATCAATGGAGACATGGTTGAGGCGAAAACACGAGTCGCTGAGTTTCAGGACGTGAAGCCTGAAGATTTTGTACGCTTTTTGGAATATGCGTACCGTCACGATTACACGGTACCTCCTTATACAGAGGACACAGGTATGTTTCCAGGGACGTACTACGGCAAAATCTAATTGTACAATGAGAAATACGGTCCCCAACGCCAGAGCCTCCAGCATCAGACCCTCCAGTGCCACCAAGGTCCGAAGAAGAAACCGCAGGTCCAGCTCCACCACCTATCGAAGATGAGCTGACACCTCAGCCTGTCGAGGTTGCACCAGCAGCTCCTGAGGGAGATAGAAGTACTTATTCTAGGGTAGTCGCACTGAAAAAGAAAAAGAAATTGTCGTCAAAGCCATCGCTACGATCACGATTTGACAGACTCGATTATCTATCCGCAGGAGACCCGAAAGCAGAGATGCTCCAAGGCTTCGAGCCTCAGGACAACTCATCGTCTCGACAAAACTTTACTCCAGTTTTCTTGGCCCATGCACGTTTATATACATTTGCTGATATGCGCCTTGTGCAACCGCTGAGGAGCTTAGCGTTGCACAAGCTTCACGTGACCCTAAGAGGCTTCAAGCTGTACGACCGGCGAATCGGCGATGTTCTTGAACTAGCGAGATACGCATATGACCAGGGACCTGATAGAACATCGGGAGGAACAGTAGATGATCTGAGACACTTAGTTGTGCAATACATCGCTTGCGAGTTGGATACTATCGGAAAATCCCGGGACTTTAAACACTTGCTGGAAGAGGGAGGCGAGTTCGTTGGTGACTTTTGGGAGATTGTGCATAAGAAATTACTTTGACGGCTCAAAAGGGTAATGTAATCTGACAGCTTTAGAAAGTTGACCTCAGATGTGGGAGAGACTCTAGATACTCAAGATTAGCAACTATGTTCCCCTTCTGCGTCATAAGATTTAGCGCTGAACTCATAATGAGATTGGAGGCGTATGAAAAGTGAAGAAGCCGTTGAATTACTTTCAAGAATGACTTCAGTCTTTTCAAGAGAGATGCAAAAGCCCGCAGTAATCGTGTGTTGCTATTTGCATCATTTGATATAAAGCCAGGTGATATTGGTTTACAAGGAGATTTCACTACGGTGATAAATATTGCAATGTTTTTAATTTACGAGCTTAGAATCTACTAGTGAGTGGATCATCAGTGAATTATCATTATGCATCAACCGGCACAAGGGTTGGAGTAACAGGATTCTAGTATTCTCACGTTGGTCGGTAATAAGCTTCTGTCATCGGATCGGGAACTATTGTCCTTTCTAACTAAAATCTTTGAAATAATGCTGTGCAAAATCTTTACGGCATACGAGTGTCATCCAGCTGGCTAGCTTCACACATCCGCCCTAGATGAAATGCCACCAGCTTCCGACTCAATCTTAAAAGGCCCCTGCAACTCTTCTGCATTCGGATATAGTATGGAGCATCTCGCTTGTGCTCGGAAATTTGTACGGAAGGTTCCATTTTTCGTCCTTAGTATCAACCCAAGGATTCAGGTTCTCAGTCCCTCTCTGGTAATCCTTCAGGTCTCTCTCCCAAAAGCTCCCCGGAACTGCGTCGTTATTCACTGGCATCAAGCCCATTTTCTCTTCCAAGTAGCTTGGCCAGTGCTTCGCATAAGAACCGCAGATTTCAACTGATTTCTTCACCTTGAGCAGCGCCAGTCCGCGAACAAAAACTACGCTCTTTCCAAGACCGATATGAAGCGGGCCCTCCGCATCCCAGTAGACCACCAAATTCTGGATATTTGATGCTCTTTTTTGGAGCTTATTGAATAGGGCGTACCATCGCTGTGGACTAGGCCCCTCATCGGTCGCACCGACAAAAACGGTAAGATCCGAGATCAGAGCAGCGTTGTTCTTGTCGAGCCAAGCCATCAAAGCGTCAGGCTGCGACACATTAATGGAAAGGGATGGAAGGCGATCATGGGCAACATCGTCGAGCGTAGGAAGATTGTGTAAGGTAGGGTCGGTTCCCTGTTGCCAATAGCAACCTGTCCGACTGTGGAAAAAGATGTATGGTGGCGAATACATAGACATTGTAAATTGTAACTGTTTGAAGAACAAGAGGCAACCGACAAAACCCGCGTAAATGTAAGTTGTGACAGGATTATATGTGTACTATTCGGCGAGTGCGGGGTTCCGTGACACAATGAGGGGAAAGGGCCGGTGCGCTGATTTTGAGCCTGTGGTTGGTTATACGCGTAAGATATCAACGCTTTTTTTCCACCGATGGGTTTGAACCAATCAGTACTATTGGTAGACAGAATTGAGAATCGCTATCACCAACAATTCACAGTGCCTTTCCGAGCACAGCCACTAGTATTTACGATTTGGAGTAGGAAAGGCCGCAATCTAGCGGTTAGTACCGCACCAACTTGGATAGAGATTGGACGTTGATATGCGATATTATAAGAGGAAATAATCAGCACAGGATTACGTTATTGCCTTGATCCAAGCGGTAATCACCCAGCTCCATGTAAATTGCAACTCAAGCGTCAGGTTCAGCCACCTGCTGATATTGCAACTTTATGGAAGCTAAATAGTTCTGCTAGCTCGTTGCTTTACCAAGTTCTAATATTTTCACGCCTACTCGGCCGGACACCCTCCTGTACACAAATGAGTGACGACCATCACGTATTGAGCCTGTCTGGTTTTTTTAAGTCCTCCTTAATCTCATTACGGAATATTTTCATTTGTCTTTGTACTGGCCCCTCAGTTTCCAGTCCCTTGGCATTCACCGCCCTCACAGATATACATAAAAGAGACTAGGGGCTTAGAGACGTAGTCGCCGAAGGAAGCGCATAGCTAGGCCCAGCCAAAGGCAGTTCCTTCTGCCACCCTCGGTATTGAGGATCTGACAGTAATCTCAACTCCACGTAAGACGGCTTTGCTACGTTGTTCCAATGTTTCCCCTCCATATCTGCAGGATGCCCGACTACGCCACTTTAGCGCATTTGCATGTATTGGTTATCAGCGCAAATGTTCTTGAATCAACTATGGTACCCCTCCAAACCTACAGTTCCACCCCATTCAGAGTCTTGTCGGAAATAGAAATTGATTCAGTCATTTGAAACATCGCAGATGCAGTTAAAAGGATTATTGCCCTCTTCCGCCGTGGTGATTACACTAACTCTCACCTTTGCACCTTTGCACCTTTGTCTTTGCCACAAATCGTATCACGAGAACGTCCCTCGTTAAACTTCAGCATAGATATGAACTCGCTTTCGAAAGAGTTGCTCGCAATTGTCACTACGAACGCTTCTGCTTCTGTCGAAGCTCGTGATACCTTGTCCCAGATCTTCACCCAACATGCAAAAGAGTTGGATGCTATTCGGGCTCGAAGCGACAACATCTCGCTATCAGAGGATGCTCGAACAAGCTTGGCTTGTAAAGCTGCACAAATTATCTTCGGACCACACGCTTTAATGCCAGGAGATGGTGCGACGTATCTACAACAGCAACAGGAAAACTGATACGTGAACAGATCCAAAGCATCCGTATTAGCTGACATTGAGCTGCAGGTCAATGTTATGTTGGCTACCTGCTGCTTGCATTTTACGCGTCCAAATGCCTCTCGAAGTAGCAGTCGCATTACGTATCGTGACCTCCATGAAGAGTAAATTCGCCGTCCGCAGCGGGGGTCACAATGCCAATCCGGGTTTTGGCAGCATTGACCAATCAGGACTTCTAATCGACATGGGCGCCATGAAAACTGTTGCCCTTTCTGAGGACAAGTCAATTGCATCGCTGGGGCCTGGAGCCACCTGGGATCAAGTCTATGAGCAATTGGAGCAGCATGAACTAACTGTTGTTGGGGGCCGCGTTAAAGGTGTCGGGGTCGGAGGTTTGGTCTTGGGAGGTTTGTGATCCTCCATTACTCCCTTCTCAAGGCTTTGAAAATTTCGTTCGTGGCTCACAAATGCATATAGGCGGCATGCCTCATTTCTCAAATCACTGGGGTATGGCCTGTGACAACATCAAAAATTTCGAGGTATTTTCCCGCTGGTTTCACGTCTTCCAATAACTGCTGAAGATTCAGGTTGTCCTTGCCGATTCTACTATCATACAAGTCAACGCTGACAGCTATTCTGAGCTTTTCAAGGCGCTGAAAGGTGCCGGACCTAACTTTGGTACGGTCCAATCCTTTCGTTTCCAATATTTTGCTCAGCTCACCTTCTCTCCACAGGTATCGTCACCCGCTATGATGCATATACATACCCTGATTACCGTCTCTGGTACACCATTAGGGTATACAATGCCAGCGACAAGGATCGCGTCATGCAAGCGGCCTTTGAAGTTGATAAAGCGTTGGATAAAGATAACAAAATAGGCTTTTTCTTGAGCGTGGCTACCGGCACTCTAACTGCAGGGATGATGTACAGGGAATGGACAGACTTCCCATCAGTGTTCCGCGCGTTCGATAGTATTCCAGTACTTATGGAAGCAGTCCCACCGACCAACGGTACACAACTCTCCATGTCTAAGGCTACGGCAATTGACGGCATCGCCAAGTGAGTTGCAGGGAAGAGATATTCTAATCATGTGATACCGCAGCTGACATCAAGGTTGCTGTTGAAAGGTACGAAATTGGGGCCGTCACGGTGAAGCCCAACGCCGACCTCTATGCGGATCTCCATAGTGTTCTCCAGGAAGCTGCACAAAACCCCGAGATAACTTTAGCCTTTACATTCCAGCCAATCGGTATGTCTGCCGTCACCAAGGGCGAGGACAAAGGCGGCAATGTGATGAACATACCTGCTGAGATGCAATCATGTAAGTTTGGTTGCGGGGAATTGAGAGTTGCAGGGCTTGCTGACAACAGTCGCCACAGGGTTGGCCATTATAACGCAGTGGAAGAACGATGCCGATGATGAAGCAGCTCGCTCACAGATTCACCAGCTTATCCATTCTCTTGAATCGACGGCGGAGTCGCGCGGCTTGAAGCTAAATTTCCAATTCCAAAACGACGCTTCATACACTCAATCGCCACTAAAGAGCTATGGGACGGAGAGTGTAGCGTACCTGAGCAAGGTCGCTTCTACATATGATCCCAAGGGTGTATTCCAGAACTTGCAGAATTCTGGTTATTTACTTTTAAAAGTATAACTAGTGATTTCAGACGCTAGACAAAAGATATTTGCTCGGAAAGAAAGCAATTTAGAAATTGAACGTCTCTCTAACTCACTTATATGGTAGTTCCATTTCTGAAATCAGCATCGATGCAGCTTACATCAAAATGAATCAAAACGCAACTGCCTCCATTCGAATAAGCAGTACCAATCTGTTCATGGACTTTTTTAATTGCATTGTATAAAACTATTGGCTTGCCTATGCAAGTACAGAGATGGGAAGTCCAGCATATGAAGGACCTTACTAATGAGCATGATGACAAGAAACACTTATCGGAGAAAAATGGTAGTTAAACGGAGAGATATCACTGAACCCCCCTCCCCCTTTTCTCACTTCGACCCGAACTCGCTAGAAAGACTATGTCGTTTGAGAGCAAGTTGGTTCCCTTGGCCTCACTACTAACAAGTGACAATTCAAGATTCTACTAAAGTGCTCATAATCTTGTTCTGCGTCTAGGGAAGCGAACCTGGCTCGAAGTTTTAGCGGTTTGGATGGCGGTTAGGGGTGTTTCAGTGATTGGTTATGCAAGCGCGAACCCTGGATTGGCTGCAGACCTACGATCCCCCTGGCTTAGGCACAACATACTGGATAATGGGTTTACCAGATTTGATTGGTAATTTCAGAGCCAAGGTCTGGCGCAGTGCTGACTTGAAGTTACACGACGTGCCCTATGTGTCTGCCTTTAGGCTCCAGCCTTAGCTATATAATGGAAGGACGGCGAACAATTCATTCTGCTTCGATCTGTCGTTGCTCGTGTAACATCTATCCCTACATTCAAACTTCACCACACCTTTGTTGAAACTTCCAGAAACTAGCAATCAGGAGCGCTCGATGGCTCTAGATCTTTACGTTCACCCTTGCATCCACAAACCTTCTCATCCTCTACATCCCCCGCCTCTAGAAAAGCCATTAAGAATCGAAATACAAGGCCCGATGGAGTGTGTACAGAAGCTTTTTCCAGACGTATCCTGGAATTTCGATCATTTGAACCCCCCTTTTCCACAACTGGCAGGACCGATGCTCGCAAATCTTACATATCAGAAACTGTACGGACAGGAAGTACGTCAAGGGGTTGATGGTGATTTATTGGTGCGGAATGAGTACGTGAGCTTTGTAATGGAAGGAAATAGACCATTGGAGTAAGAAATTGTTTGCCACATTGAAGTTTTGTAATCTTTGTCACTGATCATTACCGATCTCGTTAGTCGCATCGACTATTACGGTGTCACATTTGACCACCTCGTCCCCACCAACGATTCCAAACCAGACGTATTGGCAATCAACCTCATTGACGTGGACAATGACGTGGAATCATTCGCAGAGAAATACCTTCTGTTTGCAGTAGATCCAGTGGAGTATACAGGAAAGAAAGTGCTTGCCGTGCCAAGGTGCTGTCAGGTGAAGAAAGGGTCGCTGGATCGTGGGAGAATAAATCATATGGTGGCTTTAAGGGATAAAGGTTCGATAATGTAGGCGAAGTGTCAATCAAAGCGTTAGTGGCAATGATACTAGAAGAAGGGGTAAAAGTTTAGATTCAGGAGGCGCTCTCTAACTATAGTACTTGTTTCTACTCCCTTTTAGTCTAGCTATTGAATGAATTTAGCTTAGCAAAATCTTTTCATGTATTTGATATATAATGTTCTTTTTTGTATGGGTAGGGGTAGCCCTTAGTACTGCGGTACTATGAAATATCTGAATCTGTCTGTCACTAGGAGTCTGGCTATCGGTTTCTGTCTCTTAAGAGTAGTACTAGGGGTCTGCTTTTCTCTTGTCTGTACTGTGTGACACAGTGGGATATTAAAAGAAAGCCACACTGATGACGGGATTGCTGGGATATCTTGCCCTAGAATAGCGCTGGACTTTAACTCTTTGAACATTTTCAATGTTCAGCTTGCTGGATGTTTGATTTTTGCGAGCTGTCGATGTTGGTGGAGTGTTACTCCCGTGTTCTATCCATTGTTGAAGTGTGCACCATCCCTAACATTTCCCCTCCTTGTCTTTAAATTGTTATTACTTCAATGGTGAATGAGAATCATGAATACACCGAATTAAATAAAAAAAAAGAAGATGGCAAATTCAGTATATAAGCACTTGAGTATACCCACTACGCACTCAACACGTGACACCCTAAGGATGAAGTTTTCTTTCTTTTTAATGCATATCCCACAGACCCTCACTTTTCACTACTTCCCAATGTAAACCAAAACAGCTCGCTTATATCCGCTCAACGTTCTCACTACTTCTGAGTCATTTCAACCACGCGAAAGCCAAAAAAACAGGGCGGAATGGTGATGCTGCCTGGATTATCCAGTAGTCCACTATAATCCACATCCGACGAAGTCTTTCCCTGACCGTGGCAGTCAAGCTATTCTATGTCAGCTAACCTCGATCGCGTCCTACAGAAAAATTCAATGCTTACGGCATTCTGGATGACGTCACCAACAGTGATTCCCAGACCATAACTATTAATCTTGTTGATGTTTCGCGCTCGGTCGGCGGTAACTGCGGTGGGGATAACGCCGGGCTCGGCAAGGGCGAGACGACGACATCTCTAAGAAGAGAAAAATTAGTTAGTAGACCTTAGATAAAAAATCTATTTTATATGTTTAATATATATTCCTCCTATTTATCTAGGTAGAGATAGCCTTTAGTACTATAGTGCTATAAACTATCTAACACTAATAAAAAATCTATTAATATAGCTAGCTAACTTACCCTATTAGAGTTCTACACGTCACTATTTTCTCGTTTACAAGAGGGGAAATCCTAGGATTTAGTAAAATAGCTAGCTGCGCTACTTAAAGATTACTTACATTAATAAGTAGAAGGAAGTTAATGTTATTTATAAAGGTGGTAAGAAGGTACATTTACTATTTACCTAATTAGTTTATTAAAATAAAAGTGCAAAGAGCGTAGGGTACTAGATTAACTACTATAGCGTCTTTTAAATTATTAGGGTTTAGCCTAGCATTAGGCTCTAGCTATATACTACTATCTATTAAAACGATATAAAAATTATTACTATACGTATTAATAAATATCTCTATAAACTACTCTTTAAGACTCTTCTAGAATAAATTTATAGTATTATTATACGCTTTATAAAGTATTATAGGCTAGTTTCTCTTATTTTCTTCTACCTATTAATTTATTTCTTAGCCGTCTTTAGAAGCGTTCTTACTAAACTTTTTAAACCATTTAACCTAAGTAGTAAAAGACTTAATTTTAGTAGTAGTAGCACTAGTAGTAGGTCTAGTAGGTATAGGAATAAAGCTAAGAGAAAGCTTAATAAGTTTAAATAGTATTAAGCGCGTAATAGAGAGGTTAATACAGCTAATATTTTAGATAATTATATTAATAAATTTTCTAGAAGAAGGAGATTAATAGAAAAGATATTAGTATTTATTTATAAACTTCCTTATTATTAATCTAGTTATACGCTATTACTATACTACTATATATAGCCGTAATATTCTAATATATTAATATAGGGTGTATAGGGGGTCTAGTAAGTATATTAGTAGCGTGTAATAAGTATAAATCTAAGAAATACGTAGTGTACATTTATACTATACCTATAGTATAGTATATATAAAATATAATTAAATATATCTATATAGAAATTGTTAAGGATTAGGCTATACTAGCTTAATTTAGCTTAAATAAGGGTAGCTAAGCCTATTCTTAGGTAACTAAGCCCCTCCTTTAAGTAGCTATCCTAGAGTAACTTACTATATCTCTAGCAATTACTCCTTATTATAATAGAAGCTTATAGCTAAAACCTCTACCTACTTTATATACTTACCTACCTACTAGTCCTTCTTTAATATTATAATTACTCCCCTAAATAATAAAGCTACTAAAAAGCTAAAAAATATTTTCTCCTCCTATAGATAGGTTAAGTACTCTTTTAGGAACTTAACTACTCTAGTCTTATAGAGTGTTAGTAACTCTATAGGCTAATAAAAACCTCTTAAATTAACTTAGTATTTAGGTAAAAAATTCTTAGCTAAATAACTTAATTAAGAAGTAGAATACTTAGTAAAAGTTTAAAATACTTTTTAAACTTTTAGTTAAGCTATTTACCTTTTTATTACGCTAATCTATGCTAAAAAAGTCTTTAGAAAAATAAAAGCTAAAAAACCTATATAAATAGTAAAAAAATATAAAGTTAAAAGTAGAATTAGTAACTTTACGTACCTTAAAAGCTTAATATAATAGTACTAGCTTTTAAAACTATATTTTACTTATAACTAAGCTTTTAAGAGGTATACTAACTCTAAGTATAAGCTTACTAAAGCTAGATCCTCCCTAAGTTTTCTCTAAAAAGACTTAGGTAAAGTATAATTATTAAGTCTATAACTATAAGAGTTACTTTATCTAAGTAGCTACTTACTTTTTTAATAAAGCTAGTAAAGTAAACTTTAGAGTTAGATATATCTTAGAAACTATAAAAATACTCTAGAAAACCTATATTAATTTTAAGTAGTATAGGGTGCTCTTTTTTTAGCTAAATTAGACTAATTTAAAAGAAGTAATACTAAATTTACTTAGTTTAATTTAAAAGCACTAGTAAGCTACTTTTAAAGTAATTAGTTATATAAAGTAGCGTAATAATTAAATACCTATAAAACTTATAAAGTACCTACGCTCTCTTTAAAATAAACTAAGTAATATATAGCTTATTAGGTTCTAGGTCTTAGCGTACTATAATACTTTACTTAATTAGATCTATACTAACCTATATCTAATACTAGCTAAGTAAGTCTTAATAATTAACTAGATTAAAGAGTAAGCTAATATTATATACTATAGGAAGTATAAATTAAAGAGAGATTATTAACGTAATTCTAAGAAAAGTAAAAAATAGGAGAGCTAACTACTTTCTACTAAATAAGTAAGTATTAGGCACTTTTAATAGTAATAACTACCTAGGTTGCCTAGGCCTAGTACAAAAAAGTGGTTAAAAAGTTGTTTGTAAAAAGTGTGTGGGAAAAAAGCGTTAAGGGTTAGAATATCTTTCTACTAAAGTAGAAGATTAAGAGACCTCTAAAAAGAATAAAAAAATATAAAATAGCCTAAAGTAGTATATAGAAGACTAATAAAGCATTATCTACTCTACTTAAATTTAAAGTTACTTATTAAAACTACTAAAAAGTTAGTTACTATATAAATAAGTATTTTAACTCTAAAAGAGAGGTAGACGCTCTAAATAAAGATAAGTTAAAAAAAAGTAAAAGCTTTAGAGACTTAGCTTCTACCTTATAGCTACTATAAACTTATTAAAAGAAAAAAAAAATATAAGTTTTTTATAGAACGTAGTATACTTAAAAATATTATAAATATTAATAGTTTTAGTATTAATAAGGTAATTAAAGCTATTTAAGGCCCTAGTTAATAAGTATTTATAGCTTAACCTTATAGCCTTAGAAAAGGTAGAAGAGTTAAAGCTACCTATAAAAAGTAAGTATTAGTAAATATCTACTAAAAGTTTTAATAGGAGCTTAATTAACCTCTATAGAGTTATAGAAGTTAATATAGAAGTAGTTAACTTAAAAAGTAGAAAAAAAGTTTATACTATTAAGTTTTTAGTAATAAGCTAACTTAACTATCTAATATTTTTTAGTTTACTTTAGATTAAAAAGTATTAACTAAAGTTAAGCTATAGTAGTAAAAGAATACTATTTTAAAGATAAATTTTTAGATCTTAGCCTAAGTTTATACTAGTTGCGCTAAAAAAGGCCTCTAAGTTTAATAAAACTATATAAAGCTATAAAGTAGATCTCTATATAATATTAGTAAACTTTATAAGTTAAATTAGGCTAAATAGCGCTAATAAGAGCTTATTACTACTAGAGTATAGTAAGTACTTTAACTTAGAGTTAGAAGAAAACGCTAGAGAGCTTCCTAAGTATAGTCTTTAAAATTTAGCTATAAACCTATTACCTAAAGAGTAACTACCTTATAAGCCTCTATATAACTTCTTAACAACTAAATTATAGGTCTTAAAAAAGTATATATCTAAGTACTTAAAAAAAAAGTAGATTTAACGCTTAAAATTACTAACTAGTGCACTAATACTCTTTATAAAGAAAAAAAATAGTAGTTTACACTTCTATATAGATTACTAGAGTTTAAATAAAGTAACTATTAAGAATTACTACTTCTTACCTCTAATTATAGAGTTTTTAGATAGACTCTTATAAGTAAATTACTATATAAAGCTTAATATATAGGATATATATTACTATATAAGAATTTAGGAAGGTAATAAATAGAAAACTACTTTCTAGATAAAATATAGTTATTTTAAGTATACTATTATACCTTTTAGCTTAATAAATGCTTCTACTTAGTTCTAGGCTTATATAAACTAGGCTTTTATAAGATTAGTTAATATAGTTTATATTATCTACTTAGATAATATCCTAGTCTTTTTTAAAATAATAGAAAAATATATATACTATATTAAGTTAGTTTTAGATAGATTACGCTAATTTAAGCTATACTTAAAGCTTTTAAAGTACAAATAGCATATTTAGTATACTAAGTACCTAGGCTATATTATCTCGCCTAGAGGAGTTAAAGTTAATTAAGAAAAAGTTAAAATAGTAGAAGAATAGCTATTACTACGTACTATATAAGATATATATATATTCTTTAGTTTTATAAACTATTACTATTAATTTATCTATAAATTCTCCTAGATAGTACTCCTACTTACTAAATTAACCTAAAAAGAGCTAAATATAGCCTAAAGTAGGCTAGTATAAAAAAAGGAAAAAAGTTAGGTAATAGTAATAAGTTAAAAAGTAAAAAAAGCTTTTTTAATTTTAAAAAAATTATTTATAGACGTATTAATCTTTACTTACTTTAAGCTAAAAAGAGAAATAAAAATAGAGATTAATATTTTAGGTAGAGTAATTACTAGTATTTTAAGCTAATTAGTGCTAAAGCCTAATAGTCTAGCCTAATAGTAGCTAATAGACTTTTTTTTAAGAAAGTTAATCTAGGTAGAGTATAATTATAATACTTATAACTAAGAATTACTAGTAATAGTTAAAAGTCTAGAGTATTACGGCTGTGCCTTACAGAATTACTCTTAGCACTTATAGTAAGTGTAATTTCAATAATAACCATAAGTAGCACGATGTAGATGAAGACTAGGATCTTAAACCTAAAGCAGACCACAACATAGATACGTAACTAGGTCACGTAACGGCTCTATAACTCTATAGGTGCTAAGATAGATAGAGACGTAGAGACGTCTCTATAAGATCTATGTCTCTATAACTAATAGAGACTATAGAGCTATAGAGCTTAGAAATTTTATTAGTATATAGTAAGCACATATCACACTCCTTAGATAGTCTTTATCGTTAATTTAATCCTTTAACTAAGGAGCTACCCTACTTTTAATATCTACTATTTAGAATCTATTGCATCGTGCTTATTAACGGTTATATATCCTACTGTTATCCTGTAATATTATACTTCTATTTACTCCCCTTACGCACCACCTAGTATCCTGCTTTAAGGCCTAAGTAGGACCCTAATAGTTTAATAATTAAGTATTAAAAGAGCGAAGCGTAAGTAGCGTACGGTCTAAGCTAAATAATAGTACTAAGATAATAACCTAAAGGAGCAGCAGCTCTATTAGTGCGCTCGTTGGATAATATAGATTACTAATAAATAAAAAAAGCTATCTAAGCCTTAATAGTATAAAATAAGGTTTTAAAGGATAGCTTTAAATAAAATAAAGCACAACTTAAGGCAGTGCTAGGTAAGTAGTAAGAATAATTAACACTTATCTATTAGCTCTAGTTAAGCGCGATAAAGAAACTACTAAAGCTCCTAACTATAGAAAAGTTTAATAGAACCTAGAACAAACTAAGACCTTTCTTAGCTAACGCTATACTATATCTAGACATATAAGTAGCACACTTCGACACTAAGGAAAAGAAGGTAGCCTACGTAGCTATATATCTTAAAGATAAGGCTATAAGGTGGTTTAAACCTTACTAGACAGATTATAGGACGTTCGCACCTAGAATGCAAAAACTAGAGATAGTCTTAATTTTTAGTAACTTTAACTACTTTACACAGAAACTTAAGAGGGTATTTAGAGATAAGAATATCTAATAATAATCTACTAAAAGACTCTAGAAACTTAAACAAAAAAAGTTAGTACTTAACTATATATCTATATTTAAATAGTTGTCTATAAACATAGAATAGAACGAGCTATCCCTAATATCCTAATTTTATAAAAGACTTAAGCCAGAAATCACTTATAAAATAATTCGCATAGATAAGCTAATAACACTTAACGCACTTAAGAGGCAAGCTCTAAGTGTAGATAATAAACTCTAGTAATAGAAAAAGAAGAAGACGTTATAGGGACACTAGAACTAGGATTATAGCAATCTAATAATCCTTAACGTGAATAAAAATAAGAAATCTAAAAAGAAGAAATTTAAATACTTTAATTGCGGAAAGAAAGGCTACTATATAAAGGACTGTAGAAGTAAAACCAAACCTAAAGACAATAAAAGGAAGGACCTTACATACTATAACTATAGAAAGAAGGGACACTTTACCTAAGACTGTTATAGCAAGAAAGCTAAAAAGAGCTAAGCTAAGAATATAGATAAGACTCTAAAAAGGTCTAGAAATGAAGGATCTAAGAAAAAGATCGCGGTAAACGGTAAATATATTAAATTATACTAGACCTTTTACTATAGAGACGACTGCCTAATTTACATTAAAGCTAAATAAGAAAATAGCTAGTTTCTAAATAGGAAAAATGAAAAAATAGTAGTAAGTAAGGATAGGACTTGTAACTAGGTAGAATCTAGTAGGGAGATCGGTGAGGGGTTAGAGAACACTACTAAATACTCTATACTAACACCCTCTATAATAGTAAAAGAGGAAGAATTAGAATCTTTAAAAAAAGGAAGTTCTAATGATAGCTAGTAGTACGAACCTAAACAACGCTATTTAGGGGCGGTCTATATAGAAGTTACGGAAGAAAGTAACCTAGGAAGCTAGAATAACTCTAGAGATTGGAGATTTATTAAGAAGGCCGGACTAGAAATGACCCTTAAAGAAGCCTATAAAGAATAGAAAATATAATATTTATATAATACCAGATTTACATCGTTTTAGAACTAGTTAGAAAATAAATACGTTGTAAAATAAGAAATGCCTACTTAAGTAGAGTAGAGGAAGCTGTTAAAGCTTATAAAATAGATTAATAATATATATACTCCTAGAAAGGTTATTAAATACTATATTTTAGTATAAGATAAGCTAGAGGAAGACGAATATAGGAAAGGGGACGACTCTTAAGTTAGGATAGGATACCCCGCACACTATAAGATAGTATAGGTATTATATATTAAAGTAAAATGCTAGATTTATATAATACTAAAGAAGAAATACTAAGTCTAGCCGATCTAAAATAGAGAATAAGAAATTAATATTATTATACGTAAAGAAGTCTATAGGTGGCACCTAAAGGATAGGTAGAAGGGACACCTTATCCTTAAACCCAGACTAAATCTACTACTACTATGTGTTATAGGTAGACTATAGTATAAATATACAAACAATAAATACGCTAAGTATATAGAAAAAAAGAAAAACGCCCGTTACTAGCCTAAAAATAAGAAACTTAAAAGAAATATAAGACCACACATTATAACGAACAGGGTTTATTAAGGAAAAAAGATATAGATTATAGTTAATAGTAGAGCAACTAGGAACTTCATCTCTAAAATATTTATTAAAAACTAAAGAATAAAGTATACGACAAAACAGTATCTATAACAACTTTATACTATAGAAGGAAACCTATTTTAGGAACTAATACGATTTAAGATAAAGCTATTAACACTAATATTAGAAGGACTCTAGCTTTACAACATAGTTATAGATATAACACAGATTAATAATAAGTAAGATGTTATCTTAGGAATGCTATAGCTAAAAGCAATAAATCCTAATATTAACTAGCAGACGGGGAAAATTAGCTATTAATATAAACGACTCTAAGCAAATATAGAGACCTATATTAGAAAATTCTTAGAAGAATACAAGAAATAGGAAAAGCTACTTTAGAAACCTAAAGGTTACCTTCTAGAATATAAACTATAGGATATTAAAATTAAACTAGAAGAAGGTAAAACCGCTAGATAGGGACCTATTTACCGAAAATTAGAAGAAGAATTACGAATCGAAAGAGAGTACGTTAATTTAGTACTTAGAAAAGGATAGATTAGACTATTAAAGTTACTAGTGTTATATAGAACAACATTTGCAGACAAAAAGGGGACTACTAAGAAACGACTATACGTAGACTACAGGAAGACGAACGCTATTACTAAGAAGAATTAATACCCCTTACTATTAATAGCAAACCTCTAAGATTAGATAAGGAAGGCTACGATATTTACAAAGTTAGACGTTACTAACGCATATCACTAGATTAGGATTAAGGAAGGCTATAAATAGAAAACGGCTTTTAGAACCTAATATAGACTATACAAATACTAGGTAATGCCATTCGGACTTACTAATGCACCTATAGTATTTTAAGATAGAATCAACATAGTGCTTAGGGAGCATCTAGACGTTTTTGTATTTATATACCTAGACAACATTCTAATATTCTTAGAAACTAAAAAAGAATATATATAATATATATATAAAGTCCTAAAGAGACTTGCGGAGAATTACCTATTCCTAAAAATAAGAAAATACGAATTCCACACTAAGAAAATAGATTTTCTAGGATTCGTAGTAGAACTAGAGAGATTAGGAATTGACCCAAATAAGATTAAACAAATTGAAGAATAGCCTGTACTAAAGAACGTTACTAATATCTAAAAATTTAACGGACTAGCGAACTTTTATAGGAAATTTATAGTTAGATAGTTAAAACTTACGGAACCTATTACATGACTTACGAAAAAGGATATACCTTTTAAATAGACAGAAGAATACTAGAGATTATTTAATAAGATTAAGAAAAGATTTTTAGAATAACTAATCCTAAGAATGTTTAATCTAGAATAGCTAGGAATTGTTAGAACAGACGTATCTAATTCTACGTATAGTATCGCCTTACTATAGGTTGACCTAATAGAGGGATACGAGTATTTAGTTAAATACTTCTTAAAATAGATAGGACCGTTAGAACTTAACTACTCTATCTATAACAAAGAAATGTTAGTAATATACAAAGCTTTTAAGTAATAGAGAGTGTATCTCTAAGGAGCGAAACACAGGACTAAGGTCTATATAGACTATAAGAACTTTATAGAGTTTATAATAAACAAAGAACTAGGATAACGACACACTAAGTAGTAGGAATTCCTATCTATATTTGATTTTAAGATCGTCTATATTAAGGGGGCAGAGAATTAATTAGCGAATGCTTTAA